>JAQMYF010000025.1:17638698-17650044 GCA_030014195.1 Neosilurus mollespiculum | reverse complement strand
GATTTTCCTTAGAACAGTGCTCGATACGTCGAGCTAAATATATTGTATGTGGGGAAAAAAGATTTATATATATATGAGAGAGAGAGAGAGAGAGAGAGAGAGAGAGAGATTTGTGTGTATGTGAGTGTGTATTATTATTACTATTATTACTGCATATATATTATGGGTTCCCTGCTTTGCATGTTTGCCTTTGCATCAGTCCAGGTTTTAGGTTTTATTTATTGGCTCATCTAAGAGTAGCATATTTTCAGTTTTTCACTATTCTGTATTCTTCTGGCTCTGTCTCATGGCAGGCTTTCCTAATTATATGGTTGGTCGTGTGTAATTATATTCAATCAATTTTGCTCAGCAGCTGTTTGAGGTTTTGTGGCATGGCCTTCCCAGATTAGATGTGTTACCATCAGTCTGGGTTAAACTAATGCACAAACATGATCTAGTGCTTGGGATTTGAAGTCACACCACACTGGCTTCTGCAGGCTTACTGTTCAAGAAGCAGTGTCTAATTTTCTACTTTATGACTTTAATGTGTGTTTTTTTCAGTCACTCAACATTCATGTGGTGGGTACACTGATTAACTAGCAGTATTCATACCAACAAAATAAATTATACAATATGCATTAGGCATGTAACAATATATTGTACAAAAATAAATAAGGGTTATAAAAATAATTTTATAATAAAAAACAATAACCTTGATTATTTTTAGGCTGCAGAGAAGAGGGTATGCATGTGACAGCAGCAGGCATGTGATGTGAGTGGCAGTTTTGCCATTTTTTTGGAAAAGGTTATTATTTTACCTTTTTAGTCTTCCATCTGGCTTCTATTAATCTCCCCTTCACCCTTTATCTGATAGACCAATAACCCCAGGCTTCACTGAAAGCCTCTATGTGGCCCTGAATGCTTGGGGTGGGCTTTGAGGTCAAAGGTCAGGAGTAGTCTGCTGTTTCGAATGGGATGTAAATTCTTGATGGAGCAGCAGACAATTTTAGGACGATTAAATTACCAGTCCAGGAAAGCAGTAGGTCTGCTGGCCTGGTTCTAAAAGGAAACATCCTGCAGAGTGTGGCAGGAGGGTTCATTAGGGCAAGAGCAGGTCACTGCTTAAACCGCTGGTGCCTCATGCTCGGTGTGGTTTCATCTTGTTTATCAAGGTTACTGTTGCGCATGACATGTCTTCTTGTCTGGAGATTTTGCGATTGTAAAAGTAGTATAGTTTTGGTTGCATACATATATACTGTTCATCTTGGAGTTGTTTTCCCCTCAGCAATCAATACTCTCTCATGAGCTTTGCTATTAAGACTGTTAGCTTGATTGATATGCTTTCTTCCTTGGCATTGTTGGTTTGTTGCCATTTTTCATGTCATGCTTTTACTCTAAAAGAAACGTTTGTACAGGTAGCCATACCTTATCTTGCCAAATGGCTGAAAGTCACATTTAGATTTGGTGTGTGCTTTACTGGGGGACCATATGGTTCTAAGAATAAAGAGCCACTGGTTTTCCACCTGTTAAAAGTTCTTGACTTGGAAACAATAGAGAAAAATATGTGTTGATGAAATCTAATAGAGATCTAAATAGACCCCTCAGAAACTTTCAAGGTGTGCCATTCCAAGCAGCTATTGCTAATCATAGGAATAACAGCGTTGGTAATTTCTCTGATGCATCTTTGTAGTAAAATGATTAAGTGTGTCTGATGATCCCTTGGCATAAGGTTCATAAAGCTAATTTGACTGTGAAGAGTATGGTAAATAGAGCACAGTGAACTTGTATGCATTTAAAAATACATATGTATTTTCACTTGCTCTCTGCTGTTTACTCTTCTATTTCCTTCTGTTACATCTTTTCCTCCTTTTTTATTTTTTCTTGTTTTCTGGTCCTATATTTCTGGGAATCTTAGAAACAACCCTCTTTCAGCCAGCTACAGATTAACCCATTCCCACTACTTATAGGCTAAATTATGCCCCCCCACCCCCTTTATTTTTCCTTTGCAAATTATATGCACTCTGTTTTCATGTGCTCTTACATTCTATGTTTTTATGCATTCAAGGAGTGCAATATAGTGATATTTGATGTGAGCCATACAATGGTATGCATTAGTAATGGGAAAAGAATATGGTACATGCATCATTGCATTGCCTCAGAGATGCATCAAATTGGCTCCTCCAGTCTTTTCCAGTTTCAGTAATGTTAAGGCTAATTCACACTGACTGTGTTGCATCAAGCATCACTTTAGGATCACTTCCACTTCAATTTTAACTTGAATTTCAATCCAATTCAGCTGTGACAGAAGTGACAGTAATGCTTTAGTGCATGAGGCTTAAGTCTTTTTATTGTACTTTCTTGGTTTTATTTTTCATCTGTATTTCAGAATTCTTTAAAGAATATTTATTAAATGCACTGCATGTGTATTCACTGTGTGTATGAGTTATGACTGTGCACAGTGCACTTAATTGTTGGGAAATACTTTGTAAACCTGTACACTTTATTTCTCATTTTAGACAAACACTGGTGAACAATGTGGAAACAGCTTGCTTAATCATTCTCCTGGGGTGAAAGTTAACACTAGTCCGCTGGCCCTGTGGCGAGTCAAAAATCTGTAGGATAAGTGAAATTAGCTAGCAAGTCATCCTGCTTGTTGACCTGACAAATCAAATAGACAAAGAAGATATAGTGTTGCTGACCAGTAAATATGAAGGAGGACTAGTAGTTTCATAATTTCACTAGTCCTGTTGGCAAGTAGCTTAGTTTTGCTGAATTCCACTCCTGATTCTCTATCAGCCTTACCATTGTCTAACAGAGCGTTTCTTTATCCCATATTTTTACTGGCTGGTGAAAAGCAATAAAGAGGAGACCATCTTATTTCTTCCCATTAGCAACCTTTGCTCAAACAAATGCAATGTTTTCAATAATTAGTAAAACAAATCCTCTTAATTTATATTATATTTTTTATTAGAGTCAAATAAAATACTTGAATAAGAATTATTCACCATTGCTGACTAGGCCATAAAACGGACCATACTTTCGTGAAATAATTGTTAATTATTCGACATGGATAATGCTTGAATCAAAATGACAGATTATTGGGTTGTCATGGTCACTTGGAGCAGGTGTTGTAATTATCACACTTTAAAAATAGAATATTTACGATGAAAAGTTTTGTTTTAGTTGGCTTTTCTTGTGTTTTCGTGTAAAATACTTTATACTGAAATTCTGTTTCTTATGTTTGTATGCTATATACTAAAACTCAGAATGAGTATTAAAAAAATGTTTGTTTTAGTTTTTGTTCCCGTGTAGTATATACTAACCAGTTATTCGCATCAGTCTTGGTGGATGACACCCTTTACTCTGATTACAGTATTTACCCTTTCAGGCATAGTGTTCACATATTTTTTCATTTCTTCACTCGCCAAACCATTCCGTATATTTTGAAGTTACAAAAAGTTCTATGCAAAAGTTAAAAAAAATAATTTGTGAGACCTTTCAATATTTTTAAAAAATTGGTATTTTTTTTTTAGTAGCCACACTGTACTTTTACCTCAATATGCTTGTCGGAATGATTTTTTTTTTTTTTGGTTTTCATTGCCTACAATAGCATTGTTCAATACATTTTCACCAAAAGATTATAGAGAAGTATTTTTTTTACTTCTTTTTATTAGGAGCCCTTTTAGACAAAATTGGTGGTGTGTAATCTTCACTGCACACTACTGTATATGTATGTATTTTGCTATTCTCTGTTTTTTTTATAGCTAGAAATTAATAAAAATACAACTCAACATAAATATTTATGTTTATAAATATATGTTTATATTTATGTTTAACATTTATTTTTGCTCCTAAGTTTTAAATATTTTTGCACACAAAAGGCCTATTTCTCTGAAATATTGTTCACAAATCAGTGTAAATCTGTGTTAGTGAGCACTTCTACTTTGCTGCGATAATCCATCCACCTCACAGGTGTGGTCTTTAAGCTTCTTAAGCTAATAACGAAGAAACTACCATGATGTGCTTCTCCATGGATCCAAAATTGGAGATTCAAAATATCTGTTATTGTAAAGCAAACAAGTAATAGTAAAAAAAAAAAAAAAACTCAGAAAACTTGAGCATGCATAACTATTAAACCCCACTTTGTAAAGCCACCTTCTGCAGTAGATACAGCTGCAAACCTCTGAGGGTATTTTTCTGAGGCTTGCACATGTACCCACTGGAACTTTCTCATTCTTCATTTCAAAGCTTCTCCAACTCTCTCAAGAATTTCTCTTCCTCAAGAATTTGCTTGTACTTAGCACCATCTATCATTACCTCAATTCTGAGCACTTACACAGTCGTGTGTGCCCCCTTCCCCCCAAAAGAAAAAAGAAAAAAAAAAAACATCCCCTTGCGGTGATGAGTAGTATTGGGTTTGCATCAGTCATAGCGTTGTCCTTGATGGCCAAAAAGTTCAATTTTAGATCTATCTGACCAGAGGGCCCTCTTCCATATGTTTGAGAAGTCTCCCCTGTCCCTTTTGGTTAACCCTAAACTTGCTTTTTTTTCCTGGCCACTTTTCACTAAAGCCCAGCTCTATGAGAGTATACAATTTTAAGTAGTCCTATAGCCAGGTACACCAGTTTCCGGTGTGGAGCTTTCCAGCTTCTTAAGGGTTACCTTTGCTCTCCTTGTTGTCTTTCTTATTAATGCCTTTCTTGCCTGTAATATGAGTTTTGGTGGATGGCCCTCTCTAGGCAGGTTTGTTGTAGTGCAATATTCTTTTCATTTTGTGATGATGGATTTAATAGTTCTCCGTGGGATTTTCAAGGTTTAGGATATTTTTAACCCAGTTTATTGAGTGGAGGCTCTTGGCTCTTTGGGGAGGTCTTTAAGTGGCTGCTGTGTGTGAATGGCAAAGGTACATCTAGGGAAAATATACTGTTAATCCTTTTGGGAAAGAAATGAGGTCCCTGGTACATAAGTGCTAACTAATTTGGAATGTTTGTCTTTCTCTCCTGTCTCTGAGATTGACTTCAGTTTTCCATTTTTTAGATCCTTTGTTTTCTTTGCTGCTGGTTAACAGAAGGCGGTCTGTTTTCTTTCTCTTTGCTGTCAGTATTGTACTTCTATCCATGGCATGATTGCTAAATATATCCTCTGTGTTGATAATTGTTTTGTTACAGTCCCTGATTTACTTACCAAAGAACCCCCTCTCATTGTAGTCTACAGATGTTTGTGTGTGTGTGTGTGTGTGTGTGTGTGTGTATGTGTTTCTGATTAAAATGTGCTAGGGGTCTGACCGGAACAAGGCTCCATGTGTTCTTAATTACAAAACTATGTCATGGAAGGCAGTATGAATTAAAGTTTACCTCATGTTATCTTCATAGTTCTAAAGTTTGGCTTCAGCATATTGTTTCTGGTGACATGGTTTGCCTAATTAAAAAGTTTTAGTACACAGAAATTTCCATATGCAGCATAACATTTTCTTAAGTTGAGTTGAGCACAGGGTTTGTGTGCATGGTGGTCCTTCAATTTTAGTCAACAATTTACAGTTCACTCAAATCATTGATGGTGTATATAAACAAGTAGTCAGAATGAGGCACGATTGCACAAGTTAAACACAAAAACAAGAAGTGTATAGGAATCATGATTATGTGCATCACTGCATTAGGTCCCAGTTCCATCCTGGTAAAGCACTTTGAAAGTTATGCCGCATTTAGAATAATGAGAGTGATGAGATTGGTAGAAGTATGTTTGGCATTAACACTGGTTGTTAAAGCATGTGGAGAGGCGGAGGAAGAGAACAGAAAGGATAGAGGCCAGGGGAGTAGGGGAGTGGCAGTGCACTCATAAAAAGGCTTTAGACATAGATTAATGAACTTACACTGTCCCAGGGTGAGAGAAGCAAGGAGGGAGCTGTAAAAGAGCAACCATTATACGACAACGTTAAGGACCTGACTAATCTCACAGGACTGTTCCTCTCTCTGGATGACTGTTCTTATTTCATTTCAGTAATGGAGATTATAGCAGTGCAGCCAGGACACTGTGGCTTTCATTTAACATCCATCACTCTCTATATATCTTATTTTAATTAAGACTGAGTCATACACAATGTGTTAGGGTTATGCAATTTAATTGTATTAAATTAAAGATGCATTAAGGTATTGACTGATGTACTAATGTGTTTTATAAAAAGATTTGTAAAAAAAAAAAAAAAAAACAAAAAAAAAACAGGCAATGCATTCAATCCATTATTTGATCCCAGCTGTAGGTTTTACAATAATGCTAGATTAAATGTTATCCTTAACTGTAGCATTTTTCTTATATATTAAATATTTTAGTCATAAGAAACAACATTTAGGAGTGGTGGCTCATTGGTTAGGGTTCTGGGTTACTGATTCGAAGGTCAGAGGTTCACGTCCCAGTACCACCAAATTTCCACTGTTGGGCCCTTGAGCAAGGCCCTTAATCCTCAACTGCTCTGTTGTGTAAGTCGCTGGATAAGTGCATCTGGCAAATGTAAATTTGAATTCAACTAGCTGCCCTCACTTAAATGCAAACCAGTACCTGCTAAATGTCTGGGCTCAGGGTCTTGGATCACTATTATAATTGTTTAAAATAGAATTTGGTTTATAAACTTTAGCAATAGATTGAACATTTGGGTAATTAGATCATGACCTTAATGGATTTTGTAGTAATGCAATTCAGTTTTTCCTAAACAGAAGCAGAAACGTCTGGAATTAGTTTTTTTGGTTATGACTGGTTTGCCCACATATTTGCTCAAGCTAAGGACACCAGTACTTTCCCATAACCGATTGAATGCTTTCATTTTTATTTATGTAAACTGTTTAATTTCTTATATGAGGAAATGCAGATTACAGCAGCCTAATGTGCTGGGGCAGTTTCACTTCATTGCATTTTTCATGTATTTTGTTTTGGGAGCTTCTAGAGTTTAGACTGTCTTTGCCCTTGAGAATTTGTTCAGTTAGACTGCTGTTATCTGTGTTTACTAATGTATGCCAGCTTGTGTTTGTTTGTCATATGGTCAGGTTGGTAGCAGAATAACAGCTTTACCTGACAGACTTGCCCAGCTTCACAGCAAATGCAAATGCTGAACTCTGTCAGGGCACTGGTCTGTTAATGAGTCAGTTTACCTGCCCCCAAAAATTCCTGAGTGCTTACAAGGATAAGATCTTGGATCCGCCCATTGGTAGGTAGTACTTTTTTGATAATGGTCTGAAAAACTGTTTAGATATGCATTTAGTACATTTAGATATAGTAGTCTGAAAAATATTTCCTCTGTAGTAAACATACCAGTCAAAATGAATGAAATTCTTCAGTTAGTAACTTTTAAATCAATAATTTATTAACAATTTTATAGTTTAGATTTGGTTAGCTTAAGTTTTATTTAGTATAGTGTAGTTTAAGTTTGTTTTATGTACAATAGTTCTACATTAAAAGTATAGTGATTGGCATGTTGGTGTAGTGGTTAGCACGTCCGCCTCACAGCAAGAAGATCCTGAGGTTTGAGTCCTGGGTTGGGAAAGGGCATTTCTGTGTTTGCACGTTCTGTCGGTGCTTCCATGGGTTTCCTTCAGGTACTCCGGTTTCCTCCCACAGTCTAAAGACATACATTTTAGGGTAGTTGGCTCTCCCAAATTGCAAGGAAGTGTGAGTGTGAAAGGTTGACAGTGTGATGGGTTGATAAGATATCCTGGCCCTAGCAGGATTAAATGGCTTGGCGAATGAATGAATGAATGAATGAATGAATAGTGTGGTCTTTTTACTTTGTGTGCACATGTTGTGTGCGCTCATCATAGAACCGCTAACTTGTTGTCATGCAACACTATAATCCTTCAGCAAGACAACAGTGGTATGGTGTTTTGAAATCACAGCTGAACTCCCTGACCTTTTTATGAGAGGAAACACTCTTGCAATCATCATTCTGAATGTCTGGCAACCCGCCTGAGTGCATCTACCATTCATAAATCATTCAAGTGCCATATGTCTTCATCATGTAGCTTCATGCACTGCTGTCTGCCTGCCAGATTGTATGGAGTATGTGTGCATGGAAGTTGATGTTTGATAATCAGCTACAGAGTCGACTTATTTACTGACATAAATTATTAATGTTGAAACCAAATCATGAAAGTTTAAAATGTAGCCATGTTTAACTCTGAATGAGTGAAGTGCCAAATTTTTAAGTGAAAGGACAGTGTGTTTCCCAGAGCATAAGTATTCCTTAATTGAACATTGTTCTACAAAGAACAAAGTCTATTTAACATAATTATCAAGCAAGGCAAGTATAAAAACCCTGTTGCATATAGACCGATCAACCATAACATTAACACCACATAACTGGCCTGTGGCTAGGCAGTCCCAAACACCTTAAGCTACAAATCACTGTTCTTACACGTTTACCCTGACATAAACAGTTTCAGCAGTTTGTGCTGTAGTAGCTCTTCTGCAGGATCAGAGTAGACATACTAGACTGCTCTTCCCACATGCAGCAGTGAGCCTTGGGCATCCATGACATTTTTGCTATTTCACTGGCTCTCCTTCCTCGGACCACCTTTGGTAAGTAAAAAAACAAACAAACAGATAAACAAAAATCTGCTGTATCATAAACAGTGCCAAGTAAGACTATCTTTACATACTGAGTTTACACTAGAAAGTACTAGTAGCATTTACACATTGTGACTTCTGCTGTTGGACTTGAGGGAGTAAGAATCATTATGATTTTACCAGAATCCACAGATATGCAGATATGAATCTGGCTCACAGATAAAAAGGTGATACCGCCTCCTAATAATGCAGTTTTTTAAGTTTATGGATCAAATAGATTTTTTGGTAAACTGTCTCTTGGAAGATCTTATTTGCAATAGATGGTGATGGCCAGCGTGTACCACTGTTATAAAATAAAAATGATTTGTCAAAGGGCAATTTGCAAATATTACTGGTCCTACATAGGCCTAATTCATGAATTTCAGATACTTTTTTTTAAGGTATGGTAATCTTTGCTTTTCAGATGAATTTATGAGATGAGGGATTCATTTATTTTAACAAAATTAAAGCACTTATTTTCAAAATGAAATATTTAAAATTTGAACTTGACAGTTATCAACATATCTATGACAAAAATAGCAGGTATGCTTATTTTTTACACTGTGGTAAAACCTCCTGGTTCATGTTCAATCTTTATTTAAAAAAAAAATCCTACTTTTACAATCAGATAAATTCATGCACAGTCTTTAAAATGCACTTGTTTTATTGAGACACTATTGCATTGCAATATTAAAATGAAAAAAAAAAAAACAAAAAAAAACACAACACTGCACTTTATTAAATTATCTGTTTTTCTGACAGACCAGGGCATCAGGAGGGGAAAAGTAGGTGGCTGAAAATTCTTTCATGTCCGGATGTTTGGCTGCAAACCGGCACTTAGGGAAAACCCTGTGTAAAAGCACCCCAACTTCTGTTAAACCGTTTGAACCAACAAAGACTGACAGTACAAAATATGTGTTTTTAAATGCAACCAACCGCAATTTGACGAACGTTGCAGATCTACTGCATTTTTTTTAGCCCCAACTCAATGTTTTTACTTGCATGAAAATGTAAATGTCCTGAGAAAAGCTTTTATTTTCAAATAAACACAGAAGAAAAGCACATTTAAACAGCCCAGTTTTCAGTAAAGAGATTTCTAAAAATTATACTTTCTTTAAGGTTTTCTTTTTAGAATGGTACCTAAAAAACAAACAATAAAAAGAGGTATGAATAGACTCAGTCATTTAGCCACCACTGTTCACTTTCTGTTTACTTTCTGCTTAATATTTCCCATTCCTTGGCAGAAGCCACTGTAATAAATATAATCAGTGTTATTTATGTTACCTGTCAGTGGTCATAATGTTTTTAGCTGCTCACTGTATAGTTTTGGCTTGAAACATGTTGGATGATTACAACATCTCCATAATATAATCAAATAGATCTGTAGCACACACGCACACATAGACAGACACACACACACACACACACACACACACACACGTTACACATTTAAGCGTAAAGCTATATAAGTAGATTTTATGGTTACTTACATATTTTTATGTCATCAGGTTTGAAGTGTTTCAATTAAACTGTTGTCGTCAGTCAACATCTGAAACCTAAAATCATTTGTACAGGTGTTAGTGATCTCACTTAGCCAAGCTTCCCTACACTGTGCTCTGTGACTTTTGCCACTGGAACATTGAATATACCAAGAACTATCATTCTTTAGGCATAATCCACAACCCAAAACTGTACATTTAAAGTCACATAACGTTGAAAATCATGATCAGAAACATGGTTCTTTGGTGTTTCATGGGGTTCCTAACCATCTCGCTCTACTAACTACAGTCACATAAAAACGATAGTTCACCCTTCTTCAGTTTTATGATTTCATGTTTTGATGATTTCAAGACATAATAAAAGAAATCATGTTGTCCCCGTTGGACCCCCACCGTGCTAAGACCCCTGGGCAAGTCTTAACCACAAGTGTGCCTCTGTCCACCCAGAAGTATAAATGGGTACCAGTAAAAATACTGGGAAGGTAACCTGCGATGGACTAGGGTCCCATCCAGGAGGAGTTAAACTCCTAGTCGCTTCACGCTACAGAAACCAGGGATAAGCACCGGCTCTGATGAGCCACTAGGCTCGGGTGTAAAAGCCCAACAGACTTACCTTACTGGGTTTTGAAATAAAGTAATTGTATACCTATAAAGTGAGTGTAGGTACAGAATCTATTTACCAGAGCAGAGGAAATTTGCATGTATGACAATTATGTCACATTTAGTCTTCTGCTGTGTTCAGTAGGCATGTATGGTATATCAGCAGACAGGAATGCCAAGTATTATGGAATCTTCTTTCTCTAAAAATGTATATAAATAACATATTATATCCTGTCTGCATGTGGGCTTATTATTATATTGTATTGCATTATATTACATTGCATTCCTTCTGTAGCCGACTGTAACTGAATCATCTTAGCATTTTTATTTAATCATAGTGTCTTTTGACTCATTAGTGATGCTCAATCTTGTCATATTGGAGCTGATTAGAAAGTTAATGTTACTTTCTTGAATAAATATTTAAATATCTAAAAGGTCATAAAAGGGAATCAAATAAAAAATGTGCACATCTCACTGATTCTGAATAATCCATGTTTCATGTCTGAGCCTCTCAACATAAGTACATAGGTATGAAGTAATACTATTCTCTCTCTCTCTCTCTCTCTCTCTCTCTCTCTCTCTCTATATACACACACACATACAGACATACAGACATATATATATATATATATATATATATATATATATATATACACACAAACATACATACATATATATA
>JAQMYF010000025.1:17619260-17638598 GCA_030014195.1 Neosilurus mollespiculum | reverse complement strand
TTAACCTATAGCTCAGTACTATAACAACTATTTTCCATTTGATCTGAACTGTGTGACATGACTTATAGTTAGTAGCATATATTCTCTGCTTCTACTAACTGCATCTATCATCATGTGCATTTGTACCCTTTTTTTTGTTTGTTTGTTTACTTGTTTGTTTTTTTGTGTGTGATTGGTATGGGTGATATCTTAAATCTTTGCTAACGTGGCTTATCAGTAATTACTGCTCCTCTGTTCTGCAACCTTATAGTACCCAGTTGTGCCTCACTAAAATACCTATACTGACTCACCTATTTCCTTACTTATTTACACACACACACTCCAGGTCACACAAGCATGGGTTTTCTTTTCACATGAATACTTACACGTATACAAAGCACCGAATTAAACATTAGCTGTGAAAAGTAATTGTGTCAAAGCTACTCAATGAGCTAAAGCTGAAAAATAGGAACATTACCTTGGTTGGTGGTGGGTGTGTGTTCAGGGTGTGAAGGAAAAGAGAAGAGAAATAATAATGAGCTCTACATTTAGTCTGTCCGAAGTGAGCACACACTCTCAGAGCAATGAGCAGCCGCACTGCGTTGCTGTTGTGGGTTAGGTGCCTTGCTCAAGGGCACTTCAGCCATTAGGGTGGAGGAAGTGGAAGGTGCTGCTCACTCCCCCACTACTGCCACGGATTTTTCCTGCCAGTTCAGGAATCAGACCGGCGATCTTTCAGTCCCAAACCCATCTCCCTAACCACTGGGCCATCGCTGCCCTAAAGGCAAGGTTTTAATTTAACTGTGACTTTAGAATGACACATATTTTAAATAAACGGAATAGTTATAGTTGGGGCGTGTGTGTGTGTGGTGGGGGTGTAAGTAGGTGTTTGATAGAAGTCACGTTAATGCAACTATACATTTCCTTGGGGATATAAAATGGATTATATTGGATATGGACACAAAACACAGTGACAGCTGGTATGGAAGTGATGGCTGCAGATAAATAAATAACCGCTCATTCCAGCTCTCTGCCATTTACTGCATTACTCACTAACAAACGCTGATCATTTATTGCAGATGAGTGAGGCAGGTGGGTATGAAATAAATGTTTGGTAGACAGGTTTATTTGGATAATATATTTTTTTTTAAACCTAGATGATGCATGATTATGATCCTTTAATAGGCATCATTAAAGCTTTAATGCCTTTTGTGTTTATGTTCATGCATTTCCACAGTACAAATACATGCATATTAGGCTAAGTGGATATTCTTGATTGCTCTTAGGAGTGAGTGTAAGTGTGCATGGTTTTGTGTGTGTGTGTTTGTTGGTCCTGCGATGGGACCCAGCATCCCCACATCCTTAGTAAGATAAAAGTGGAAAGTTCAGAAAATTAGTTAATATAAGCAGTATGGTTCAGATTATTTGATTCCTATCAGGGATGTAAAAATACAAGTGCTTTCCAAGAGTCTCCCTGTCAACATCAGGTTCAAAACCAGTTCTGCTGCCTAGAACTGCAGTGCAGACATCAAACTAGAAGTGAACCTACTGAGTATGTGCAATGTGTGTAAACAAGCAGCAAGGTTTATTAGTCTTTAGTATAAAGTGAAAGCCACGCTAAACCACGCTGTTAAAAGTGCATTCGGGCCAAAGACCTGGAGTGATAACTTCGATTGTATATCGAAAAGATATACAAATAATGAATGAATTAATTTAATGAACATTTATTCTATCCAGTGTTGTTTTAATTTTTTTGTCAAGATTTCATACTGAGACAGGGGAGTCGAGTCACTATGTAAAGTGTTTATACGAATGCTTGTAAAAGTCTTGTAAATGAGTCTAAAACTCTCTTCCACCTTGACACTGCATTACACACCAGTTTGCGTTATGTGGCCCATGGATAGTAATTGAGCCAAATTCCTCAGGTTTTTAGCCTCAAATTAGCCCAGAGGAGGTTCCATTGAGCCCTTGAAAGCTCTAACCTTATTGATGATTGCGAACTGCAGTTGCATACCAAGTATGAATTTTCAGACAAAATCATGGAGTGATTATAGAATTGTTCTTGTTAGTTTTTAAACACCAAGAACGAAATTCATCAAGATTCTACACATGCCAAAACTATTACTCAGCCACTCAAATGAGAGTTTCACTGGGTTTGATGTCATACAGTAGAACGGCAAGTAGAAAAAGCAAAACTAACAAATTTAGCAGCGAGTCTCTGCTGTGCATTGGCATTATTCACATCCAGGAGTTCACTGGCTATATTTTACTCATGAACACACCAAAAACTCTGCTTTCTTACTTGTTGCCCAGCATCTCATCTTTCAGTCTTTGAACAAGATTATGAAACTCATTTTTTATATCTGTTTCAATAGGTGTGACAAAAACTTTTACTTTCTTGAGAACATGTCTAGAAGCATTATGCCTTCATTACTATTAGATGACTCCATCATTCACTTTAGGACACTGCTGACAGTCACAGTGTGAAACAAGCTCAATTGTGAAATATTTAAGCATTTGCATCAGACTTTCACGTTTTAGTATCACAATTTTGTGTATATCCAGTGTTCAACAGCCTTAAAGCACCGGATTCCTCCTCCATCAACTGCCTCTGCAAAAATCTTCTCATGCATGCAGCTCCATTTACTGAAAATAACTTTAGGATAATTGATAAATCTTTATGGTATATGTACCTAAAACTACTACTCGAAAAAAGCCATGATACAGACATTTTTTCCACACTATTGTGCTTTTTGTTTGAGAGCACATTTTCAACACAAAATGTTTCATTGTGATGATGTAAGGGTACTCTGGGCTGGAACAAAATGAGTGTGGGGATGATCATACTCGGGCATGGTACAAAGCAACCCAGCCTAGTGTGAGTAGGCCCTGAGCGAATATCAGTGCATTGTACTAAGAGAGAGAGCGAGAGCGAGAGAGAGAGAGAGAGAGACTTGGCTGCCTCAATATATATCACATGCTATACAGGGGAAAAAACATTAAATGATTAAGATCTTATTTTCTGCCTTTAGTCATTCAATAAGTCTCTTGGGAGTTCTTAGCAAGGGATTTTTTTCTTCAAAATGATTGTTGTTTTATGAACCAAAAAAAAAGGCTTTGCAAAAAAAGCCTCAAGATTGCAGCATGGTTACATGCAGTGACCTCACCGTGGACAAAAAGTTGGTGTTTATGTTGATGCTTACTTTGTCTGGCACGGACTTTTTTTCAGCAGCAATATTGAAAGATCAGCTGCAATCGTGTATCACATTGCTACAGATCGGAGAAAATGCAGGTAACTTGATCACAGAAGTTACTCACGACAAACTCCGAGAACTTCGCCTGCAATGCGGACTAGCACCACAGCCCGCGGTGTCTCCCAATGCTGCTTGCTGAGGAAGGAGATCTCGGAAGCAGTGTGCCAGAAACCGGAAGCGTGGCAAAAGGTGCCGCACCTTTTACAAGCTAGGTGGAAAGCTAGCACTGTTAGCTGTACCTTCCATCCTGCTTGCAAATGTCCGCTCACTGTACGAAAAATTAGACTATATCCAACTACAATGAGATTCACAACGGGAGTATAGAGACTTCAGTGTCTTCATTTTTGTCGAGACATGGCTGAACAAGTGTACCAGACTCCGCTTTTCAGCTACCAGGCCTGCTAGGCTTCCAAGCCTACAGAGATGCTACCTTGTCAGGTAAAACTTGCTGAGGTGGGTTTTGCATATATGTAAACACTGAATGGTGTAGGAATGCAGCGCTCATATCCAACCACTGCTCGCCGCTGGAGGAGTATGTGACTGTTAGATGCTGACCATTCTACATTCCTCGGGAATTCACAACTGTATTTATACTACGGAGTCATCAGCGTGCTCCAAACCGCACACCCAGATGGACTAATTATTGTTGCCGGTGACCTTAATCATGCAAACTTTAAGAAAGTCCTACCAAAATTCCATCAGAATGTGAACTTTGTGACAAGGGGGGGAATATATTGGACTGTGTTTGCACAAACATCGCTGGTGATTACCGAGCTGTGCCCCTCCCCCACTTGGGACACTCAGACCACTCCACTGTTTGTGAGATCCCGTCAGAAGTATTAGAGTCATGCCTGTCTCATGATCTGTTCCCCCATGATCACTTCCCCCGGCACGTGCGGTGATTGCCGGCTCTGCCCTGATTATCCCTACCTGTTCCCCTTCGCAGCCCCAGGATAAAAGGCCCGCGTTCTCCCCGTCCAGTTGCCAGATCGTCTTGTGCCGTCATAGAGAAAGCGTATCTCACAGTTCGCACCACGATCTAGCCAGCCGTTCACATGCGGTTTATGTCCCAAGTTTTCCCTGCTTCCAAAAATAAAAGGATCTCCGTTGAAATCCTACCTTATCGTGTCTGTCCTGCTTGTGGGTCTGTTATTTCATAGTGCCATCCTAATACTGTTATGCTAATTCCTGCACATCAGCCCCTAGTCAAACGCATCAGACCAAGCCGGAGGAAGATAAAGACCTGGCCTGAGGAAGCAATGTCGGCCCTTCAAGAATGTTTTGAGTGCACAGACTGGGACATATTCAGTATGGCATTATTGTCTTTGTGGAATACACTTCAGCTGTGAACAGCTTCATCAGCAAGTGCACAGAGGATGTGTCTAAGAGCATCACTACACATCCCAACCAGAAACCATGGATGACTGAGGAGGTGAGAGTGCTACTGAAAGTCAAGGCCTATAGGTCTGGGGATGAAGCAGCTCTGAGAAAAGCTAGAGCAGAGCTGTCTTGAGCCATTAAAACAGCAAAGCGCACTCATGCTCAGAGAATCCACAATCAGTTCATGGATACAGATGACACATGGCGCCTATGGCAGGGAGTACAAGCAACTTCACCAACTACAGGCCCGTGCCACTCTCCAGCGATGGTGTTGACTCCCTTCCTGAGTCACTGAACCAGTTCTACACAAGCTTTGAGGAACAGAATGACTCAGTGGCAAGGAAAGACACTCCTTCTCCCAACGACCTGATGCTCCGCCTGTCCACCTCTGAAGTGGGGAAGACCCTGCTCAGAGTCAGCCCACGGAAAGTGGTTGGGCCTGACGATATACCAGGTTACGTGCTGCGAGAATGCGCAGATCAACTGGCTGACGTCCTTACTGATGTCTTCAACATCTCTCTGACCACCTCTGTTGTCCCCACCTGTTTCACTACCATCATTCCTGTACCAAAGAAATACACAGTGACCTGCCTCAACGACTACCACCCAGTTGCACTGACATCATGAAGTGCTTCGAAAGGCTAGTCATGAGACATATCAAGTCGCAGCTACCCGTCACACTGGACCTGTTGCAGTTCGCATATTGTCCCAACCGCTCCACGCATGATGCCGTCAACACCACCATCCATCTGGCTCTTATGCATCTAGATAAAAAAAGACATGTATGTCAGGATGCTGTTTATTGACTTCAACTCAGCATTCAACACCCTTATCTCTCAGCAGCTGACAAAGAAATTAGGCAAGATGACTGCGTGTGTGTGGCAATGCACAGCTCATACTACATCATTAAGTTTGCCGATGACACGACCATGGTGGGATTAATCATCGGAGGCAACAAGGCCCTGTACAGAGAGGAGATGGCACAGCTCAGCAACTGGTGCACTGACAACAACCTATCCCTAAACTTGGAAAAAACAAAGGAACTAGTCATTGACTTCAGATGGACTCCACACAAACACACTCCACTGTGCATCAACAACCTCCCAGTAGAGACTGTCCAGAACACAAAGTTTCTGGGTGTACACATCATAGACAACATCACATGAACTCAAAACCACAATACATCACAAAGAAAGCTCAGCAGCATCTGTACTTTCTGCAGAGGCTGCGAAAAACCCACCTCCCAACCTCCATCCTGACAACTTTTTACAGAGGAACTATTGAGCATCCTCAGCAGCGCCATCACAGACCCCCCCAAGAGCTTCTTTCCCCAAGCAGTCAGACTGCTGAACAACCTATAGTGCAATATATAACAATTTGTTAACTGCTGAACAACCTATAGTGCAATATATATCAACCTGTTTTTTTTAAACTAGCAACATATAATGCAAACTAGCACACTGCACCTCTATGCACTCTGCACTTTTTTCTCTGCTGTTAATATCCTGTACCCAATAATATCCACTAGCTAACATTATTCTTTATATATGTATATATATGTATATATATATATATATATATATGTATATATATGTATATATATTTTTTTTTTAATTATTTTATATTTATGAATAATATTAACAAAATATGAGCCAAAAATGTATTAAATATACTGTATGTAGCACAATTTCTAACAGGAACATTAGAATCTGAACTTTTCTAGCATTTTTATATAAATTTTTTCGATTTAATAATCTCGGTAAGCATTGAGCTGGATGATTTAAAGTGTCTGTAACTTTAAGATTTCCAATTATTAAATTAGTATATTGTTTCGTATCTTGTAATGTCCTTAATACGCTATAAGGTGTATTAGTATAACAACAAAACCTCCTTCTCTGATACCTTTTAGCTTCCTTTCTCTGTGCATGCCAAGCAGACAAAGCTGCAAATGTCTTCGCAAGCATGAACAGGGGTTTGAATTAAGAAAATGAAACACTGTTTTTCTGGGTAAATTTGCTATACAAGACTTTAGTAAATATCACTGTGGCTGTTCACTGGTGTGCACATGCATGTGTATATAATTTTATTTCACTTTTAGAATGAGCATAGTTACAGCTAGTAACTCATTAAGGTTTTTTTTTTTTTTTTTTAACAGTTTAAAAAAAAAAAAAAAAAAGCCCTATGGTGGCCTAAAAAGACTAAAGGTCACTGCTAACAATGCTGACTTGTTTCTAGACTCTGGTAGTTTTAATTTATTTATTTATTTATTTAGCTAAAGTGATATAATGTGCACATAATGACCTTGCTGTAAAGTAGCAGATGTTAGCTCATTACCAGCGAACAAAGCAAGCTGAAACATATACTGAGCAGCCATAACATTAACATTATCATCATTTTGCAGCTATGGCCAAGATGGCTCCAACAATTGGAGACTTCCATGGTATTGCCCAGCTCCGTTAGGTTTATCCCTGCATCCCACAATATAACTTGGGGGTATATTCAGTGTCTTTTGTTTGCCTATTATTTACAGTGACCTGTCATCTGCACACAACACAGGCTCAGGCAGATTGCTGTAGGTCTGGTTAGGGGTTGGATGGGATCTCCAAGGCAATCCCTGAATTCTACATAGTAGGTAGGTATAGCAACCATTAAGGCATTTTTTGAAGGCGCACTGTGAGAGTCCAACTCTCCAAGCTATACATTACAAGCGGCTCGATGGTACTCTTAAATAGGTTGAGCTTCAATGATTTTAGCAGGTTGGAGCACCAGGTGTTGTCCATTTTGTTACATTCCTTCCAAGCTTTGGCTTCCCAGGTAACAAAATCTTTCCCTGAGTACATGATCCAAGGACCAAACTACTTGAAATCATGAACTTGCTTAAGACAGGTTCCAGATTTGGAGTTCAAGGTGGCAGTTAATTTGGTAGAAATTAATGCTGTCTTGGAAGAATTGCATTTCAGACCTACACATTCAGCAGCTTCTTTTTGGACATGAAGGAGATCCTCTGCATTAGGGATTCACCAAGAAGCTTCATAAAGTGGTTTAGCCACCCTTCATTGTATTTGTTGGGTGATCTGATTGTATTTGTCACTGGGCAAGGCATTATTAGGACACAGTATCTGGAACCGGTTGAAGACTTGGAGAGTAAATTGGTCAACAAGATCCTTGTTTATGCAGGTGTGAGACCAGTCAATTTGCTTAATTGGATTCAATTTACCCTTCTTGGAGCAATGGAGGCTAAGGCATATCTTGGAGCAGACAATCCTGTGATCAGATTGCAGAGTCAAAATGAGAAATATGTGTGGCAATTTCTGATGCTGTTAATTCATTTCTTCCTGACACAATCTTACTGTTCTGTGGCTAGGCAGCCAGCTGCAATGCACTTTGTATTTTGACACCTTTCTATAGTAGCCAGAATTAACAGTTTCTGCAGTTTTTGCTACAATAGCCCTTCTGTGTGATCAGACCAAATGTATTAGTTTTCGCTCCCCTCATTCATCATTGAGCCTTGGGCACAGCATTCCAGGAACACCCAATAAAAAAAAGTCTGTTTTGGAGATTATAGACCCAGTCGTTTAGCCACCACAGCCTAGCCCCTGTTGAAGTTAATCAGATCCTTACACTTGCTCTTTTTTCTAACACATCAACTTTAAGTACTGACTGTTCACTTTCTGCTTAATACATCCTACTCCTTTGCTGGTGCCACTGTAACAAGACAATCAATGTTATGTATGTCACCTGTCAGTGGTTATAATGATTTTAATGTGTTATAATACAGCTTTCTGACTTTCCAAACTCCATTTTTGATCTGTGTGAGGCAGTATTAATGGATAACTAATATTTGAATAATTAATTTTACAGTCCTGATGTTTGCGCATACACACACATGCACAGAGAGGGACAAAGAAACACACAGTGAGAAAATGCATGAAAGCACACACACACACACACAAGCATGTGCATAACCTGTGGACAGTTCCACATTGATCTTTAGTCTAGACCAGAATCTGTCCCCCACAGTCAGGGAATCCAAGGCCAGCATGGGTCATCCAGACCTGAACATGAGGCAGACTAATGAGCTGCATTCAGCTGCATTGTGGGAGGCCGCTTGAGGCCAAAGCGCCTTCATTTACTGATTAGCAGATAACGATCTGAGGGCCAGGGAACCCAACAGTTGGGGGAAATGGCTGCTCTTTTTTTCTTGTGAAGGTCTGTTACACACTTACTCACCTGTCTACTAGAGACAGGAGTTGAGAATGGAAGTACAGTGATGTTAATGAGTAGTTCATTAACTTAAAATATCAAGGTCACTTTGAATATTTAGGCTTTCTGTTTAGACTTTGCAACTTGCTATATCTGTATCTGTTTGGTTTGGTAAATGCAGTGCCAGTAATTGGAAGGCTGTGAAAAAAGTGGTGAAGACAGCATAGAAAATCATTGTGACTACACTTTCTTCTATCCGAAGACATTGCACACAAGTGCTGCCTATCCATAGTGCGCAGTATCATCTAGGACCCCACCCACCCCCACTATGGACTGTTTTCACTGCTTGCCTCTGGCAGACGGTTCAGCATTATTCAGTATTGAACAACCAAATCCCACAACAGATTCTTCCCCACAGTAACCCACTATTCACCCAGATATACAAGGTCTCATAGTGGATAGCCTTTGGGCAATACTCACCTGAATACACACTGACTCTCTATGGACTCTATGGCAACACAGATGTGCAATATGTAAATATACATGTACACACTTCTATACCACATGCATCATCTTATCTGTATGTATGTCCTATGTTCATATCTCTCTGCACAATATTTTAATGCTCTTTTGCACCATGTTTTTATTTCATTATTCTTACTGGAGCCAGTGCAATGGATTTTAATTCTGACCATGCACTGTCATTTGTATAGTCATAAATGGCAAATAAGTATGTAAAAATAATCTTAGTCTCTAGCAGACTGCTTTTAACTGTTTGTCAGATTTCTTTTTGTTGCATGAGTCTTTACAATTTAACAATTTTGTAGGTGAAGTGTGTGTCATAAGTTGTAGGTGATGCAGGAATGGACACAAAAGAAATAATGAGGGGCACATAAGCCAAAAAATGTTGGTGAAGGAATGGGAGTGAGAGAGTTGAAGGGAGGGAGGATGGTTTCCATTTTCCATGCTGTTGTTTTTCACGCTTTCCATTTTCCACTAAAGAATCAGTTTTTGGCCTGCAAATTCAACTTTAAAATGCTACCTGTATTTTTTTTGTTTTGTTTTGTTTTCCATCACCAGTATAGCTTAAGCAAATTAAATTCTTTCAACTTAAAATGAAATATATACAAGCTAGAAGTACATCTGGTAAAATAAATTATAATGTCTAGTTTTATGGCATGCAATAAGAAGCTTCAATTTTTAATAAGGAATTAAAAAGCACCTGCTGTCCTGCAAATGCTGTACAGGTATACTTCATGTACTGTAAATGAAGATATAGTTACATTTATTAATTCAATGTGAAATTATATACTCTATAAACAAGTCAAATAATGAGAAAACAGCAATGAGAGAGAGAGAGAGGTAATAAGAAAATAAACTGTCTCATTCTTTCTCGGTAGTAGCTCCCATAAGGAAGGATAGACAGGGACCTAAGTATGGTTTACAACAACATGCCACCATTGTTTTTTTGTAAACAGGCATTTTTGGCTTGTAAAAAAAAGAAAAAAATGCTCTCCACTGCTGAATATGTACATGTGGTTCTCTCTGCCTCAAACAACTGGTTACAATTTTTTAATGAAGCCTGCATAAAGAGTGTACCTTACAAGGGCCCCTTCACTTACCAGGCATAGTAAATAAACATGAAATAAAGTTTTATCTCTTAGAAATTAAATGGAATCAGCCACAATGTCTTTCTGAAACCATTTACTTATTTGTTATTAGCAAACACTGCCATCTTTTTTGTTTGTTTATTTCTCTTAAATTCTATTCCTTCTTTTGTTTCTTCACACTTGACCCCAGACTTTTTACACTTTCTACGAATCGGTGTCTACCAGGACATAATGCTCCTAATGTTATTGTAAACAGACATAGATCCCAAACAAGATGTAAAACAGTTGAATAAGTGATGCTAAGCCTGTGAGCTTGGGTGTTTTTGATGGAAACCTTTATATTTAGCCATTTTTCTCTTCATTTTTATTTTTTTTACTACAAATTTTGAACAAACCTTCTTCTTAAAGAATAATACATGAACACATACACACCCACCCACACAGAGAGAGAGAGAGTGAGTTAATTGGTATTTCCGTTTTATGGGTAGACAGTCACAACACTGTGATGAGATGGGAAAATAATATTAATACGGGGAGAGAGAGAAAGAAGGAAAAATAAGGGGCCATGATGAACTTGAAAGCATAAAAGAGCCAAAAAAAAAAAAAAAAAAAAGATTTTTAGTGAATGATCTCTGCATAGAGAACTGATCAGTGCCCTGTTGTCAAAAAGGCCTACATATCAAAATGAATAATCAAAAATAAAATATCTGTGGAAAGTTGGTTTTTGTTAACAATTATATTATAAGTAATGATTAATTGTTATTTCATGAATACGACAAAAAATTGCAGCAACTAGGAAAACAGAGATTGCTCTGTACTGATGCCAAAGACAATAAAAAAAAAACATACTTTTACACAGCACTGATGCTGGAAACTGTAGTGTTGAATAGCATTCCTTGTTACAGTTAATATACATTGTTATAGAAAATCAATAACACCTTTTGTCAAATTAGATTATGTGCATCATGACAGATGTAGCATTGTACCTATGTTGAAATGAACATTTGAATGGGTGTGTTTCCTGATAGGTGTTGATTCCTGTTTCATGAAGACTCACTCAGAAGTATACCTTAATAAAATAGTCCTGTGTTCAGAAGGGCAGGTGTTTTGCAGGATAAAATAAGTTACATACACCAAACGGCTCCATACTCAACACCGTTATAATTTTTTTATGTATTGACTTTCCACATTACTATTAGCCAGCTTTTCAATTTGGAAAATATAATTTCAATAAATTTACATGTTCCGTAGACTGCAAAATGCATCCAACACAATGTACATTTGCTCTTTTCCCAATTAAAGTTGTATTGTTAATAACATCATTAGGCAATTGCAGCTGTTCAAATATTGGTGCACGTACAGTTTAACAGCTTGCCTAGCTTGGTGAAACTGTAGGTGCAATGGTTAATTTCAGAGGTATGCCGTCTAATCAGTGGTGGCCACTATAGGTGAGAACTGAAAGCAGTGATGGCTGAGAGCATTTCAGACCAATCTTATAAAAGTGTCTCTTAAAGAAGGGATGCTTAGCTAAGGCATTTATATTTGCTATGGTTACACTGACTGTAATTTGTACCAGAAGTGAAGTTCTAAGTGTGTGTTGCTGAAGAAAATTATGGTTCTCATGTAGGAGTAAAGATTTGATAGACAGGCATGTTTTGCCTCTGATTAAATGAATGAATGACCCCTGTAACTTCACAGATGTATACAAGATACACAGGCAAGTACATAAAGGACAGTATGTCAGCATGCATGTGCATAGCCATATATAAAATTAGACTCTTATGTGTAGAAAAAGCAACTGGATCACAGCATTTCAATAGAGTAGGGATTTTTAAAAAATGTGAGAAAGACTTTCAGGGGTGCAAGGTGCAACTGACTGTGTGTACACCT
The DNA here is from genome assembly GCA_030014195.1 of Neosilurus mollespiculum. Classification (NCBI taxonomy): domain Eukaryota; kingdom Metazoa; phylum Chordata; class Actinopteri; order Siluriformes; family Plotosidae; genus Neosilurus; species Neosilurus mollespiculum. The sequence continues at coordinate 17,626,282 of JAQMYF010000025.1, read as the reverse complement.
GTCGGCATGTCTCCATAGCAACCTTATTACTGAGCAAATTGGACCAATTGGAGCGGTTAGAGATGCTAACGTGTAGGGCACTGAGAACAGTGAAAAAGAAGAGCAGGATTTCTAAAAGAGAAAGAAAGAATACATTATTACATGGCATGAAAAATGTGCAAAATTGGAACTTGTGTTAATTTTTAAGCTATGAACATTTTTTTTGTGTGTGTGTTTTCTTTTCTTACTGCTGTTGAACATGTAACCTTGAGGTTAATCCCTTTTCTCCTTGTCTAAATTGTCTGCTGTAAACACCGAAGCAGAAGACTTAAGATAAGTAAAAGTGTGATAATGTCATAATACCTGTATTTTAAAAAAGAACAGCTTTCAGACCAGTGGTATGTCCAAGATAGAGGCCCAGAGATAAAATGCCAATATGTTTACTTTTATTGCAGTAATATGAAATGATTACATATGCACCTACCCGTCTTAATCCACACCGTAAACTGTAAATTTCCATTTTTTTAATTTTTTCCATTTTTTTTTAAATTGTATTCTGTTTAAGTTTATATTGCTACTCATGCTATACATTCCCCCCCCACAAAACAGCATATTATTGACACAATAAATGTCAAAGACAAAAAAATGAATATTAAGTTAAGGATAAAGCATGATTAGGTGCAATGTAATTTAGGCCAATTATTCATGACAGGTTTATTATTACCCAAAATTAGTTTCCAGTAGCAGAATTAAAATGATTTATTCCTCTAATATCACAGTGATAACAATTTTTAATTTATCAATGAATGACACATCCTACATATAATATTGTGGAGCATCTTCAAGATAAGTTGGTTCCAATTTTACTTTCACCTTGTATTGTTATAAAAATTTGTTCCCTCATTAGTCTTCCTTTTTTCAGCATAGAAAGTTCTAAAAATAAACATGTTCTTACAGAAATTTTCATCATACTGATGACTAGATTTCTTTGTATGTTAAAGACCAAAATGCTTTCATAAATGTGCTTATAAGGCTTGAATTATATGGAACATTCATATGTTCAATCAGACCTTATAGAACTAATATACATTATTATTGATTGTAGTAAATTTTGACTGTACTGCCACACACCAAAACGTTGTCGCATTCTATTGAACCAGCATGTGATTGTTACAGCTCTGCAGTGCCAGACTCAAATAAGTTCTTATGCAGAGCACAAAAATGCATACTTTTTTACTAGCAAACTAAACCACTCGTACAACTTAGCTAGCATGGGTTAAAATGCATTTTTAAATGATGTGCAGAACTCAGGGTTGTATTTTCTTTTCAGGTCCCAGAAGGAAGGATTGTGACTTATGCGTGATGCACATACATAAATAAGCTGAACATACTCAGTGCTCAGGTGACAGCAGAGCAAATTAGGGTTTTTTTTGTTTGTTTGTTTGTTTTAAAAAATAATAATAATAATCAAGGACTGCTGCTGGTGCTGTTTACTCAGGGATTATGTCTATAACAGGTTCACATTTTAAAGTCCCCCTCTGAGAGGGTACCACAAAGTGAGGAAGGAAGTTGCTGTGTGCTAGGTAAACAGCAAAACCTATTACTTTACTAATGCACAAAAGAAATAGCTTTCACACAAATTTTGCATCATAACAATATACAGGGTTCACATCCATGCCATTGTATGTAGTAAGGGCAGTCCATTCATTCACTCATTTGCTACACTGCTTAATTTTACTAGGGTTGCAGGGAGGCTGGAGCCTATCTCAGGTGACTCTGGGAAAAGGCAGGGTACTCCCTGAGCAGCTTGCCAGTGTATCAACATGGCTAACGTACACAACTTTTCACAGTCACACTTAGGGCCAAATTGGAACAGCCAATTAGCCTGATGTGCATGCCTTTGGACTGTACGTGGAAACCGGAGTACCTGAAGGAAACCCACACAAACATGGGGAGAACATGTAAACTCCACATATTAATGTCATTGCCAAGGCCGGAACTTGAACCCAGGACCTTTTTGCTGTGAAGTGGACACGCTAACCACTATACCACCATGTCACCAAGTGCAGTCCAGTTTAATAAAAACACAAATAGGAAAAGAAAAAGAAGGTAAACGCTTATTCAAAAAATACTGAGGTATGAGTGTAAGAGTGAATAAGTGTATGCATGCCTTTAAGGTCACTAACTCCCTTGATATTTCTATCAAAAAAAAAAAATAAACATTTAAAAAGCCCTATGCACTGATTTGAACAATGCTACTGTAGGCAATGAGAACCAAAAAAATCATTCCGACAGTTAAATTGAGCTAAAAGTATGGCTGATAATAAACACATATATAATGTCAAAAAAAATTAGCTGTAGCAGGAGCTCTTTTACATTTTTCTTGCTTAATGCAGAATTTTATCTCAACATTCACACGCAGTCTCTTGCTATATTTTTAGCTGATGCATAATCAGGATGGTGCTGTAGCTCAATTGTTCACTCGCTCCCTTATCTCACTGCACAAGCTTCAAGTTTCTTTACAGTGGTTTCAGAATGCTTTATAAATCTAATTTTGCTGCTGCATTTGGATCAGTGCTAGTTTTACTGTCAGTTGAAGCATTTTCATGAATTTTTAAAGAAATGTTTATCTATTGTTTTACAAGGTTGTGAAAGATGACTGCTTTAATTACTTACTTAGCTACTTAGGGTAATTCTCATAGAGGGATAGCCATTGTGTGTGTGTGTGTGTGTGTGTGTGTGTGTGTTAATTGAATCCACTATTATCAGATTATTGTATTTATTATGGAGTTTTTTGTTAGCACAGTTGAGTGGTAATATTCATGTTATGATGTTAGCTTGCATGTTAGCTTGTTCTGACCACATCGGACCGGTGGGTATGAACGGATTGTAAATTTCAGCTACCAATTCATCATTGTAGACATACTGTTGTAAAGAAAACAATACAAAGTGACAAAAACATGAACAAGTGTCAATGCATGCAAATGCATATAAAATTTTAAAGGTCTGTGAGGTATAAGAAATTAAGATAAAATAATAAACTTCCCCGACTGTCCAGTTTGCATGCCCTCTCCTTGAGAAAGTCTTTGAAGTAATTGAAGGAGGGTCAAAATTGTCTTAGTCTCTGATCTATGCTCCTGTGTCCCATTCACGATGAACAAATCTTATAAGGTTGGAGGTTGCAGTTGCTTTCCGGGGAAAAAGATCTCATTATCTTGTGAATTTATGAAGGGTGCTGATATTCCTGCCTGATTGTTTCTGCAGGCTTCTCTCTGTGCCCTACTCAACTGTCAGCAGTTTATATTAACATTATTTAATTTAAATAAGCATGAAGCAGTCATGCCTGTCTCTGTGAGGCCACATGTCCTGTCTTCAGGCTCCAACTTCATCTGATGATCTGATGTGCCTGATCCTTGTGACTGAATTATGTTTGTTTGTTTATTTATTTATATATTTATTAGAAAGCAATCAAATTTACATTTTTAAATAACAAATATAAGAAGCTTGACAGTATTATCAGAGAAGAAGCTGTACAGGATTATTAGAAGATTGCTGTACTTACAAAATTGTTTTGGCAAATTATTCAAAGAAACACTTTTATTTTTTATTATTATAATTTTTTTTCTCTCAGTGTTTACAAGGTTCACATTGCTTCCCCTCAACACCCACACAGAACTTTACTTTTATTTGTTCTTTGAGTCTGTTGACATAGGACCCAAACAAAGCAAATAATAATAATAATAGTAATAATAAATGTTAAAAAATAGGGGTCTTCGCCGGGAGGTTGTGCCTATCTCAGTCGACACTGGGCGATGGAGGAATACACCCTGAACAGCTTGCAGACCATCGCAGGGCAACACCCACACAACCATTCACATTCTCATCCACAACTATGGGCAAATTGGAACAATCAGTTGGCCTAATGTGCATGTCTTTGGGCTGTTGGAGGAAACCGGAGTACCCGGAGGAAACTCCACACAGAGACGTCCTAGCTCGGGACTCAAACTCAGGACCTTCTTGCTGTGAGGCAGATTTGCTAACCACTATGCCAATGTGTCACCCAAAAATAGGGTTATTTAGCAAAAGATTATGACTGTCCAGCTGTAGAAAACCCTCACAAAGGTCTGGAAAAGTGACAAACATGCCTTAATGGTTGTAATAACGATACTTTCCCATTTATTTTAAACATGTTGTTTTTGGTTAAATACAATTTCTACCAAAAATGTCACTTTACTGATCTAGCATCTTTGGCCCTATAGCGAATAATGTAATAGGCCTCAAGTAAGGATCTGATGTATGGACAATTTCATTCTTTCTTTCTTTTTTTAATTTATTTTATTATTATTTTTTTTTTATAATTTTAAACATTTTCTTGCAATATCTGAAGGGTAGGGTGAACTTGTTTCTGCCGCACCATTTAAAGCCTATTATTAATGCTTTCATCTGCTCAGTTAATGTCTAGGGGTTTTTTGTTTGTTTTGTTTTGGGTTTTTTATTTATTTGTTTGATTAATATGTCTTCTGCTCTCCAGCTGACTTGTTTAATCCTGCATATGAGCACAAGACATTAAAATCAGTCAAATCAATTAAAGGTTTGATATAATGCTGTAATAATATTTTATGCATATTGCATGTCGAGGTATTTAAGTATTTAGGTAACAAATTAATAGATGAAGAAAAAAGTAAGCATAAGGTTAAAAATGCAAAGGGTTAAAAATGATGCTCACCACCATGAATCCCCAAATGCATTGGTCCTTTTCACCCCCAGAATGCAGCAGAGAAGGCAGTAAGAAGCATGTGTGAATAATTTAATTCACCTGCTTTGATTAGATGAGATAATTGATTAATTTAACTGTTAATTTTTCACAGCTCCAGAGAGTATACAGAATTCCAGTAGAGTTTTTAGTCTAACACCTCCTCTGTAGTGGAACACCTGCAAGCACAAAAACGATGCTCTCTGCTTGGAAGTTTCCTGCTCAATTATCACTAATGAGGAACCACTGGGTAAATTAAGGATGGTACCCACCAGCCTCACTTATTTTGTTATGTTTTATTTATTTGCCATGTGATGTATTTAAGGAATTTCAACATGTCAAAGCATTCTGGTTCTTTGCTCAGACCATTAAGTGAACCTTACACAGCTAGAAAGTTTGAATTAGGACAGGTCTATATTCAGCAGGGCTAGCAGCATTCAGTCTTTGATGTGGCTTTCCAATTTAACTATTTATGAATTAAATTTGGTTCATAAGACTAAGGGGCAGTTATTTAATAATTTCTTTTGTAGGGGGGGCATGGTGTTGTAGTGGTTAGCACATTCGCCTCACTGCATGATCCCCCCGTTCTCGAGTCACAGGCTTGGCAACGGCCTCTCTGTGTGGAGTGTGCATGTTCTCCACATGCTTGCGTGGGCTTCCTCTGGGTACTCTGATTTCCTCCCACAATCCAAAGACATGCACATTAGGCAAATTGGCTGTTCCATATTGCCCCTAGGTGTGAGTGTGAGTGAGAATAGCTGTGTGTGTGATGGACTGGTGAGCTGTTCTGGGTATACCCTACCTTCGCTCAGAGTCAGCTGAGATAGACTACAGTCAGCCCACGACCCTAGCAGGATTAAGCAGTTTGGAAAGTGAATGAATGAATGATATGTGTAGGGTCTTTCTGAATTATAATAAAATGCTTAGAGGTCAAAAAAACGTTTTTTTTTTTGTTTTTGTTTTTTTAGAGCGATCAGGCCACTTGGAAGTCCACATTTGGTACTCAATTAAAATGGTTCATTTTGATGCCAATTAAACAGAAATGGCTAGTATTTTGGGGATTGTTTGCCTTGGTTTATAAAGAATTTAGTTAGGTGATATTTGTCAGAATAAAGAATAGGCAATGGAGGAAGGCAAAGATGTGGTGAGAAATAGAAAAGACAAAGTGGAAGAGGGAAATTCTAGGATAATGAGTTGTTCTCTTTTGGACTTTCTCTGTGTGGCCTTATGCGGTCACCTGTGTGCAGTGTGGGCTCCATCTGGTTCAGTGTGTTGGAAGCCCCTTAAACTGAAAATACCTCTAAGGAGCTGTGATTTATTGGAACGAATCAGAGCCAAAGTCAAACAAGAGAAAGGATCAAGCTTGTCTATCTCTCCATGGGTTTCCTTCAGCAAAGACCTCATTCCATGCCTTCTTTCTTTTTGTCTTCATCTCTATCTTTCTGTGACTCTCTAATTGACACATCTCCATTTCACCTTCTAAGACAAAAGTTTACCCCATCCCTCACAGTCAGGAGCTTGTGGTGTGAGGAAGAGGCACAGTTTTAATCTTCCCAATAGATGAAACATTCCTGGCATGTTGGTTGGTGTAGTTGGTGTAACTGAACTTCTGGCCCCTCCTTTTCTGTTCACTTGCAGTGCTGTTCCTTGGAAACCAGATCCATTCCTCTGTAAATTGAATGGCTAACAGTGTAAAGGAATCTAGACAGCAGGGCCAGATAGCACACGGCATTGACCATTGTGTCATTATAGTGTTAATTATCTCTGACCTCAGTAGCATGACTTACTTTTGAGGATCATTTTGAACAGTTTGCAGCCTTTTCCACTGTTATTCAATTTAAATTTCATTAGAGGATTCAGTACAAATACAAACCCATTTCTGAATATGACTTTTTGTGGATGAAACTTCAAATGGCATTTTTTCTTTTTTTTTGTGTTAATAAATGTGATAAGTGGCACAAAGGTTAGATCTCACTGGTTCAGCACATTGTTGCATACTGTGAAGTGATGGAATGTACTCATACATCATCATAAAAAATGTGTGCTGTGTTATTTCCATTCGCTTGAAAAATCTAGCAACCCTGTGCATTGATTAACATTACTTTCTTGTCACTTTGACCCACAATGCCAAGAGCAGATGTAACTGAAATCCATTTACATGTTTAATAATGTTCAAATGCTGGTAATTATTCTAATTCTTTTACCACAGTTTATATACAGTCAGCATCGTTTGAATGGTGTGCTTTAATTTATGCAGTAATTAAATTAAATTAAGCATAAATTAAAGCAC
>JAQMYF010000025.1:17604639-17616919 GCA_030014195.1 Neosilurus mollespiculum | reverse complement strand
GGGGGAAAATGTTATGACCCCGCAATGGAATCTGAGACCAGGAGTGAAAATGCTACTGCTTGGCATTCTTTTTGAATTTAACAATTTTTCCAATAAAAATGACATCAGCAACAGCTTATTGATATACCCCCCTTGTTTGTTTTAATGACAGTGTGCCTTTGAGCTTCCAGACTCCAGATCCATGTTTGGTCAAATTTATCAGTGTGTCATCTGAACATGTGCTACAACTGAATGGATTAGGCTGATGGAAAATCAGACTTTTTGCACAAATGGGATAATATGGTTAATAAAGCAGATTTTCTTAATTTTAAATGATGTTGAAATTTTGCAACATCTTGAATATTGCATAAAGATGATTCATATCTCCTTTTAAAAGGAATTATAAAATATTATAAAATAAGTTTTAAGAACAAGCAAAAAAAAAAAAAAAAATCCTAGTCTCTCGGTCTACCCTCAAATTTTGGACCCCATTTATGCCATGACAGAATGTATAATAAATGTTAGCAATATCATATTGTAGTTGGTGACAATAACTGATTATTAACAGTGTTAAATAATATTTGTTTAACAGTGATTACTTGTATTTAATATGTTTTTAAATTCAATTCAGTTCAATCTGTTATATCCAATCTGTAAAATAATCATTTGCTTCAGCTTTTTCTGAATACTATCACCATCTTTGGCTTTCACACTAGGGATATTTAAAAAATTAATCTTTTACACTTATATGCAGAACATATTCATCTTTATAAAAGCTGCTTTTTCACAGTGTTCACTGTTAAAAGTCTGTACTGAATTAATTAAACAGAATGTCCTTGTTAATAAAAAAGAAAAGAAAAAAAGCTGGTGCTATTTCTAAATTAGAGGAAGACTTAATGAATTTCTAAATTAGAAGAATAGTTACATTTTTCCCCGTCATATGACCTTTCATGGTTGTGCGGACAAACAGACTCAGCTTTCTCTAGACTAAATGTGGCTCTAGTGAACACATTCAAGAAGATTTTCTCAGCATCACACACATGATCGAAAGCCCTGAGAAGGAGAGAGCTGGGGAGGAAGATGGTGTCTTCGTGCTCAATGCTGTGCAGCAGAGCAATTTTTTTGCACATTTACAAATGTGATTCGAGATGTTCAAGGGATGTTTTGCAGTGGGAATGATAGGCCAGGAGAAGGCTAAGGGAACCCTGTGGCAGCTGGCTTATTTTCTTTTTTACTCACATGAATAAGGTACCAGTGCTCCACTTCTTCAATTCAAACACAGCATAAGGAAATTACACTGAAATTGGGAGGAATAAATGTGAAAAAAAAGAAAGAAAGAAAGAAAAAGAAAGCTGTGTGATGGTGCTTTTTTTCCATTGTGCAAACTTTTGTCCCATTTTTTCCCCATTATAAGAGTGTACCTAACCAAGCTGAGAAGCAAAATCTGCATTCTCCACAGCTGCTTCTCTCTGAATAAATGGGTGACTTGTCAAAATTCAAGCAGTTCACAGAAAGGCGAGTGTGTTCTGCTGTCTTACACCCATTTGATTGGTATTTAGACCTCATATCAAAATGTGCTTCATGCCCACCCTTTCTTAATGTCCCTCAAGCTCTCGCTCTGCCTCAAACCTCAAGCAACATCACTCTTATTTACATCAGTTACACTCTCCACACTGTTGTAGTAAGTATATATCGAAGTAAGTTGGTCAATGCTGCCCGATATTGCTTTGAACCAGATGCCGTTTTTATGTGCAGGCTTTAGGTTTCTTATTTTGACAGAAGCATTATCTAAAATGATAATGTTCACTGTTTCTGTGGTAGTGGTCTTTTTGTTGTTTTTTGCATTGAGACATTTTTTGCATACTCTCCTGTGTTAGTAGTCTCTATGCAGTCTCTATATAGTCTCTACCTGTGTTAGTGTGTCTCTATGCAGTTATCTTCAAGTCCAAGTTATAGGTCTGCTTTGTCAGCCCAACAGCCGTGTGTTATTAGTATTGACCGAAGCTTTAGAGAGTGGGCCAGCCAGCCATTACCTTTTTATTGGAGAGAACAGGATCATCTAATCTGCTGGGGCATGAGCATGAGTTTATTAACTGTGGAATCGAGGAGCAGCATTATTAAAAAGCCAGTTCAGCTGACTTCTGACTGCAACCGCTCCAGTTTGCTAATCAGAATGGGCTCAGGGCACTGCTCGTGAGGATGCTAAAGATGATTTGGTCTAATAAAGAGTTTGATAGATTTTAAGGGAGAAAAAAAAAATGAAGGAAAAATGATAGGTTAAACTTGGAAAAGCACAAAACCATATGAAAACATGTCTCTTATTGACTGCATGTGATTCTATTTTAGAATGTGGTATTTGTGTGTACAGGAAGAGGCTGTAATATAATAAGGTGCCATTCCTTGTGTCATATTACTTTTCTGCAATTTGGGTCTGTCGTGACAACTGTGGATTTTTGCTCTTGGTTTGCTCACTTCCTCCTCTTCGTTATTCAGTTATTTTTCTCACTGCATCTATTGTAATAGTTGTTATTTACAGCCCTAGGTCCTCTTACATCCTCTCTCTTCCTCTACTTATGCACCTCAAATTTCCCTTTTTTTAAATCCTCTATTCTTCTTCCCCAAATATCCCTTTCATTCTGCTCTGAGATTATGTCATTTGTTGGGGTATGGTGAGCCAATACGCAATTATCATATTAAACTCAGTCAGCTGTTACTTCGGTTGTTCAGATGCCACTTATATTCCCTCTTCTGTACAAAGTAATTCATATGTGTATTGTGCCCCCATGTGCCTGCTCAGTGTATTTCATGTGCCAGGAGTTTTTCCACTGACAAGGTGCCATTGCTATTCACTATTTACTATATTAAACCAGCAAACCTTAAAAATAATCAGTTCAGCATTTTTATCTTTTCAAATAGAATGAAAGGAAAGCCTTCAAAACTCTCCTGTTACACTGAAAATATGTATATTTTCATCATCAGGTGGTTTTTGCTTACATCTACGATGTTGCAATTTGCTAAAAAGCATTCGATAGTTTGCATTAGCCGGTTGGAAAAGGCCACCATTTGTAGTCCGCTTCACTCTCTTTAGAGTGTGAAATCACGAGAGTATGGCGTACACGTATCAGTGTCAAGAAGGCAAGGTGCCAGTAACTAGAACATTATACATAAACTTACAAATCAGACATAAACTAGTGAACTCCTGAATAAAATAAGGCTAGGTATATATGTACCTAATACTAATTTACATTTACATACATTAGACAGGCATCTGCTCGTTCACATGAACACCTGGTACATTCACCGGCAAATGTAGTGCACGTTTGACTTGCCGATTTGTGTGTTGATCTTGTGATTACTTGTCAAACCTCTTCCACATCAAATTAATGTACAAAGCATTAATGATATTTAGGGTGAGCAGAGGTTTTATACCAGTGTGCAAGGTGTAGTGTGTAACTCAGGTTTTTCCTGCACATTCAACGGCATAATAGTAATAGCCAACACTTCTATGGCAACTGTTGCTCTGACATGACTTCCACCCCACTTTTCACAGAACAATGGCGCACTAACCACACGTTGTTTAGTCAAGAAGTGATTTAGAACAGAGAAAGCACTGAACTATAAGAGCTAAAGCTAAGTGTGTTTTAATTGGGTATGTCCTAGTGGTATTGTCAGTTTATTTTTTGAATAAATTAACTATTTGTCTATTCTGTCCCTTGGGAGTTGTCACATCCCCCTGGCAAGTGTGTTTTTATGCATATAAAATAAATATTTTGGAACTTTTTGCACTCTGTGTTGATTAGCTAGCTGTAAATTGAATCTCATTTTTTTATTACATCTTCCTAAAGCAAAAATTCTAATTATTCAGTAACACTGATTTTTCACCCAGCACTAATTTCAATATTATTTCTTGCCTGTGATGATGTTTCAAGATGTGGATCTCTGAGAGTGCAGTTGGGAAGGATAGGAAGAGCAGTAACTGGCAGGATAAGGCTGCCAGGGTCTCTGGGGCTCTTGTGGAGGCCATGACTACACATTTACGATCTTGATTTATCCATGATTGCAGTGCCATTTAGTCCTTATAACAATAACAGAGCAACCATTTTTCCTAACAGTTTTCCATCTACAAAGCCAGCTTTAATTATTAATGCACACATATATTTTATTTTTAAAAACATCTTCACTCACTATGGCTGCATGTTAGTGTTATGCTATATAACATGTGGATATCATCCATGCTAATGACATAAGGATTTTTTAATGATTTCCTTAAAATAAAAGATTTCAAATTAATAATTTACTTTATCTATAATTTGTGTTTAATTTTGTGTTCGTCCTTACCTTCTTAGCAGACGTGCATCATTCCTATTAATTATCCTGGTGATTAAACTGCAGCCATGGATTGTAGGGATGGATTTGACAAGCAATGATCTCTAGACACGCTTTGCTGCACAGAGACTCTTCAGTGGGTTATGAAGAGTGTACATGGACCTGTAAGTTAACCATTAGCTAGCTACACTGTGCGCTATGATCTTTAGCAGCTTCCACAGGAATAGAAACAAGCCAAAAGCTACCCTCACTAATGTATGTGGAGACAGGACACATACACTGGATGAGGAGTTTATTGTGAACTGCAACCCAAAAAATTAAGGAAACAAAACACAAACTGAAAAAAAAAAAACAAGCATAGAATGTAGTCATCTAACAAAGTACAAACTAGGCAGATTAACCATGAGGCAAGAAAAAAAAAGGAAAACATGGAATATACATGAAACTGGAAAACTAGACCACAACAAAGTGTTGTGCTCCAATGCCAAGTTCACATTTAGTTTGAAGGGTTGTGACAAGGCTTTTTTCTTGCATGATTATCATGGATCTCTTCTGAATGGCAAGAGGTTTCAATCCAATGAACTGTACTGACTGTTTTACACTATTCTTGTTAAGCATTTGAAGTAGCAGTGTGCAAAAATATACTGGTGATTGCACAGATGCTGTTTAGTGTTTTGTTGTGTCAATCACTTTTTTCTTTCATTACAATGTCCACTGTGAACTTGTGGACTCATTGATTGTAGTTTTACAAGCTAGTAGTAACAATATACATTTAAAGAGAGAAAAAAATGGTTAGCTGTCAAATGACTGCTTAAATCATCCTTATGGCTTTTTTGCCATACTAGACCAAAGAGTGTTAGTAACGAGGGATTATAGTTTGATTGATTATGTACAGCTAGAGCCTGGAGCACAATGCACTTCTTTCATCTGTCTCCTGTTCGTTCTTTTTTATTTTATTTTTTTTTTCTGTCACATTTTAGCCTGGTTTTGGGAGATAGTGTTATGACATGAAAGTTATTTTCCCTGTTGTGTAGTCAAGGGAGATGTAGTGCTGCTAAACATTTAAAAAGATCCAAATGATCGAAAGCCCTTGTAAATACATTTAGTCTTGTTTGCTGCATTTGCAATATGATTGACAAACTTTCTTTCTTTATATTTTTCAGGAAGTTCTACTATATCACACTCCTTCGAGACCCAGTGTCAAGATATCTAAGTGAGTGGCGGCATGTACAACGAGGCGCCACATGGAAGACATCGCTTCACATGTGTGATGGCCGTACGCCCACTCCTGAGGAGCTTCCTACTTGTTATGAGGGCACGGACTGGTCAGGTTGCACCCTCCAGCAGTTCATGGAATGCCCATATAACCTGGCCAACAACAGGCAGGTACGCATGTTGGCTGATTTGAGCCTAGTAGGTTGTTACAACGCGTCAACACTGCCTGAGAAACAGCGTGCCCGTCTCCTGCTCGAGTCAGCTAAGAAGAACCTGCGTGACATGGCCTTCTTTGGGCTTACAGAGTTTCAGCGCAAAACGCAGTATCTGTTTGAGCGCACCTTCCGTCTCCGCTTCATCCGGCCATTTATACAGTACAACAGTACACGTGCTGCTGGTGTTGACCTAGACGAGAGCACAGTGCGACGCATTGAGGAGCTCAATGAACTTGACATGCAACTCTATGACTATGCAAGGGATTTGTTCCTGCAGCGATACCAATACAGACACATACTGGAGAGACGTGAGCAAAGAATGATGCTCCGAAATAAAGGCACTTTCCACAGCCTGGCACGGGAGGAGGGTCCTGGGGGAGAGGGAACAGCGCGGCTGCCCACTGAGGACTACATGAACCAGATTGTTAGTGGGTGGTAGCCCAGGAGATCTCTCTTTTAAAAGAAAGAGAGACACAAATGCAGATAATGGGTGGAGAAATAAAGTGGTTATCATGGACTCTCTTTCCCAAGAATCTTTAATGGATGAAATGCAAAGGAAAACAGGCAGAGATAGTGAGTGAAGAATGTGGTCTTTTTTTTCCTCCTTCAAGAAAAGGGATCATTATGGCCATTCTCTCTCTCACACTTTCCCCCAGGAATCTTTCAAGAGAAAGGTGCATAATGGGAAAAATGAAAAGTGGTAGGTGAAGGAACAATTTCTGATTCAGCCCCTGTAGAAAGATTTTTTGGGAGTGTGGCCTGAAATGTGCAAAGACAGAAAAATTGGAAAGATGATGGGTAAAGGAGTCATCTGTTCCTCAGCTTATAGAGAGAGGGGGATCACTGCAAGCTCTCTGTCTTTCCCTCACTAATAAGGTGCAGTCTGGGCTATACTTACAAGAGATGGTAGTTACTGAGGCAACTAGAGGTTTAGAGGGCACCTTTCCAGATGTGTGAACACATATCCCCATCCCTTTTATAAAGTACAGACCTAAGTGACAAACTGAAAATGCTTTAAACAGTTCATCCAGTAAAGTGCTACACATTTCTGCAAAGCTTAGTTTTATATAAGAATGTGGAAAATATTAATAGACTCTCTTGTCTTAAAGTAATCCAAATATCAGAGATATTCAGAATGTTTTATATTCTGTGTATAAATTGTAAGTTTGTCTCGCTCTCCTTGTTTTTTTTTTTTTTTTTTTAAAGAGTAAACTGATGTGAAGTGCAGAGACTGGAAATTTCCACATGAGATTATTACTAACAGATGCTGTGCCTGAGTTTGTTTTAAGAGATACACTGTACATGTTAATATATAATACAGACATGGCCTTGTTTTTCCAGCATATGTTATTATCATTGATTATGTTGACAGTGAGTGTTAAGCCTCTCTGGGTATGACATTTTTTTCCCCATCAGTTAAACAGAACCATTCAGCCTATTACAAATTAAGCTAATGCAATTGTCTCATCTACAATCTCAACTGCTTATAGGAGTAAGGTAAGTCTGTTGGGTTTTTACACCTGAGCGTAGTGGCTCATCAGGCCAGTGCTTATCCCGTAGCATGAAGCGACTAGGAGTTCAACTCCTTCTGGATGGGATGTTACTCCATCGCAGGTTACCTTCCCAGTATTTTTTACTGGTACCCACTTATACTGCTGGGTGGACCGAGGCACACTTGTGGTTAAGACCTTGCCCAGGGGTCTTAGCACGGTGGGGGTCTAACAGGGATTCGAAGCCACAACCTCCTGATCATGAGCCCAGCATCCTAATCATTATGCCACCGGCCCCCTTATAAGAGTAGAACCAGAAAATAGGGCAATATATAACAAACTATTTATTTTTAAGCATGATGCCCTTTGTCACTGAAAGGGTGTGTGTGTGTGTGTGTGTGTGTGCGTGTGTGTGTGTAAGAGAGAGAGAAAATGATCTGTAATTGTGTCCGTGTGTGCTGATGGCTTTGTTTCTTTCTGTGAAACACAAGAGCATTTAACATGAACAATCCAATCTATCAGTCCTTGAACTTTGGCATCATACAAGATTCTACACTATAAACTGTTTCACATTCCATTCATTCAAACCTAATAAAACTGAAGCAGTTCATAAGGTAGTTGGATCCTGTGCAGAAACATGACAAACCAGTGGTGGCACATCATGATAATCCATGTCAGTCCTTCATGAAACCGTACTTACCCAAAGTAATGAGAGTGTGGAAATATGTAGCGTGTGTATGTGTACAGTTCTCCATTTGTGCGAGGGAACATTTTAATGAGACCTTTTAAATGTCTCTCCTTTGTTTTCCATTCATATTGTTGTACTGTATTAGTACTTCTGTTATGATAATTGATCCTAAAATTACCAATAAAGAATTTCCCCTTTTTTTTTTTGCAAAAACTGATTTCTGTCTTTCAACTGATTTTATCTGTTTAATAATATTTGTCAGTGAATGTCATGATAATGTATTTTATGTTGTTTCCTTATTGATAATATTGGCTGTAGTGTCTGATCTATAGTAAGTGCATTTTAACTCATATCATTTAGTTTAAGAAGAGCAAATATGAAAATACACATTACATGAATGAGAGATTCTCAGGCCAGAAAATAAATTAGAAATTATAATTAAAAAATAATAAAGGATTAATATTAATAATAAGGCAGCATGGTGGTGTAGTGGACAGCTTATCCGCCCCACAGCAAGAAGGGGCTTGGTGAAGGCATTTCTGTGTGGCGTTTGCATGTTCTCCCCATGCTTGTGTCTGTATCCTTTTAGTACTCCCACAATCCAAAGACATGTACATTTGTCTAATTGCCTCTTCCGTATTGCCAAAAAGTGTGAGTGTGTATGGCTGTGTGTATGGTGGCCCTGTGATGAACACCCAGAGTTCGCTGAGATAGGCTCCAGCTTCCCCGTGACCCTAGTAGAATTAAGTGGTTTTGCATATTAGTTAAATAATTAATTACTTTCAATTGATGTTACATTATTTGTTCCGGTTCTAATTTATATTTATCTAAGGCTGGTTCCCGGTTTCTCATCAGAACTTTTTGAAAACCTTGTTTTTTTTGTTTGTTTGTTTTTTTTAAATATAGAAATGAGGTGACTGTCTGACTGTAAATGTAAGTAAAGTGACTGAAACTATACAAAACACTCTAGATGACAGCAGCCTTGCAGTTGCAAAAATCTTTAGAAAATATAACTATTTCAAATAGAACTAAACCAGTCTCAGAATCACAATCACAGCATGTAACACAGAATCATGTTCTGTGTTGTTTTTACCTTGTCTCAGGCATTTTCCGAAGTTTTGAGGATGGTTTTCAAAAAAATGGATGCGGCACCAATTTTTGGGTGCGGGCGCTGATGAGAAACCAGGATTTTTTTTTATCCAGCCTAACAGTTTTCTAATAAACATTAATTAGCAATTTACTATTTATTTGACACCTTTAAGCATTTTAACTGCTGCTTGTTTTTAATGAGTCAAATGCATGTTAATTCTAGAACATAGTTATTACAGAAACTATTCTTAGCTCAGCTCTTACTTTTTTTTTAGTCACAGATGTGTGTACTTGATAACTAGAGAACTAGGAGCTTAGTAAGTATTCCTCTGTTGGCAAAGAAGAAGGGAAAAAGCCATGGAAGATAAAAGAAATGGTAGATGATGGTAAATGACAGAGGCACACAGATGGTAATGAATGCAGTGAAGCCTCTGGTGAGCACTTCAACAGCCTGGAGTCTTATTACACACACACACACACACACTCTCTCACACACACACACACTCTCACACACACACACACACACACAGTTTCAAACTCTGCTGCAGAAGTATCATGGGAAATAAAGAAAAAACTTGTATAACTGCTTCCTTTTCATTTTGTCATTCCCTAGGAACCCACGTTCAGTGTCTTCTTGTGAGATTAACATAAATCTCATTTACACACATAGTTGATGATTGACTAGCATGTTTGTTTGTGCATTAAAATCATACCACTTCGACAGTTTTCCATTGCATCTATAGTTACACTCTATTTTGAATTTTTAGTGGTTTTCAGTGCATATATACACATACACACACACACACACACACATACATACATACATTTATACAATTGCCAGAATCCAGTCCAAGGATGAATATGTGCTAAATATAGTGTTAAAAGGCACTCAAGAAGTAGTAGTTTCACTTCACCTTTGATTGTGAAGGGTGTCTTCAGTGGGTCTTTTTTCAAACAAATTCATTCCAAACTGCGCACACACACACACACACGCGCACACACACACACACACACATATTAAAACCTTGGACAGATAAAGTAAATAGCACTTTCTCATTACAATGGAACCTGTCAAGGTGTGTAATATATTATTAGACAGTAAGTGCAAAGACAGTTCTCAAAGTTTGTAGGTAGGGCAACCATGGCTCATTGAGTCAAGTGTGTTGAGCAACTGCTAACACGTCTATAGGTGTGAATGCTTGTTTGTGTCTGTATTAGCTCTGTAAATAAAAACACAAAAATCACTGCTAAATTAGCATATAGAGAGGAATACAGAGGGATTAATTATTTGAAAGAAATATTTGATTGAAATATTCTGGATCAGTTGCATGTCCAGAAACTATATGAAATAATTATATTAATGAATTTTAATGAAGGCACTGTTTTAACAAAAACCTCATAAATACAAGCAAATCAATAAGAAGTAAATTCAGAAAATGTTAAACATAATGTAATTTTATATTAACTTGCAAATGCAGTGAACAGTGAAAATATATTTAAGTGGTATTTTAGTGTGTGTGTGTGTGTGTGTGTGTGTGTGTGTGTGTGTGCCCTTGTGCAGGACATTTCCATTGCTTTTAATCACTTCTTGTCCCCTGAGTGTTAATTATCTCAAGGAAAGTGTTGTGGCTTGCTCTGAGTGAGGTTCAAAACATTTCATGTGCCGCATACTCTGCCCTTGTGCACTTGCTATTAAACCAAACTTTTGGTATATAAAAAGTATGGGATGTGATCGAACACAAATACTGACACCCCCATCTAACAAAGTGGTTCATCCTGAGACCCCGTTGAGTTTAATAAGTGCATACATGCATTAATTGAGCACTAGTGCTGTGAAAAGACGAACCCCTGAGCTACACTGTGAAAATCTCTCAGACACTTCAGGCAAGACTCCTTTGTCTCAGGTCTCATTCTGTCACTCCTCAGAATACAGATGGAAAGGTTGGCATATTTTTTTTAATTAGCAGCTCCCCATGATGCGAATTGACAACTGCCTGGAGACAGGCCTTATGGGAAAGGATGCTTCATGCTCTTTTTCCGTAAGTTAACCAAAGCAAAAACAACAGCTTTATTTTTGTCAGGGTTGCAGTGGGTCTAGAGCTTGGTTTCTGACATAGGGCAATGCATTTTAGCTATTTCGCCTACTGTCATACTTTGGGAAGTGGGAGGAAACCAGTCAGCCTACAGGAAACGATTGAAATTAATATTAAAATCCATGCATACAAAGAAATCTGACCTCAGATAGGTCATTGAAGAACATTAAACCAGACACCCTGGAGCTATAAGAAGACATGCCTCTATCCAACCATGATGAACATTAATTCTACAGAAATAACTTTCACTGATGAAAATGGGGACATGAGCTACAGTTTATTCATATCACCACTTTTATCCCCGCTATTTTTTTGAGAGGGTAATCTCTAAAAATAAATATTTTAGGTAATAGCTCCAAATCTACCATAGACACACACACACACACACACACACAACAAACAAAAAACATTGTATGGTATGGTAAGTGTCTCAGGTTGGTCTCTTACATCTGGCCAGCTAAATGAATTTTACCCAGATGTTTGTGTAACACATATCTATACAATCATATTGTATCATTATTTATGTACATAATAGTTGTACAATGCACTCAACAATGAGTGATTGTATACTTTTCTCAGAGCTTTTAATGCCTTGAGTGACCAAATTTGGTCAACCTTTTTTTTTTTTTTTTTTAAGTCAAAAAAAATTCCCATTTTTTCCTAGCTGTATTTTGGCTTGTCTTCTGTAAGGAGCAAAAACAATCTATTTTTCAACACACGTCATATACCTCCCCTATATATTTACATTCCTTATAGGGGCCACTAGTCCATTTCACCCAAGAGTAATAAAACCATTTACTAGGATCACAGGAAGGCTGGAGCCTATCTCAGCTGACTCCGTGCAAAGGTGATGTACACCCTGGACCCTTGCTAGTCCATCACAGGACCAACACCCACACAAAACCATTCACAATTGGAATACCCAATTATCATACAAAGAAGCCATATATGAGCATGATCCAGAAACACTGCCGTCATAGAAAATGTTTAAAAATGGACTTGGCAAAGTAGAAAATGGTAAAATTCTTTTTGGGAAACAGGGACCTCAAATCTTACAGACTTAAGAGGAGAGGGAATATCCAGCCTGTTATAAGCATTCAGTTAAAAAGCCTGCATCTCTGATGGTATGGAGGTGCATTAATGCCTGTGGAATTGGCCGCTTGTACTTCTGGAAAGGCACCATCT
>JAQMYF010000025.1:17585589-17596261 GCA_030014195.1 Neosilurus mollespiculum | reverse complement strand
GCCCAGAGTCGGCTGAGATGGGCGCCAGCCTCCCCACGACCCTAAGTAGGAATAAGCGGTTCAGAAGATGAATGAATTTCACTGCGTGACTTATCAAGTACCCTTTCTTATTTAGGAAACAGAAAGTTAAATCAATATCCAGGTACAGTAAAGTTGAGAACTTATTAATATATGTGTTTTAACTCAACTTTAGACAAGAAATTAGTTCATCCTTGCATATTTAATAGGAGAAGAATAACACATTCATATCTTACAAAAAAAAAACAAACAAAAAAAAAAAAACACACACATTTTAATGGGAAAGACAATGTTACTGTACGTAACCATTTCTAAAAGCTAAAAAGTTTCCCTGTCTCAGAGCCTCTTTGCTTCCCTTCACTTTTTTTTTTACTATTTGAAAACAATATTTCGCATTAAATTTAAACAGCCATTCTGTTAAGATCTACACCACATTAGAATTTATATAAACTAATATTTGTCTCTTGTGCTTCAAGTTATGAATGCTTGCAGATGTTTTGGAAGTTGTTTTAGATAAAATCATCTGCTTAAGGATGAGGTGCAACGGTAAATATTCTATACCAATAAGTTAGTCAAATCTGTGTTGAACTTTCTCTGTCAGAACATTTTCTCTATACATACAAAAGATTTTAAAAAGTTCTTGATTCACCATCAAGAAGAGTTTTTTTTTTTTAATCATTTATTAAAGAGAGAGAGAAAGAAAAATAACCCTCACCCACTCAATGACTCATTTTCCAAACCGGTAATCCTACTAGGGTTGCAGGGAGGCTGGAGCCTATCTCAGCCAAATCTGCAATCTAAAACATAATAAAGCAGGTTCTGGGCGAGAAAAAGAACCACCAATCAAAAGTTCAGATACACCCACTCATAGAATAGCTCATAGCATCATTGAAAGATGATTATTTTCTACTTAATTCTTTATAGAGTGGTATCGTGTGACGTCACACATCGGGATGTCTGCCATGTTGGATTACACTCTTGAGTAAACATACACAACAGTCAATACAGAGACGTGCTATAGATAACAACAAAAGATCAACAACATTGCTTCCCTTTAGGCAATTATAGTGAATTTTTGTGGGATTTATGGCTGTGGCAACAGAAGTAATCATGACAAGAAGTCTTTTTATCATTTACCCACTACAGTAACATGGAAAAATGTCTGTATGGCATCTCTCGGAATATCACATCCTCCAACCTACCTTATGTCAGAGTATACTAGGACCACTTCACTACTGGTGAATTTACATAAATATTCAGAGATTTCAAAAACAATATGAAAGCCCTTACCTCATGATAGGCCTATCAAAATATATAACACATAATAAGACGCTGAACTGAGGATACATCATGGGAGAAATGTATTCAACCTGCCCTTAAAATGTAAATAAAACACATCAAAGTGCTTTCTTTATTGATGACTATTTTTATAAGTTTTTTTTCTCTGTATATTTTACATGTACCCTCCATTTCATTGTCACAAGTCAAGTGCATCTGGTTGAATTAGTTGTGTATTCCAGCATGACCAGCTCAGCTTTGGCTTGTTGGACAGCCGCTATTTCAGCCTGCACTATTGGTTTGCAGCTAAAACGTGAATGTGCGTGTTTGAGATAGTGGAGCGCAGAGCTGCGTGTGAAAACCTGCACCTTCCTCCGCAACGCATTCATTCCATGTCAGATCGCTGCATAATTACCTGGAAGAGATGTGGGATATCCAAGTTCAATTGTTGTGTCTTTGAAAAGTAAATTAAAAAAATACAGCAGTTCACTGAGAGAACTGAAAAGGTTACCGCATAGCCTATCTATTTCTAATATTCACCTTGTTTCTACTGTCTATCTGTTTTTATTTAAATTCAACATTCACCAGCTCAGAACATGTGTTGAATTCTGAACATGACTGAATATAAACGATCACCCCGTCTCATGCTAGAAGTAATTTTAGAAAAAAAATTTGCAAATACTTAATCAAGAAAATATTCAGGTGTAGCTTCTCTGGAATGTCTGCCCCAGTAATCCACCTGTATGTGATCCAACATGGCGGACAACCCTAACCCTGTGACGTCATCAGGACCACTCTATCATTTCTCTCCCTTTTTTTGTCATACCCAATTCCCACCATTAGACATCGTTCTTATCAAATGACAGGTACCAACCAGGGAGGAT
The DNA here is from genome assembly GCA_030014195.1 of Neosilurus mollespiculum. NCBI lineage: Eukaryota > Metazoa > Chordata > Actinopteri > Siluriformes > Plotosidae > Neosilurus > Neosilurus mollespiculum. The sequence goes on along the minus strand of JAQMYF010000025.1, from coordinate 17,594,081 downwards.
GAATCTTCCTCTGAGGCATTTTTCTTTTTCTTTCTTTCTTTTTTTTTTTTCAAAGGAGCTGCTGCTCCTTCATATTCATAGATTCAGAAGTAAATGCTTCTGCCCATTAGTATGATTGGCCATAGTTGGCTATCATTGCTTGTGGATGACAGAGATGAGTGCATATTCCTCCCTCTCTCCCTACAAATTTATAATTAGATAAATTATAAAAACAAATAGAATAAGAGTTTTATTCATAATATCCAGTATAGTACGACTGATATTATTGATGTGGTTAGCACAATTTTCTGTGAATTATTTAAATTTTTAATATTATATATAATTTCTCTCACACAGTTAATAGGAGCAAATTCTTACAAAGCATGATGTAAGTTATTAAATACACACAAAAAGTAGCATTAGAAGATTAGTCACTACTAAGTACTGTGGGGAAAGCTTACACTGGTGTTACTGCATTTATAACACTAGAGGGCTGTATAGCTTTATTAATTCAGAGTTTACAATCCAGGGCTCTGACTTTCTATGATTTTAACCTTTGTTTACTTTAAATGCTACATTTACCTTTGTTTACTCTAAGTTAACTTTGATACTTAATTTATTTTACCCGCAGTAAGGTACAAGCAAAACCAAAACCCCATTAATTCACTCCTTGGCCGAACCATTTAACCCTACTTGGGGTGTGGGGAGGTTGAAGCCTATCTCAGCCGAATCTGTGTGAAGGCGGGGTACACCCTGAACAGCTCGTCAGTTCATTGCCGGGCCAGCACACACACACAACTATTCAATGTGGTACAGCCTAATGTGCCTGCCTTTTCAGGAGGAAAGTGGAGTACCCGGATTAAACTCGTGCAAGCACAGGAAGAACATGCAAATTACACAGAGAAAAAGCCCTCGCTGACCCCAAGACTCTATCCCAGGACCTACACCACTGTGCCACCCCCATAACTGAGAGTCTCATCGCAAAAATATTTATTTCACCAGCATATGAATGTTGAAAAATGTACCACTTGAAAATGTAAAGGGAATGACAATTATTCATTCTAAAATATTAAATTGTCCAACAGAGGTCTCTATTGGCCAAAATAATATAGACTTATAGTATATGACATTTAAAACTTTGGATGCAGACTGTCTTAGGCCGAGGAAAGAGTGATCAGAATTAAATAGGCAATAGAAAAATAAATAAATTCTTGAAAGTTTTATGTGCTTAAGGCATGCCAGGTAAGAAATTTTAAATAAGGTTCGAAACCTTATGTGGGAATAGACATGGTGCAGTTTCAAACCTTTTTGATTTTATATGTTAATAAAGCTTATATTGCTAATAACTGCACACAATTTTTGTTGTTAATAATTTATTAATTTCTAAATCATGAATGTAATCCTGTTTATTTTGTTTATTCACCAGTTCTGAAGCAAGGCATTAGATCATTACAAGCACTGATAGGCAGCTTCACCCCAAATTGCTCTGCCACTACTAGTTGACAATTCAGACACATTTACGTTTACACATAGTTTGTTGCAGAGTTGACTTTGGTATTTGTGTTTTTTGCAAACACCAAAGACCAGGCACAATGCAGCTAAAGTCATATTCATTGTTTCATTTAGGGGCAGTGGTAGGGTGCTGGATTACTGATCCCAAGGTTGGGGGTTCAAGCCCTACTATCAACGGGATGTCACTGCTGTCCCCCCATTGCAGATAACTGGGTTATCAAAGGTTTTATCTCACTCTGTCTATGGTGAGAGGCATGTAAAAGAACCATTGCTGATTTTTTGTAAAGAGTAGGCTGCATTGTCGTCAGCGTGTTTCTGCCCTGCGATGGCCTGGCGAGCTGTCCAGGGTGCCCTCACCCAGAGTCGGCTGAGATGGGCACTCCCTGCGACCCTAATTAGGATTAAGTGGTTCAGAAAATAAAATGAAATTAATTGTTTCATTTATTCATTCATTTTCTGAACCGCTTAATCCTAATGGGGGAACTTGGTGATAGTGGGGCTTAAACCCCCGACCTTCAGATCAGTAAGCCATATTCATTGTTTCCCAACGGAAAATGTTTTGGGAACTCAGTGTTTGGCAGCATTTGTTAATCAATGGTATCTTTAAGCTCTGATTGTTTATGGCTGGAATCTCGTCACATGAAATTTCAGCTCATTTGAACTCTGTACCCAACCACTTTACTTTGGTTGAGAAGATTTCACCTCTCATTGCTCAACTGACTGACTTTACATGTTGCTCATTGAAGAGTAAACCTCTTTCTCTCGCACACACACACACACACACACACACACACACACACACACACACACACACACAAAATATGTAAATTGGTACGCTGCTGCTTGTTTAGTGAGTTAAAACAAATCTGAAAATATGTTGGTTTATTTATTGATTTGTTTATCTTTTAAAAGCTGAGCTAGACCATGTTTTCTATTTCATTAAAAATGCAATTTAATAAATAGGCAGACAAATTATTTTAAAAATTATATATTCGGAGGATAAACAGCCGATTTGTTATTGTGGAGTATGCACTGCGACAAGTCTAAAAAAGTCTTTATTACCAAAATATACAGCCAAGTTGACATGAAAACAAACCCCCAACAACAAACACCTATAATTACAGACAACAACAGTATAAAGAAAACTAGAGGAAACATAGATGATCACTACACAAATATCCCAAAACCCTTAAATTGCATCCTCGTTTCCCTCAATCCTTGTGTCTTATCCTTGCATTTTAGTCTCTCCCACCGAGGCAACATGAAGAGATGCAAGGAGACGATGTATACATGGAATCAAGGAAAAGTGTTTTAAGAGGAATTAGACGTTGTTTCCTCTTCATTCCCCAATCCTTGATGAACAAATCAGTGACTTGAAACCCCTTATAAAGACCAGCGAACCAGGATAACTTCTATTTCAAGTGAGAATAAAGGATAGAGGAAATAACAAATAAGGGTTTAAGGACATACCCATAGCCACGGTTTTTCCTCATTCACAGTGCAGCAGTCACTTCCTGGTTTTGAAGGTGGACGTACTACAATGTGCCTACAACACACCCCAGGAGGCTCAGCGAGCAGTGTACACACTCAGTTGATCATGCCTCATTTGCAAAATATCCAGCATGTAATGGGGAGGACTATATGTATATACACAACCAAAGGAATACATGTCACAAAGCATTGTTATTGTGTCCTTGTGATCAGTCCTTGCCACGCCTTTTTTTCTGTGTTTTGGATTTCTTTCTATGACCTGTTTTGTCCACTTGTTCCTTATTTCTGCCTGGCCTGTGTTATTGCTTATTTGTGTATGAATTCTTCCTGTCTGCTCTTTGACTGTGAGTTTGCCTTGCCTTTGATGTTCTGTCTGCTCGATTGACTGACTTGTGCCTGCCTGACTTTTAACTTGAACTGTGTTTATGGATACCTCAGCCTGGTTTATATAAAAAAATAAAATAAAAAAAAAATTAAACTTATTTTAATTCATCTGCATCTTTGCATCCACCCTCTGCCTCATAGCGGCTTGACAGTGCAGTGATATAAAATAATAGTAATAAAAATTGAGGCTCATTCTTTAAATTTGACTATTTTAGTTATTTAATAGATACATGTAACATTCAATTCTTACATTGCACAATTACAAAGCATATTTTTTATTGAAATTATTATTAGTTGAGGATATTTTTAAATATTTATTTATTTATTTATTTTTCCACATACCCTATTTGTTACATATTCCATCATTCTAATAGTTAAAAATAGAATTATATGAAATAAGACACTATAGTGTATTTAATTAAAGAAAGCTGCTAAAATTTGTTAGGACATTTGGTTTTTGTTAGTTGAAGAACAAAAATTGGAGAATGCTTAAATGTCAGACAAAATTTGATATTCTATTTGACTGTTTTCTCAACAGTGTTTACTGTAAGCTGACTAAATCCATAAAGTGTCTAAATTGTTCAGGCAGATCTACCCTCAACTCAACACAGCTGAATACAAGCATGACATGTCAGTGAATGCATCTTCATAATGAATATCAGATCGATATTATCTGCATAATGACTACATCTAATTATTTATACAATAGTTTATGAGTCATTGGTGTGGCACGGATTATGAATTTGTTCCTGATATGCCATGTTAACCTTTATCTGTGTCACTTTTTTATTGCATTTGCTATGAGGTTTATTGTTTATTTGTTCAAGCCATCAAGTTTTTACAAAATGTGGTAAAAATTCAATAAAAAAGTGATAATTATATTAAGGGGTAGTAGTGGCCCGGTGGTAGAGTGCTGGCTTACTGATCCGAAGGTCGGGGTTCAAGTTTCACTATCACCGAGTTGTCACAGTTGTCCCCCCCAGCTGCTAACTGGGTTATCAAAGGCCAGCCATGTCTCTCACTGTCTATGGGAAAAGGCTTGTAAAAGAACCATTGCTGTTGTTCATAAAAAGTAGGCCATTAGGTTGCTGTCAGCCTGTTTGCGCCCTGCAATGGCTTGGCGAGCTGTCCCAGAGTTGGCTGAGATGGGCGCAAGCCTTCCCTTGACCCTAATTAGGATTAAGTGGTTCAGAAAATGAATGAATAAATAATTATATCAAATTTAACCAATTTGCTTTTGTAATTGGATTGTTACAAGAATATTAACTTGGTTTTCATAGCATTACACTGATCTTCATTTTCATTTTTACTGTGTGTGTGTGTGTGTGTGTGTGTGTGTGTGTGTGTGTGTGTGTGTGTTTTCTTGAGTGTTGATGTCATATTTTTACACTTGTCTAAAATAAGAGATATTTAGTTCTTAAATTTATCATTTTATTGGGGTACTTGGTGTGGATGCAGGTGTATCAGGTGTTCAGTGGGTAATGCTGGGTGATGCTGTTCAGTGGGTAATATTTTAGGGTAAATGGCATAGAGAATACAGTAAATTACCTATTGGGAGACAGCGCTTAAAAACGGCACCCAAATAGTCCCCTGTATTGTGAATAAAGATCAGCATCTTGTGTTTTGGTGAATATTGTGAACTCGTAGACTGAGTTTCCTTGAATGCCTCATTATATATCTGCTAATAAATGTCATATGACATCATGAAGGTGAGGGGGTCAAATAGAAGTCAAAGGTTTGCACTATGATAAAGGAGGGATCTGGCATATAATAAGCAATTATTGAATGTGGCAAAGAATGACATGGATAATTATTCAGATTGAAAGGTTTTAGCTTCCAAGGCTGACGGCTTATGCGGATAATACCCTCTGTGAACTGAATAATTTAATAATATGATACAAATCTGAATTCTAGAATAGTTTTATTATTCATTCAAAATATTTTCATGTCAGAAGGAAAGCTTGCCTTATATCAGCTTGTCATATACCAGCTGGATAAGTGTCACATGCTATTCCCCACAAACACCGTTTTAGATTTCATGGTTAGGAGAAATTTTTATTTAAGAATTATATCCCCATCAAAAAAAAACAAAAAACAAAAACACCACACCTTCTCCAGCTTCTTGTGAGGAACACAAGAAAATGTTCCTTTTGTACTAAATAATAACACTGTCACAAGCTTTAGCAATGAAAGACGTAGCAGTAATCTGCTTATTGTGGAATCTTCCAAACTGGTGTTTACTTGAACATTATGTAAACCTTTCAGTCTTAGTTTAATTCCCTCCCAACTTTTGTTGCCTGTGTTGCAGGTATGAAATTCTTTAAAAAACTTACAATTAAGTTGGTGGCCACACTTTTATTTCTGTAAAGCTGATGGCATTGAATTTGTTAAAGTGCTACACAAATAATATGGAATTTTGTAGGGCATGAGGAAATCATAGTCATTACTCTATTTTCTTTAACCTTTTTAGAAATATCAATAGAGAATTCATTAAAAAACATGGAAAAGTGATGAGTCTCAAAGTTCAAACAAAAATGTATGTCCTGAATATCAGAGGGCATTATCACTTGGAACAAAGCTTTGTATAAACTTGTCCAAAGGCTTTCTCAACCTATTATAAGTCTTTTGAAACCTTGATGAGATATTCATTTTAAAGATGAATTTAATCCATTACTTATTATTGCACTACAGCAGCCAAAACTGGACAAAAAAGATCAGGCTAGACAGTACTTGACATCTCAATATGAGCAGCTAACTTGATCTCAGTATAATGCTGTCCCTACAGATGCATTAACAGCAGGATGCTAAGCAGTGGCGCTGAACAGGTTAGGGTGAGCGACTGACATCGACACAGTGTGGGATAGGCAGAGAACGATTGATGGATAGATTGTAAGTGTGTGTTCTCATGTTACTAAAATAGAGGGGTGTCACTCAGGGAAATAACTCTAGCTCGAGCTAATGGAGAGCTAGTGGAGAATCAGGAGCTTAATTGTTCTTATCCAAACACTGCTAAATAAGGAGAGCCTGTCTCTCTTCTTTCATTTTTCAAACAGGCTTACTTACAAGCCCATTTCCAGTAAGGCCACTGAGTTATACCAGAATGACTTGGGTAGTAACACAAGATAATTTCAAAGGCCTGAATGTTTGACTGTATAATCAATAATTTATTGAAAGTGAAATAGAACAGTTTTTTTTCTGATGTACTCACAACACTTAATAACTCGTCTACCCAAAGCAGCTTCTTTTAATCTGGTAATTTTAAAATATCTACTAAATATTTTAATCCTAATTGTTAGCTATATAAAATAATATTAAGCATATGTATGGAACAAAACATACAAATCCCTTTAACATATTTGGGGATATCTGTGTTCATAAGTCCAAGTAATTAAGGAAAAAGAAAGCATTACATTTTAGTCCACAATTAAATTGACTGAATGTAATCTGTTCATATATCTGTATTTAATTAATGAACATCATTAAACAATTTTAATTGTCTAAGTCAATTCTGCTCATGCAAACACAAGAACTTATATGTTGTTAAAAGGAATTACTGCATGCTCCAGATGATTTTAAAACCCTACGTACTAATAATGTGGCTCTTGGTCTTTAGAGTAACCAGAGTCCCTAATACCTACCTACCATTTGCTGAGTTTCTTTATCCTAATATGAAAGACAGAAATACTTTCATGTGGTTTCAATAATCAGAAAGACTTAGCAAATACCGCTAATGTGGCATTAGAAAACAATATGCCACATTCCCTTTGAAATGAGTGAATGAATTAGATCATTGCTTGCATTTAGAGAAACAAACATTTTCAGTAGCAAATAGGGCATGTGTTAATCAGGTGGAACTGTTTTGATATGTTGGTATGTTTGAATTTCTCTACAGCAGAGAATAATTTTTGAATGAGAGTGTAAGAGATTTGCAGCAGGCATAATTTGCATTATGAGAAACTTTAGTAAAGTCCTCCGTAATAAAAAGCTAAGTTATACTGTGGGTTTGAGTGTTTTTATCACTGTGCATAGTGGTTACACTGCACTGTCCATCAAACCTTGAAAAGAAAATTGAAGTAACATTTAATTACTCCTAAGACTCATCAAAGCATAAGAACATATAGCGGTAAAAGGAACTCCAACAATGTAGTGTTATTTGTTTCAAATTGCCTACATAATTAAGAGACCTTCCCTTAGTTTAACTGGTCTGGAAGCATTTTGATCAATAGTAGGGAAACAGGGGTGATAATGGGTGTTCAGCAGATCCACAAACTTGTGGGAATACTACAATATTCATATGACTGCAGGAAAACTACATTAATACTTTATGAAAATTTATATTTCCCAAAATGGTATTACCTCATTCAGTGTCATCTGACAATGATTGCTTTCATTATGATGAGTTTTAGTATACCCTACACAGGAACAGTGCAATCTGATCGACTCTGTATCTCACAGATTTTATATATTATGCTGAGATTTTATGAATTAAGACAATCAAATTTATACATACAGGGTCAAAAGCACATTAAATATTTAATTAAATGTATCATTAGCAAGTTTCTAGACTAGCAGTCCAGGAATTGTATATATGTATTATATCACTTCATTCCCATACTCATATTGTAATGAGACTCCATGTGTATTTATCATAATCCAAACACGGGTAAAATATAAGGATAATATACATTTGTATTTCAAGTGCCTAGCAATTACCAATTAAACCACTTTATAGTCAATATGAAAAAAATATTTATATACATGTCCTGCAACTTGAATAGATCTGGGTATAATCTCAAATCCTCTCTAAAAGAGAATGTAGTACAGCATGAAAAAGAACAAATTAGGGATTTTTTTGTTAAATAAGTACTCATTTAAGTGATCGATGAATAGGTAGGTCATCAATCTTGACTTGAAGCCAATGATTCAGCTATTCAGACATCCAGAGGACATTTATTTCAAAATCTGGGTGTACACATATATATATTTATATATATATATATATATATATATATATATATATAGCATCATCTTCCGCTTATCCGGGGCCGAGTCGCGGAGGCAGCAGTCTAAGCAGGGATGCCCAGACTTCCCTTACCCCAGACACTTCCTCCAGCTCTTCCGGGGGG
>JAQMYF010000025.1:17570141-17583349 GCA_030014195.1 Neosilurus mollespiculum | reverse complement strand
TACAGTATTATCAATATAATAAACAGTAGAATGTGAATGTAGTGTAAAATGCAATTGTATAACAGTGGATGTTGTTGCTATATGGTGGAGTTGTACAGTTTAATGGCCACAGGTAGGAATGATTTCTCAATGTGTTATTCACACATATTGTGTGGAATGTATGTCCATATGTGGTCTATCCATTGATCCAGTATGATTCTCTCAAGGGTCTTCATGACATGTAAAGTCAGTGCCACGGGTCTGTAATCCTGGGGACCACTGGGACCTGGGGTCTTTGGTACAGGAACGAGGTATGACGTCTTCCACCACGCTGGGACCCTCTGTAGACTCACTCTCATCACGAAGATGAAATGTAAGACTCCACAGAGGTGGGGGGCACAGGCTTTAAGGACACTGGGGCTCACCCCATCCGGTCCTGCTGCTTTGCCTGAGTGTAGTGTTATGAGCTGTTTCTCAACCTGATTATAGGTGAAGTTGACAGGTGGGGGAGGATTGTCAGGTCCATCACAGGAGGCAGAGATGCAGTAAGGAGAGGGAGGGAGGGAGGGTGATGTGGCAGGGGGTTTCAGGCTTGCTTTACCTGACGAGTTAGAAGGGGGCTGAGCAGTAGCCGCAATGTCGAATCTGTTAAAAAACACATTCAGCTCGTTGGTCCTGTCCTCATCGCCCTCAGATCCTCTGCTGTTGGATGGCCTGAAACCAGTGATGGTCTTCTTGCCACTCCAAACCTCTCTCATGTCTTTATATTGGAGTTTCCACTCCAGCTTTCTCCCGTAATTGTCCCTGATCTTGACTCTCAGTAAACTTTGGTTCTTGACTCTCAGTAAACTTTGGACAAAATCAATCATTGAAGGGCAAGTATTTTAATGTAAGAGAATGTAAAAGAAAAGAATCTCATCTCCACCATTCATCTTGCGCATCCATTTCTTTTCCTTACTTCCTGTCCATCTCTATAGCTGTCTTCCTTTCTTTCTCATTTACTGCCTGCTGTCACTGCATTAGGCCTGGTGTCAGGAGTGCCTTCTTTTTGGAATCCTTTAGAAAATTGGAGAAATGAGTGACAGAGGTGAACATGGCTGTCAGCCAAGCTCTCACTAATCTTACTCACTTCTTTCTGTCTTGTGGTCACATAATTTCACCCACACACCCTTTCTATTTGTCTCCACATGCATTAATACCTTCCCTCTCAGCCTGGCATGTTGTTCTGAAAATGAATCTAAACAGAATGCCACTGAGTGAGACTTCTCATTGAATTTAAGCCAAATGTTGTAATGTATGTTTATTTGGGGACAAACAAGGTAATTTAAATTGAATTGAACTGCATCTGCAACAAAACAGTCCACTTTATCCTACAGGTACCGAACCAACACAAAAACCAGACGTGTGTCCACTGCTTTAGTTCTGTCAATTAAGCAAATGACTGCATTCACAACAGACCATTGTTGCAGTGCTATTTGAAAGTCATAATCCAGTTTGACTTTCGCACTGCACTCTCTAATTTATACTCTGCAGTGTGCACAAAAAAGTGCCCAACACAGCATGCTGACTACATGCTGTGAGTAATCAGAAGAGAAAACAAGCTCAGTGTAATTCATTATATTTACTCCAGAGATATTGATCTCCATGTTGAGGATGCTGATTCGATTAAGGGGAGGTAGTTTTATTGTGATTTAGGGTCCTGATCCACTGAAGACTGAATTGCTAATGCCCATGGGGGAGTGAAAGCAAAATGTCTGATGAAGAATCAAAACCCCATTGAGTATCATTTAAAACAACATGTGTTATCCATACTGCTAACGTTGTTTAGGGTCACAAGAAAGCTGAAAACAATCCCAGCTGACTCTGGGTGCAAGGCAGGGTGTATCCTGAATAACTCACCAGTATATTGTAGAGCTAACACAAACAAACTACCGTTAATACTCATATTCAAACCTATGGGAAATTTGGAATAGCCAGTAAGCCTAATGTGCATGTCTTTGGACTATGAGAAGAAACATGAGCACCTGGAGGAAACTAGAGCACCCTTACAATTTATTTCAATGAGTTATGGTTAATTCAATCTTTGTTTATATGACTAAAACACTGATGCTACAAACATATGCTATGAAAAAATGTTAGTGGAGACTTTGTTAATAGGTTAGAGGTAACTCAAAGTATAAGTTAGGTAAAGAGTAAATTTAGTTTGAGCGGTACATTTAGGACAAGCAAAAACTGGAATAATAAAATGTTATTTTTAATATCATTTAATTTATTATTTGTAATTTATATAGGTAGTCTTATTGAAACATGGTGTCTCATTAACAGTAGAGAGCTACTGTGATAACAACACAATCAATAAAAACAAAAGTAGTTTTTGGCACCAGTGAAAAAAGTGACAGACTTTTTACTTTAAGCAGAAAAAAGTGATGTGGAACTTCGACTCACTTCGAAACACACTTTTTTTTTTCTTTACGATTTCCCTATTAAGATATGATGTAGCTATAAATGTATAGGTGATTTCATGACAGTGATAGTGTTTGTGTCATCCTAATATTACACTTTCAAATTTGTATGTAAAGTAAAAGGCATTTAAAACACAGCCGTTATGTCTTGTTAAAAACATTGCATGTTTCAGATAAACTTTAAACATTATTAAACATGTCGAAAAACTTTAAAAGACACATTTTTCTGTTCCAAAGTGCTGTAAACATTACTTTGAAATGTAATCATAAAAAAAAAACTTAATTTGTTTACATTTTTTAAATTCCATTTGCACCCACTCATGTTGTAGATTGCTCTCTGGGAAACTACCATTCAGTCTCCACTGGATTTCTTCTAATTTTTCTGTAGGTCAGGCAAAGCAGCGTGTTATGAGGAGGGAAACTCTTGGGTTATATATGCCTTAATAGAAACACAAACAGATTTTTTTCTCAATGCTGAAAGCCTTAAGCTACTAGCCTTGACTCATCCGGGCACTATAGTGGAATAGCAACTAGTGAGAATTTTTGTATTGGATCTTTATATTTTTTTTATTACTGCATCAGCTTCAGTGGAGATTCACATCCCAATTTCAGAGCAACAGGCAACAGGAGCTCACTAAGTATACTTGCCCTATACTTGTGTATAATTTTGATGCATTTATAAGTAGGACAATGTTTTTGGGAAATGTGTTCTTTCTGCTAGAATAATACAAAAGATTAGTACCAACCTACTGATCATGAAGTCCTGAGCGCGTTAAGACTAGACATAATGTCCAGTATTTTAATAGCAATCCAATTACAATTCAGTGTGCACTTTGCCACACTACAGTATTCATTTATAAAACAATTAGGATTTGTCTTCTCTTCCATCGATCTGAGCAGGCCTTTGTAAGCTATTCTTTCCTCCAGAGGGCTCTGTGTTTAGCATTTAGATGGCTATTCTGAATCAAATTTTTAGAAAGTGATAGAGTGTAATGTTTTTCAGGAATTATTCTGCACACTCTCAAACACTTCACCATAAAACACAAAGAGCTGACAAATCATACTAATTCAGTGGGCTTATTAAACCAGCAGTCTTTGACATGCCCTGCCAGGAAGAAAATATAAATTGCATATTATATTTAGCCCAGTGTGTAAATGTTATTGGACTAATAGTCCACTGATCTTAAATAGTTAAGCTTAAACATTAATTTATTCATTTGCCAAAACACTTTATCCTACTGGGGTCGTGGGGAGGCTGGAGTCTATCTCAGCTGACTCCGGGCAAGGGCAAGGTACACCCTGAAATGCTTACTAGTCCAATGCAGGGTCAGCACACACACACACACACACACACACACACACACACACACACACACACACACACACACACACTGGGGGCAATTTGGAAAAACCAACTACCAATGTGCATGTCTTTTGACTATGGGAGGAAACCTGTACCTGGAAAAAATCCACACTAGCACTGGAAGAACATGTGGACATGCTAACTAATATGCCACCGTGCCGCGCCTAAGATTGTTTGTGATTCAAAGGACAAAATTACAGTGTATGGCATATGCATGGCATACAATACTTTGTGTGGTATAACTGTTTTGTTGGTCTTATGTGTGACGTTGCTGCTGTGTATGGCAGTATTCACAGGTCAGTATTTTTGTCAACTAGAGTGTTTGCCTGGCATAATAGGTGCTCAAGCAATTTACCTGCTTTGTAGCTTTTGTTTTTATGGCATAAATGTGACATATGTATGACATATCATAGTGAATCTGAAACATCAACAGAGTACATATGATTAAGTATGAATCATCCATAACGCAATTAATAGGCAGAGAGGGTCATGGCAATTTAAAGGCAGATTAATGAGTGCATGGGTGCATGGATGAGGGGGGACATGTCAGCAGATAAGTATGAATGTGTGGGCAAGTGAGGTAGTGTGTGGGTAAGTAGGACAGTGAATAAGTTAAGTAGATGACTCATTAAAAGTCAATTTGCAAGTATGTGAGATTGTCTGAGTATATAAAAAAAAAAAAAAAAAAAACTGTGTTAGAGGCTGCTGCAAAAAACTTCGGGGAAACTGCCAAAAAAATAATTTTTATGCCAATGATATACAGTATGTCACAACACCATCACTATCTTTACAGTACACATACTCCTACACCTCCATTCCTTTCACCAATCTCAGTCACCTAACTACTAGTTACATGACACTAGTCACATGACATGGAACACAACTGTCGCCATTCGCCTGCAATCAATACCACAGTACACTCCTGGGCAAAAAAAAGGGAGCAAACCCCAACTTGCAATCCATGCATTTTAAGAGCAGATTTTCTTACTTGTGTTTCCTGGGACTTGCACAATTGCATACTGTATTGTACAGTACCTTTAGTTGCCTATCACCTCTGTTTTTATTTTGAAGCTTATCAGTTTTGTGATGGGGTGCAGTGGTTGTGAAGGATAACCAAGTAATGACAATTTTTTTAAAAGAAAGATATTTCGTCTTTCATTTGTGAAAAATGGACCCATGTGACTGGTTTGGTGCTGATGGGTCACATATACTTGATCATGACACAGTCATGATACTTTTTTTTTATAATTATAATTCAAAATGTTATAATGTAAGAAATAATAATTTGACACATGAATAAATAATCAGACTTTCATTTGACTGGGTGTCAGACAAAGCATCATTCACAAGTTGTTTTCATTGGATTTTTACACTCCTTTCACTTTGAGTCTTCTGTGATTTTTTTTCATCACAACCTCAACTCTATGCTGAATAATTTATTTGAGGATACATCTCTCCAAATTCAGAACCACTTTGCATTAGACTGTAATAATGCACTTTTTCTTTTTTTCTATGATATGCTGATGTAACACCTTTTTATATTTTGCTGTTGACCTCTTAAATCACCTCTCCTCATCAACACTACACATGTACTTAGACACATTTGTGCCACACACAAAAATCATTGTCATGACACCATGAAGGTTTGAGTATAGTTCTTCACAGCACACAGTCAGGTCACGATCCAAAAATTACAATTTGTGCTCACAAAACCAAAACAATAATGTTAAGTTTCATATCACACAAGGATGCCAATTTAAAAACATATCTGAGCTGCAGTGGTTCACAGTCTGTATTTTTCTATCACACCTGTATTCCAGACAACAGGCATTCTTGCTTTTACTCCAAAAATCCCCCAAAGGCCAATTCGGGTTTTACTGTGGGATAAGATCTTATACCTTTCAGACCATGAATGAAATTTAGATAGTAAATCTAGCATACAATAATTAGTAGTTATTGTGAAACAGAGACTGTGTAAAATAAAAAACAGTGCAATAAATAGGCAATATGAGTTACTACACAGTGCACAGCAAATAACAGGAGATGGACCAGGTAAACATGACTATTCTATTTTACAGTGAAAAAGTATTTGCTCCTTCCTGATTTTTTTTTTTTTTTGCATATTTATCACACTTAAATGTTTCGGATCATCAAACCAATTTTAATATCTCACAATGACAACTTGAGTAAATACAAAATGCAGTTTCTAAATTATGCTTTTATTTATTAAGGGGGAAAAAAATCCAAACCTATCTGGCCCTTTGTGAAAAAGTAATTGCCCCTAAACCTAATAACTGTTTGTGCCACCCTTGGCAGCACTAACTGAAATCAAGCGTTTGCAGTTACTGGTGATGAGTCTTTTGCATTGCTGTGGAGGAATGTTGGCCCACTCTTCTTTGCATAATTGTTTTAACCCAGCCATATTAGAGGGTTTTCGAGCATGAACTGCCCATTTAAGGTCACACCACAGCATCTCAATTGGATTTGAGTTCGGACTTTGACTGGGCCACTCCAATACTTTAATTATTTATTTATTTATTTATTTATTTATTTATTTTTTGAGCCATTCAGTGGTGGACTTGGAGATTTTAAATGATTTATTGACAGCAATTACAGCAGCATTGTGATTCTTAACTATGATTGCTCACTATGGTCCCATTACTGGGTGAAACATCTGGTGGAAAGAGGATAATGGTAACCATCCACCTCTGGTGCTGTAGTCAAGACTTCCCAGGTGCCAGCACTTTCCTGGTGCAGTCATGCAATTACCCACAAGCCTGGAAGCACCTCCTGTCACTCTAACTGCCAACTGGTTGTAATTAACGTGATTTGGCTCACTGGGCACAATGAGGGGTACACAGTCTTTTTCATGTCATTTGCTCTTTCCCAGAGGGAGTGCAAGAACATGGTCTTTATGGTTCAATATGAGCCATAGTAGGGCTAAATTAATGAGGCCTTCTCATTGTTGTTGTCATTGTCCTTTCTTTTAATTTCTAGCCTTTGGAATTAGTGTTTGCATGCTCCAATGTGGACATTAGGTTTCTTTTGTTGTTTGTGTTTTACTGCTAAGAGATATACCAGATGGCTGCCATTAACCAGTCGATTTCAAGGAAATTAACATGCTGATTATACTGAATGTGTATTGATCTGCTTTGATTTTGATCACTTACCATAGAAATTCATCTGACGTTAACAGACACTGTTTTATAATTAGGGCTAGATGGGGCTGAAGCCTTAGGCCTGGTTTAGAGGGCCACCTGGTTGGCTGGCATTCAGATTAGCTGCACGAGTGTTAAATAAATTACAGTGCAAGAAAATGGGAACGCCTTACTTAAAAATAAATAAATAAACATGGTCTGTGCTTCTGGACACAGAGACACATGCAGTGTCACCAGATTAATGCTCATGTTCTTTCTGCACATTACAAGAACTTGGAATCATTCAAGTGATATAAGATGGTCCATAACACTCTACTACTTACCAGTTCTGCAGCGTAATGACCACATGCCTTTTGCAAAATCCATTGTACAGTACACACAGACTGTCATGAACACTGAAGAATTTGCTTTCACAACAGATATTTTGATGCTTTTTTGTGTCTCAGGAGACGTCCGAGACTGTTTTTCTCATTTTCCTCCTGAGTGTGCATTTCCTCTGACTATCGATGTTCTTTTTAATGCTACTGTTCAGAAATTCCAATGTTTGTATATTGATTTCATGTATTAAATTTTATCATTTCTTGAATTCAGTCACCCATAAGTTCATGGGAGCATATGTATCCTGTGCATAGATGAAAACAGCTCTTCTTATATAAGGTATGAGAACATCATCTTACCTTTAGACACATGAGTAGCACGAACAAACATTTGGTACTTAAATTATAATTGTATAACTACACTTCATCTACACAGCCATGCCATCAGTGGTGGTCAATTTCCCTAGCATTTGTCTCTAGGATGAAAACAAACAATATACCTAATCACAGTAAAGTGATAAAGGAGCTCTAATTCTGATTTATGCTCAAATTTTATTATTTTTTTCTTATTATGGCAAATCAAGTATATTGGTACATTTTAGCTGGCTTCATGTGGCATAAATGATGGATAAGAAGGTAAACAAATATGAAAAAGGTTCCCCTCTTACCATCCTCCTCACTGTACATAGGGCAAAATAAAATAGGGCAAGTTTGTAACAGTTCCAGTGGATGTTCACTTTTTTATTGATTGCCCTAAAAGCAGAAATGGGCATTTTACTTATTTTTATAACCATCCCCTGAGTTATGAAGGTCAGCTCACTTCTTGCTCATTTGATGTGTGTTCTCATATTTTTCCCATGTTGATGGATGACCAAGGGAATTTGTCCACGGTCTCATATTTGTACCCTAGTTAAACAGGATGTTAGAATGTTGGGGGCAATTACAATGCAATTACAGGCAATGGATTAAATGACTGCAACAAGAAGTCACAAGCAGAAAACGGCACTTTTCCTGATCTTTCAATAATCATTAGCAAGCTCACAATCTACTCAGCACATTAGAGTGAGAATTTTCATGTGAATCTAGAATACACACCTAACTTTTCCCTTAATTATTGCAGTTTTGCCTGTTCATCTCAGATCCTAATGCTTCTTCACAGAGTATTATGAATGTCTGGTTCTTGCCCTGATTAAAGTATTTCATGTCTATTTAGTTCATTCCACAGATTTCTGGTTGAAGGAAGGACCAGACTCAACCCTCCCACCCCCACCCCCACCACTACCCCCAATCTCTGCTTTCGTTCAGCAGATTGTTGAAATATTTCCATTTTATACCTTATGCTCTAACTTGTTAATTATGGGGTACTAAAGACAATTGAAGACTAATCACATGTAAGTTCTTGTTTCACTGCTAGCGATTGTCTTCAAGCAACCACCTAATTGCTGTCAGTTTTTTTTTTGCCCCATCAGGTTTATGGATTAGAGTTAATGAGCTGACCCCTACAAAAGCTCCATCCTCTCATAAAATCTGAGACAGCAAGGATAGCTATACCCTCTCTCATAGTTGGCCACTTTCCTAAGACTGCATTTAAGACTTAAAAGGACTTTATTAAAGTATTCAAGTGAACAGGAGTCAAGACACAGGAGTGGCCTTAAATGTCTTCACCAAGTTTGATTGCGCTCCCCAACTATTGTACACATCAGAGACACTCTAAGAAACCACTGTAAAGATATTGATTTGCCATATTCATAACTAGTGGCCAGTGCCCACCAAATTTTATCCAGAGCATCGGAGTCTCATCTCAAACATTCCTTAAACTCTTTATTAATATTTAGCAAATTTTCAAACTTCGAAAAACTATTTTGATAACTTTTTGTCAGGTCACTCTCAAGATTGTAATGCAGATTTGGGGGGGTGGGGGTGGGGTCACATATTATGAGATTTTGCAGGGGAAAAACATTCTAGGCACAAATCAGCATGGCTTACATCTCATGATTCAACTCAGTCTAGTGAACTGTTGGATATACGTTGTTTGAATGTGCGACATACAGTTTGGGAGTTATAGGCCAAAGCTTTATCTGTAGCACCCCCTGTAGGACAATGTGTGAAGTTTAGTCGCGGTCCTTGATCCATGACACTACTACTTGACCCAACCAGTTATTAGGTTTAGGGGGCAATCACTCTTTCACTCAGGGCCATGTAGGTTTGTTTTTTTTTTCTCCTTTTATAATAAAAACCTTCATTTAAAAACTGCTTGTGTTTACTTGTGTTGTCTTTGACTAACATTTAAATTTGTTTGATGATCTGAAACATTTAAGTGAGGCAAACATGCAAAAAAATAAGAAATCAGGAAGGGGCAAACACTTTCACACCATTGTATTTATTTATTGGGGAAAAATCCCACATAAAGAAATATATATATATTATATATATATATATATATTTTATTTATTTATATATATATTTTTAATATGAAATCAGGTGTGCCACAATTATTGGTACCCCTGCAGTTAATACTTTGGACAACCCACTTTTTGCCAATATGACAGAACTTAATCTTTTCCTGTAACATTTTACAAGGTTGGAGAGAACAGAGAGAGGGATCTTTGTCCTCTCTTATGCACTCTCCTTTTCAGTTCACTCCACCGGTTTCCTATGGGGTTGAGGTCTGGGGATTGAGATAGGCATGGGAGGAGCATGATTTTGTGTCTGCTGAACCATTTTTGTGTAGATTTTGCGATATGTTTTGGGTAATTATCATGCTGAAAGACTCAGTGACGCCCCATCTTCAGTCTTCTGGCAGAGGCCACCAGATTGATTTAAAATGTCCTGGTATTTCAAAGCTTTCATGATGATACAGCATCACTGCTTGGCAAACTCCAGACATTTCCATTTGTGAGTGTAGGTCAGAAAAGGCTTTCTCCTTGCATGCCTCCCAAACAGCATCTAATGTTTGTTATGGAGACTTTGTGACTCCAAGATACCACTCTTTGATGCAGTTTTCTGAGTGAGCTTTAGAGAATTTTTTTACTTCCCTTACCATCCTCCTTTGGTAACAATCTTTTTGGCAAGATAAACTCCAAGTCATCCAGCCTTGTTTGTCACTGTTCCAGTTGTTTTAAACTTCTTAATTATTGCTTTGACTGTGTAGCTAGTAGCTATTTTCTTGTAGCCATTACCTGACTTATGAAGATTAACACACATCTGCTTGACTTGAATAGCATGTTCTCTTGTATTTCCCATGTTGAAGAGTGGTTAAGAGAAATAGGCCTCTGTGTTATGTCATATCTATACCCCAGGGAAACAGGAAGTTAATAATTATTAATGAAATGTTCCTAGATACTCTGATCAGCTTTAAAAACTAAAGTAGAAATGGCAAAAATGCTTCACTTACATTTATTTTATAGGAATTATTACGGGTTAATAGTAATTGTGGCACAGGTGATTTCATTAAAAATAATTATTTCTTAGTGATGCATTTTTTTTTAATTCACTTGAGTTAAAGGTACTTTTCTAATATTTTCATAGTGATATTAGGCTCCTACAATAAAAAATGAATTTATTTTAAGGCCTTAAACATTTTTCCAGGGGTACCAATAATTGTGGAGGGTGCTATATATAGCTGATTGGCTGTCACATCTGACTAAGCTAAGCAAAGGCCACATTTAACCTGCTACATTTACAATTATATATTTCTTTACTCAGGGAGCCTCATTTAAAGCAGCTCAGCCTGCCTACTTTCACCACATTCTCTACCGCTCTTCTACAATCAACCTCCGCCTATCTCCTCTTGTACACAGTGACTGTGTCAATCATGTCACATTTGTTGTTATTGTGCTGGTTCTGTTCTTTTCCCTTGGGCGTGGGATCAGCCTTTCCTGCCTAAGGCAATCAATGTATGCATATGGAAGGTGCCAGAGTATTCAAATTTAAATTTAACTGTTTCAATTGAATAAAATTAATAGATCAAATATTAATTTTGAATAAAGTGGCCTTTACTGAGATATTGATGCTTGTCCTTGTTGTCAGGACCCAACAATGGCAATGATTCTGACCATACAAACTGGTCCTTTTCCACGTGCATCAAGAAACATGCCTTCAAATACTCTAGTCTCCCTGAGTACATTGTATGAAACAGAAGCCCTCAGTCCACAGTGTATAATTTATTATAAATTATGGGTTGCTGTAAGCTTCTCCTCAGGATACTGTCTTCAAGCTATTGGCCAAGGTAAAAACAGCAAAATTGAAGGACTTATTACCTATACTATCAGAGGAATCTTGTATTATATCACATGAGGGGTAATACAGAGTTCCAACTCACATTCATGTCCACACCACCAAGTAACCAAAAACTCACACCTGTTCACAATCATACCTGACCTACTGACCCAGTTCTTTAGTGTACATTGTATTGTAATGGAAGATTGGCACAAGAGGGGAGAAATACATGTGTTCAGAATAAAGAAACCTGATAATATAACTGGGGAGAAATTCATCATGAAATGACCTCTACTTGTGTTACACTAAATAATGAAGGAAATGTATTAAAATTCTAATAAAATGAACATGAACAACATAGAGGGAGAGGGGAAAAAAAACCCACACAGTTCAGTCAGTTTTCATGGGAAAGTGTAAAACTACATTATTAAGGGTAAGAATATGTCAGAGCATTCAAAGTGAATGTGCCAGAGAAATATGTCACTAGTGCCAAAAACTGTCACACATCATGTAAATTCAGCTCTTTTAAAAGTACATGAGGAAGAAAGGTTTATGGAGTATGCCTAGACTAATACGACAGTTATATTTTATAACAATGACTGCATAATTATTAAATAAATAAATAAATAAATAAAAACAACTGCCAAATGTTGACATTCAGTAAAGGCATCGGAGTGGAAAGTATATGATAATACTTAATTATATGTGCACATGAAAAATTCCATCACTAGCACCTGGCACGCCTAAGAGAGACAGGAACAAAAAGAATGTAATTAATATAAAAAAAGCTACTGCTACACATTTAGTAAAAAATTAACCACACCCCCAGTGCCAGAAGGTCAGATGTTTGTGAATTTTATGAAACTGCATTAACACAAGGCAAAGAGTTTCATCCTGCATCTCATTGACATTGAGACATAGTCACCTCAGTGCTTACTGCCTGAAGCAATAGTGCATGTCCAAAAACCTCCACTGAACACTCCATTCCACTAAACACTGGGACAACTTCTGGGCTACACCCACACTGCAGGATTAATGCAAATAATAATTAGGTAATAGGTAGGGTATGAAAGGTGGAAGCCCATAATTTCCTATAATTTCCAGGGTTGCCAATTGTGGCACATATGTTTTTGAAAATTCTTTTTTGATGAGGGATTTATAGCGTGAGAAGGCTACTTCATCAAAAAGTAATTTTTTTTCTAACCCTTTTTACTAATCTTTACAAGGGGTGCCAATATATAACCTCAAAAAAAAAAAAAAAAAAAAAAACTTGTGCTTTTTGTTTGTTTAAAGATATATGTTCTACACTAATTATGCCATAGAAAATAACAATTCACAGAAATCAGTGATGCCCTGCAAAGGCTTGGCGAGCTCTCCAGAGTCGGCTGAGATGGGCGCCGGCCTCTCTGCGGCACTAATTAGGATTAAACGGATCAGAAAATGATGAATGAGAAATCATTGAAAGCTCATATTGACACTTTTATGTCCAAGATCATTTATCATTTGATTTATCATTTAAAAGTCATTTATGTCTGTATATGTTAACTTCTGCCTCCTATTGTACCTAATTATACTAAGAGAATGTACTGTTCATTAATGAAGAGATTTTTAATTTAAGTTAAAGCAGATAGATACAGGGCGGCACGGTGGCGCAGTGGTTAGCACGTCCGCCTCACAGCAAGAAGGTCCTGGGTTCGATTCCCAGCTCGGG
>JAQMYF010000025.1:17518494-17540880 GCA_030014195.1 Neosilurus mollespiculum | reverse complement strand
TGGCGAGCTGTCCAGGGTGTACCCCGCCCTCACCCAGAGTCGGCTGAGATGGGCACCAGCCTCCCCGTGACCCTAATTAGGAATAAGGGGTTCAGAAAATGAATAAATGAATGAAAACAGGTTTGTTTGTAAAATATCCTGGTAATTAACAGAATCCAAGACATCAGTTGACTTTATGAGCCCCATGAACCCACCTGCCAAAAACAGCATTAAAAATCAACCTTCATATTTTACAGTGGGTCATATTTTATCAGGCTTTTTTTATGTTTTTCCTTTTATGTCGCCAAAAATGATGCTGTATTAACAAAATTTAATTTTAGATTCATCTAATCATAATACACAGTGCCAACTAGTTGTAATGATGCGTGGTGATATTCTGCTGCTGCATTTTGACATGCTTTCAGGAAATACTTCATTCTTGCAATACTTTTGAACAGCTTGTTGCATTGAAAGTGGTATTTATCAGGTTTTTTTTTTTTTTTTTTACATTAACAAGAATTAACTTAACTGTTTTATTCGTCAAGCTGTCAAACTAAAAGATCAAACTATGATTTTCTTTTTTGCTATCCACCTCACAGTGGTGGGTACCATGTACTCAAAGGCACACTTCCTACCAATTTCCCAGCTGCTTTTTTATACATATTAACCTTTTTGTTTTAAACCTAATTACAATTGATGGTTTTACCATATTTATGTAAGTCAACAAAGCTTTTTGGTTTTTGCCATGGTGACGGAGGACAAAAGGATATCAGATGTGTACAGACTCATATCCTACTCAGGGACCCAGTATCTGGACCCAGTATCTGGACACGGAAAGCTTGAAACAATGAACAACAGGTTTGTATTTATTTAAATAAAAATTAATACAATAATTTTGGCACAGTTTAGAAAAAATACTATTATTAAAAAAAGTGTTCTAATAAAGCAATTTTGTTATAACAAAGATCAAATGTTTCTACTACTGTCTGAGTCTAAATTAATGAGTGTAATGTTTGATAAATATTCCATAAAAATTATTTTGTAATCAGTTTACAGAATGCCTTTAATTCTGGAGGGTGTGGACAATGTAATATTTCAGGCTTTCTTCCAGCCAAATCATGACCCTAATTTTCTTCGTGAAAAATATACATGAGAAAAAAAATCCTGAGAAACTGTTTACCTTTCCAGACTTGCAATAAAGCTAACACATACATTACATTCTCTGTACAATCCTGTTCTGTCCAAAGCTGGAATCAACGCATTATAATTAGGGCATTTCCTTCCCCTGTGTTTATGACCAATAATATACTTGAGACACAAAGTCAAGACTGCACAAACACACATTTAACAATATGTACAATTTAATATTTCACCTTAAAAGAATTGTAATTTAAATTTGATACCCCTGGTTACAACAGGTCTATTTTGAAAAGCCTGTATCATAGACCTGCCTATCTTTAATAAGTACACTGTATTATGTATATAGCGTTTTGAGAAACATGACACAAAGGCTGAAAAAGCATTTTGTTAACAACAAAGATTTCTGTGCTTTAGAGGCTAAAGTACTGCATGGTACTCGCTCCAAAGAGTGAGTAGGGGAACAAACAGCATGTCCCGTTAATAATGATATTCACATTACACAAAATATTAAGACGTCCAACTCAGTGTCAGTGAAAGAAATGTCTGTAAATATCAGTTCACTGAAAAATAAGAAAATCATTGAAGACAGTACACCTACAGTACATTTCCTCACTTGACAAATCCTTATGGTTTTGAAATATCAAGTCGGTTTTTATCTCCTTTGTCCTTCATCTCTGACAGCCAACTTAATAGGAGTAGTCTGAACTCCAATCCCTTGACAACAGACTTCATGTCATGTGGAGTAACAATGCATCATTTCCAGTTCGTATGTGTGTGACCAGTGCTTCTAGTTATCTGTCACCCGATGGAAAATACTATTTCTCTACCATAAATAAGTTTGCAGATGGCCAAATACCAAAGGTCCATTAAGTCAACAAAAGCATAAAATCAGCAGAGCACCACGTTACAAAACACATTTTTTTTATTTATTATTATTTTTTTTTAAACATGTGGTCGTCATTTCTTCCAACTGAAGGCCTCGTTCAGAGTGAAATTGTACAAAGAGATTTCCTTAAAATCACAGAGCAATGTTCTCACTTCCACACTGTGATGTCACTGCCCAGATGCCAGTGGTGTCCCCCACACCCTAGCCCAAAATCAAGAAAGGCAGTCTGACGTGCATCTGTGATCGCAGTGTTGATAGTATAGGGGCTGGCTGGAGTGGTCGACAGGAAGACACGTCTGTCTAAGAATGGAGCTAGGAGTAAGGAGGTAGAACTTATCTGGACTCAAGGTTTTATACCTGCACATGGGTTCCCTGTTGCTGCTGTTGTATATGCAGGCACTGGATGCTTGAGAGGATTTTCTTCTGATGACCCGCCAACACAACTCCCATCTTCCCAAGATCACTAATAATGCAGAGGAAGAGCAAAATCACAAATACACAGTGTTAATGAATTAATTTATTTAGTTATGTATTTTTTAAAAGAGATTTCAGTAGTGATTGATATTGGTTTAAGACAAAAAAGTATTTGCTGTCAAAAATTCTTATTTTGCCATTAAATATGAGTTTGATATACCTAACAGGAAGAATGGGATTTTACGTCATTTATTATTATTATACCGAAAAGTACTAACAGCCTTCAGCAATGCAACCATTCATTCATTCATTCATTTTCTGAACTGCTTAATCTTAATTAGGGTCACGGGGAGGTTAGCGCCCATCTCAGCCGACTCTCGGTGAGGGCAGGGTTCACCCTGAACAGCTCGCCAGGCCATAGCAAGGCAGCAATGCAAACTATTAAAAAAGAAATAACTATTTTGAGGTGGATTTGATCTTATGATCTTATCTTAAGTTCATTGTCCTGCTGCATAACCCAGCTGCTCCTGAGCTTCAGATTATGGTCCGATGACTGGACATACTTCTCAGTACTTTTTGAAACCACGCAGGCTATGAAGTGGCAAAGCATCCCACTACCACCACCATGTTTGACTGTTCTACTCATTCACAGACAATGTTGAAATAATTGTTAGAATATTTATTCTAATATGCTCCTCTGAGTACATGTTCTGCAGAAACCAGATGATGCATATATATACAGTGGTAGAATTTTCTATATATAATTTAAGATGTCATCAAATTTCAAAAAGTCCGAAAAGTAGAGACAAAAACACTTTGTAAGCAAAGTAGTTCAACGTATCACTAGCTATATGGAAAACTATTTAGGCTTTTCTAAGGATGTTATCTACACAGTTCTGCACAGGTCAAATGTGACACTAACCCGGCGCTGACACAGAGGACTGAGTCAAGAGTGATGTAGCCAGAGCTGGAGAAATGTTCTTTGTACTGACTCATTTTAATGGAGTCCAGCCAGTCAGCCACTGTGCTAAAAGCAGGATCTGGTGCTATTGGGTCCTCCCTAAAGACAAAGGAGGAAATAACAACTTGATATTGTACAGTATATAAAAGTTGAGTGGGGTGGGTAAAGCATTATATTTAGGACTGCAGCTTTACATTACAGAGTGACAAAGGGTAACAAGTAAGATTGACATTAGGATGATTTAAAGTGAGACCATTTGGGTAACCAATCATTTGGGCATTACTATAAAATGTGTTGCCAGGTGTTGCCATAACATAACAATAACCACCTAAAGCTATTATAGTGGTTATTGAATATATTGTTTTTGCATGATTTTGTTATTTTTTTCTGTTATTGGTTATTTGATTTTCTGCGTAGTGAGTACTGACATTAGCATGTCCATGATAGAAATTTGTTTGTGCATGTCTAAATTACAATGTTGTAAGGAAAATTATAATTCAGTGAAAGGACAGATAATGTGCTACTTATGATAGGTAGTGACTGTAGATTTTCACTCCAAAAATATTAGGTCATAGGAGATTACTTATTGGCATAGTTCTTTATGGTTGTTTTCCACATTATTAAATTTGAACAAATGCTTTAAACTAAAATATAACTAAAAAATAACCCCTGTGGAAGCCCTTTCTACTGATGTATAGCATGCAGGCTGAGGCTGAAGGAGAGAACAACAGACCTTTGAGTATTTTAAGGGTCTAAATAGAAAGTAAAGGTGTAAAATGTTTTTATGATGGGAAATAAATTATAGTACTAATCAGCGATTCCTGTAACATTCAAGAATAATTAGTACTACCTGGGAATGGCAAAATCAGACTGCCCCACTATCTAAGGTTTTAAAAAAAGCAGGTTGTGTCATCATTGACGTGCTTAAAAAATGGAAAAATAAATTACTGAATGAGAGCGTTTTGCTCTGCTCGAAGAGCATGACGCTCACCTGACCTGCCTTTGTAATAGTTAAAATATGTAAAAATAAATTATACATCCTTGATTTAGTTTGCTTTTTATATTCCCATGTAGTATATACTAACACAATTACTTGCCACAGGCTCAGTGGAAGTCGCTGAATTGAATAGAGATATTTGACTTTCTTTTTCAGGACTATTCAGTGACATCCACTTTGCCTTCTGAGAATAACTGTTATATATCCACAAATAATACTTAAGTATAATAATGACACAAAAATACTCGATACTCCCCACCCCTGGAATTTTACTTGTGATCCATGTTTTATCATAGCTACCCAGATTGTAAAATTACTTATTAATTTCTTTTGCAATTAATTAAATTAAAAACAGTCAATAAAGTTAATTAAGCTGAAAAAGAAATAGACAGTGTTGACATGACAGAACATGTTTTCTAAATGTTTTTTATGTGTGTTTTGCTGCATTTTATTGGTTTACGTAAAAAAAAAAAAATATTTTCCATATTCAGAAAAAATTAGTATTGAGTTGTGATAATCCAGAAATGAATTTATGTGAGCCTATATGCAAGTCCTGCAGTCATGTGTCCACTGGAGAAAAATAGACGTCTGGAGAATGCTCTGTGTTGAGGGTACGTGTGTGTTCGTGTGTATGTGTCATACTGCAGGTACTTGGAAAGGCCTTGTCAGGGCTAATCAGCAACCAGAACATGGACAGTTAACATGCGGCTTTCCAGATCTGTGACGATGCCTGATTACAACGCAATCCCAATAACACACACGCACACAATCGCATCAAGAGAATTTCAGATTATGCTCTGTCCAGATATAACGACTGGCCTGTGTATTTCACTGGACTGGGATAAAAAGCAGCCATAGTTTGCTTTGAAGCTGGTTAGTGCCCAACGAAACAAACTGGCCTTCATCTTTATCCAGTCTGGAGTCTCTCAAAAAGCTTTAATTTGGTCCCCCATCTGGTTACTATCTATACTAGCATAACATCATATCTGCAAAATCTCTGTGTTTTAATGTTTTTTACATAAAACATGCTATTTCATGCTAACATCCATGACACACTTTAACCTTTCCACATAAGTGTAATGAAGGGAAGGGAAAAGAAAATGGGCCCTGCATCTATTTATTTAATTTTGTTACTTTTTCAAAGGAAAAAAACACACACACACACACACACACACACACACACACACACACACAAAACCTCAAAAAAAAATAAAATAAAAAAATAAAAATGACACAGAATGCAGTTCAGTGTTAGATGATATTCTATAGATAGTTGATTAGTTAAAGCGTTTAATACAATAAATGTAATATATAAATGTACATGTAAAAGACGGGTCATCTAGGGTGTATTGTGAAGCACAAAATTTTAATTAAAAAGTGCTTGTAAATGTTTATTGTTATTCAGTCTTGATTATTTATTCAAAAATCTCCTTAACAAATTGCTGGAAGTCACCTCAAGCTCCTAGCTTCAGCTTGACATTTAGCTTTAAAAGCTTTTAAGCTTCGACAGTCACCTCATTTCTCTATTAAAAAAGAAAAAACAAACAAAAAACAAACAAACAAAACAAAAAACTCATGCCACTCATTTAAAAGTTAAGATTTCTAATGAGAAATCAGGAAATTTTGTATCCGGCTTTATTAGAATTAATTAACTCATTCATTCATTTTCTAAGACGCTTTTCCTAATTTGGGCTGTGGGGAGGCTGACGCCCACCTAATCTGTCTCCTACCATTTACAAACTCTATAAGCTATTAGGTTTATATCCATTTCACTGTAGCGCATAAAGTGGGGAAAATAATTATTTGATACTTTGCTGATTTTGTAAGTTTGCCCACTTACAATGAAAAACAGAGCAATACAGAATAGAAGCAAAAAAATGCATTAAAAAAACTATATGAAAGTTTTAATTATTTGCATCCAAGTAAACAAAAGACAGGAGGAGCCCTTGTCAGCAAGCACAGAGGACAGACATGTATAGACTTATACAGGGTGACTTAATACAACATCCCTCATTTCAAAGCTAAGTAAAAAAAAATGTTAAAGATTTATTAAAGAATTATTATTTGTACACATGAAACTTTATTTAGTACAGGTATTGTATTGATGGAAGGGCAGGTCTTTTTGAAAAATTCTCCTTGCAGTTTTTTGGGAAATCCCTACAGCTAAAGCATGCTTCCTCTCAGAATGTCTCAGAGACTGCACAGCAAATCGCCTCAATATTTTAATATTCTCGGGTGCATGAGTGCTACTAGGTCGACCAGGTAATTTTTTTTCAAAGCTGAGCCAGTTGCTCAGAAATTCTCAAACTCAAACTCAAGATTCTCAACATGGTTTCCCGATCTGGAACGGTTTGATTCTGTAGAATACTGAAACGTCTTCGACAAGCCCTCTGTGTGGTGGTCATGGAGCGGTTGTTGGGGAAGAATGCTTTGACCGCACATGCACAGAGCACTTCTGACCATGTCATGTTGGCAACTAAGGACAGTTGGGGTTGGGCTACCAGCAGACCTTAGCATCACCTCTCTTGCCTCACTAAGTTTCATGAGTGCAAATAATAATTTAATTATTTTTAACTTGTAACTTGTAACTTCAGCTCCCTTCATAGATTTTCTATAGGATTAAGGTCTGAGAACTGGCTAAGCTTCTCTATGACCGTAATGTGCTTCTTCTTGAGCCACTCTTTGCCCAAATGTTTTGGGTCATTGTCATGCTGAAAGACTTATCCACAGCCCATCTCCAGTATTCTGGCTGAGGGAATGAGGTTTTTGTCCAAGATTTTACAGTACATTTTTTCTGTCCATTGTCCCTTCAATGTGGTGAAGTTGCCCTGTATGCTCAGCAAGGAAACAATACCAGACCGTTATGTTTCCACCTCTGTGCTGAATGGTGTTCTTGGGTAATAGTCAGGATTTCTCTCCCTCCAGCAACGGCGAGTTCAGCTAATGCCAAAGAGCTCCATTTTGGTCTCATCTGATCATATCATGTTCTCCCAAGTTCTCTCTGAATCATTCAGGTGTTAATGATGATCTTGTGGCCCATTCCATCCTTATGCAGGTTTACATTCCTGTCACTGATTTCCTTTGACAGCTCTTTGGTCTTGCCCATGGTGGTGGATAGGATGGAATGGAAGAGACTGATTCTGCAGACAGGTGTCTTTTATACACATAAGTTGACATTAGGAGTACTTTTATAGATAGTACATTTCATAGATGGTTAAGAATATTAGCCATCCAACTCCATGATTAAAGAAACAAATTGCTCGAACCAACACATTTGATTCGCACATACATGGTCCTCATTGCATATAAATTTATACAAATTTAAGACAACATTATTTTAAATAAATCCCACATTTTGCAGAAAGGTTTTTCATAATAACATTTAATGAGAAGCTCTGGGTCATTGGGGAATGCATTAATAAATATAAGTTTTACAAAATAATACCCTGCAAAAAACTTGATCTAGAATTATGCATAGCATTTTCTCACCAGACTGTGCTGTTGGCCAGCTGTTTCAGACTGCTGGGGTTGCGGATCAACTGGTCTAAAGTGATGACAATCTGTCCAAACTTAGGCCGATCACTACGGTTCTTTTCCCAGCAGTCCAGCATGAGTTGGTGCAACACCACTGGGCAGTCCATGGGTGCTGGCAGCCTGTAGCCCTCATCAATGGCCTTTATTACCTGTAAAGGAGCAAGCAAACATTTTGTCATTCATTCATTTTCTAAGCCAGTTAATCCTAATTAAGGTTGCAGGGAGGCTGGCGCCCATCTCTGCCAACTATGGGCAAGGGTGGGGTACACCCTGAACACTTTGCCAGCCCATTGCAGGGCTAACACATGTTTTTGGATTGTGGGAGGAAACCAAAATGCCTGCAGGAAACCCACGCAAGCACAGGGAAAACATGCAAACACCAAAACGCCCTAAGCTCAAGAATCGAACCCGGGACCTTCTTGCTGTGAGGCGAATGTGCTAACCAATGCGCCCCCGTGTCACCCCAATATTTCTTAACAGATAAAGGTAACAAATATTGTGGTCAGTATGTTTTATTTAGTTTTCACATTTACAGCATTTGTAAAAAAAAAAAATTATCATTGACTGAGGATTAAGGGCCTTGCTGAAGGGCCCAACAGTGGTAGTACTGGGGACTGAACCACTGACATTTGAATCAGTAACCCATCACCTTAACCACTAACCCACCACTGCCATTTAGTGCATGCAACAGGTCGCTTAATCATTGCAGGGATAACACAGACACAAACTAATTGATTCAGAGTTCCAGTTGACCTAACGTGAAACCCATGCAAACATGGGGAGAACATACAAACTCAGAAAAGCCATAATTTGAGGCTATCCACCATCTGCACCACTGCCCTTTATTGAGAGCTGAATTGGAAAGAAAAATTTATATTTCCACAGCCATACGAAACAAAATACACTGGTTACATGCAAAGCTAACAATTAATTCAACTCTGCACAGAGGGCTATTGTGATTCAGCTATGCAGATATACAATATGGATGTCATTGTCATGACAGAGACAAGGAAGAGATGGATTTCTTGTTATGCTGTGAACAAGATTTCAACAATTCTGCTTATGCTTTTAATAGGACTGAAGGTGGTGTCATGTACTGACTAAAAAGATGCTAGTTAGCTGTGCTGTATAGTTACCTAATCTTAGTTGGTCATAACTTCCTACCCATGCATTGCTTTCCAAAGTTGAAGATTAAAAAAACAACAACAAGCTAAAGGTTTATCATATGGAAAATCTGTCATGATCTGAGCAGGATGGATTTCAATTCTGTTGTTATAAAGCAGGCTGTGAACAGAAACCTGGAAATGTTCTACCAACAGATGCATTTAAATATTTTCATTTGCTAGAGCCAGTTCTGAGTCTTTAGGGGAACTGGTGTCAGGGGAATTGAAGAGTGCTGACAGAGAAATTCTGCAGGCTGATGGCAAAACCTACAGAATCCCTTAATGTTTAAATGACGGAACATAGAAAATCCACTGGCAGGGTTCTGGCTATGTCCAGTGTACAGTATATTCCAGTAAGTGAGCGTAATAAACCTTGATAAAGAGACTGAGAGAAGGTGGGAGAAGCAGTCCCTAATGTCTACCAGGATATAGGATTGCTGAGAATATCCTGCTGAAGTAACTGTTCATGCTGCAAGCCTCATTGTTTCTGTACTACATTTAATTTAAATTGCACTGTAAGTATTCTTATTCTGATCATACTCACATCCTGATTGGACATCTCCCAGTATGGCCGCTCCCCATAGGATATGACTTCCCACATGGTGATGCCATAACTCCACACATCACTAGCTGAAGTGAACTTCCTGTAGGCTATGGCCTCTGGAGCAGTCCACCGGATAGGAATCTTTCCCCCCTGTGACAAAAAAAAGCAATCTGAACTATAAACTGCCTGAAAACATAAAATAAATTAAATCATTCATTCATTCATTTTCTGAACCGCTTAATCCATATTAGGGAGGCTGGTGCCCATCTCAGCCAACTCTGGGCAAGGGCAAAGTACACCCTGGACAGCTCGCCAGGCCATCACAGGGTGCTGTTCCAAATCGCCTCTAGGAGTGAGAGTGAGAATGAATGGTTGTGTGAGTGTTGGCCCTGGGATGGCCTGGTGAGCTGTCCAGGGCGTACCCCACTCTCGCCCAGAGTCAGCTGAGATGGATGCTAGTCTCCCCGCAACCCTAATTAGGAATATTTGGCTAAGAGAATGAATGAATGAATGAATGAATAATTGTAATATATTAATTTCGGCAATGGCGAGAGGCAGTGCTCCCCAAAAGGTTTTGAATTGTGTCTTGTTTTTCTTAATTATTGCACTTATGTTTTCCTGAAAAATCAGTAGAAGCACAAAATATTGAACATAAGTTTTATTTATACTCTCTCTCAAACACACACCCCCCAAACACACCCACACTCCCAAACACACACACAGAGCTTGGCTCTGACATACCAGAAAAAGGCTCACAGCACTTTCAGTTGCTTTAAAATCAAGTCAATGGTTCCTTCAGTGGGCGCTCCGCTGTAAAATAATTTTAATTTGCTGTTGCTTGGATGTTGTTTCAGTAGACCTTCTGCCTAGTAATCTTATCAATCTCCTCACTAACGGACAGCTAGAGATGTCACAGCCCTTTCTCTCAAACACACCAGGGAACTGAGCTATAAAATTTATTTTATTTATTTTATTTGTTATTGTTAGAATGTTTTTGGTAAAATATAATTTTTAAAAAACTGCTTTATTATGCTATGAATAATAAGGCCTGTTTCAGTGTCCTTGTCGTCATGAAACTCATTGAGGCTATGAAAAATCAACTCAATGGTTTCTCAGGTATAAGGTAAGTCTGTTGGGCTTTTACACCCGAGCCTAGTGGCTCATCAGGCCGGTGCTTATCCCCGGTTTCTGTAGCGTGAAGCGACTAGGAGTTCAATTCCTCCTTGACTGGATGCTAGCCCATCGCAGTTTACCTTCCTAGTATTTTACTGGTACCCATTTATACTGCTGAGTGGACAGATGCACACTTGTGGTTAAGATCTTGCCCAGGGGTTTTAGTACGGTGGGGGTCCAACAGCCCCCTGATCATGAGCCTAGCATCCTAACTACTATGCCATCGCCCCCTCTCCAGTATAGTACTATAATTGCAATTGATTAGGCAGGTGTACATGTTATCCTAACAAAGTTCTTTATTTTAAATGTCAGTGATACTTAGATATTTTGGAACCAACTACTATAGTCCTACTCTCTTAAGTGACATTTAACATAATTTGAAAGTGCTCAGTAATGCAAAAACTCTGTATGGAGTCAGTATCATCACTTACCTATTTTAAGAATTCGCTCTCTTTCTTTCTCACTCAGAATTAGTTTGTTAATCCAAACATATTGATTGATAATGGGAGTCTAATAGAGCTCAAATTCTTCCAAAATTCCAAAATCTATTGCTCCGCAAGAAATATGGATGGAAAGGTCTTGTGATTGGTCCTACTACTAAGGAACCTAGTTGGGGGTATCAGTTGTAAACGTTGACACTGTCACATGCACTTTGGTCATCATTACAATTAGTCTGGCTTTGCATACTGTGAAAACAATACCCAGTTACACTACTACTAAAATATGCAGCACTTCTGAAAATGAATTATTCTTTCACCCTGCACTAAAATCCTATCTTTGGTGGAATTATACCAATAAAAAGCACAGGTGAAAAGCCAACTAGATGCAGGTGCACAGGAAATAAAATAGGTCAGTAGTGGCTGGTTGCTGAAAGCTTTTAAACAAGAATGTCGATGTGATGGACAGCTTTGTGATGCAGGTTACTAGAATATCTCTGAAGAGAGGGAATTATTGTTAAAAAGACTACCCCCCCCCCCGTCTCTCTCTCTCTCTCTCTCTCTCTCTCTCTCTCTCTCTCCGAGACTGTAGTGAGTATGCTGTGTTCTGCTGTATAATTGAATGCTTATCTATCCATTACCTTCAGTGCCATCCTAGAAGTTTTTCATGAAACACACACCTCTGACCTACTTCTCATTATACAACTAGATCAAGTCCGCCTTTCAATTTTGTTTCATCTTTGTTTCATTTCATTTATGCTGGGGAGGGGCAGACAGCATTAAAGGATAATTAGAATCTAAAATAAGCCCTTTGCTGTGATGTTTCTAGATTATGATTATTTTTCCATGATAATGAAAGACAAGGAAGGTGAAACACAAGGAAAATTGTGACAGATAAAAAGAGAGAGCAGAAATAAACTTGTTGCTCACCCTGGTAGTATAGACTGCATCAGGATCATCCTCCAGCACACGGGACAGTCCAAAGTCTGACACTTTACACACCAGGTTTCCATTAACCAATATGTTCCTTGCTGCAAGGTCTCGGTGTACGTAGTTCATCTCAGAGAGATACTGCATCCCAGCAGCAATACCACGCATCATGCCCAGAAGCTGAATCACTGTAAACTGACCATCATGTTTCTATACACACACCACAGCAGAGAATACAGTGTAAGCTTATGGCTTATCTACAAGCATGACAACACACCATAGACCATATTAATCATTTACAGATAACTATAGAGTGATATAAATGTCTACAAATTACTTGGTTTTATAAAATATACAGGGGCAGTGATGGCCCGGTGGTAGGGTGCTGGATTACTGATTCCAAGCTCGGGGGTTCAAGCCCCACTATAAACGGGTTGTCATTGCTGTCCCCCAGTGCAGCTAACTGGGTTATCAAATGCCAGCCATGTCTCTTACTGTCTGTGGTGAGAGGCATGTAAAAGAACCATTGCTGATTTTCATTAAGAGTAGGCTGCATTGCCGTCAGCATGTTTCTGCCCTGCGATGGCCGGGTGAGCTATCCAGGGCTCTGCCCTCGCCCAGAGTCGGCTGAGATGGGCGCCAGCCTACCCGTGTTCTAATTAGGATTAAGCGGTTCAGAAAATGAATAAATAAAAAATATACCTCCTTTTAGTATTTGTTTGACTAACGCTGACTCCCACTTCTGCCTTTTAGGCTTGTACTCATAGCTACAACTGTCAGAGTCCCCAATCATGCTCAAGGAGTGGCTATAAATCGTGGAGCTCCTTGCTTTTTTGAATTGTGGAGATCACAGAAATCGTACAGTGTAAACTCAGGCGTTACTGCCTTATAGTAACCTGGAAGAATTTTTTTCTTTTACAATGAATACTGTACTAGTTACCATAATTTCTCAATTCAGTGTATTATGAAATAAATGCGAAATATTTAATATGCTCTAAGTACAGCTTCTGCTCAGAAATTCTTCTGAAATTTAAAAGATCTTTTGACTTCTATGGTAATGATTAAATCTCACTCAGAGTTTTATACCTTCACATAAAATATGAATAGTTGCTCAAACAGAGAGACTGCGAGCTGCACAGAATACACTTAGTCAGTATGCCCATTGTGCTTGTGGACTATGTGCTTTTGCTTTGTTTTCTTATTGGTGGGATTTCCTTATTGGCTGTTTCCAGTACAAATGTCAACAATAAATACTAACCTTCAGGAATGTGTCCAGTGATCCATTTTCCATGTACTCTGTTATTATCATCACAGGTTTACCTATAGATTTGGAAGAGGAAGACACAGGCAGTGATGAGTTTGTTTGTGTGTACATGTGTGTGTATGAGTGCGTGTGTGTGAGTGCACACACACACATCCATGGTCTACTCGCCTCTCTTCTTCTCCCTTCCTACCTGCTCCCTGTTAGTCATAGTGACAGCCCTAATCAAAGCTCTCAATAACAGTCAGCCAGATAATTAGAGTGAGCCGTCCTCGGAGAATTTCTTTGTCCAGAAATACCATGAATGGTAATGAGTTCCTATGGAGGGAAGCAAGATGGAGGGGTGAAGAAATGGAGGGAGAGAAGGAGGGAGGCTCCTGAGGGGATGTAGTGATGAATTGGCCAAGGGAGGAGGGAAAGGGTACAAAAATCTGCTAATGGGAAAGTGTGAAACTTGCTCTGCACAGGCAGCTGCCAGCACCACATATGTGGCTGAATGAGGGTGGGAGGGAAAGAGACGTTCGCACCTGTGTGTCACAAGGTGATTAAAAATTCTCGCATGATTCTAGTGCAATAACAGAGTGTCAATCAAAAAACGCTCAAGCCTGTGCCCCCACCTGTTCTGTAAGGCTCAAACAGGACCGTTCAAGGGGCTAATTTGCCATGATTATCAACAAGGGATGATGGGAGCGATGGAAAGACACTCTCAGACACACCCTTTAGCCACATCATAGCAAGACACATCATCCATAATTCATCATGAATTGTATTCTGACTCACCTCGTTCAGAGGTTGGAGAACTTCCTATTCTGAGCTACCAAGCAGGCAGTTTAAACTCATACAAAAATTGCATGGAGGTTCTCAAGGGTCACTCAAATGGCAACCACTGTGATTAGCAAACAGTTATCTCAGCTGAAGTCTGAAATCTGAATCACTTTATTACTGTCCTCTTTAACTGCAGCAAGATGGAAAGAAATGCCATTCTCTCTATCTGTTTAATTATAGCGGCGCACCAGTCATGTAATATGGATTGGATGCTTGTCCTGTATCTGCATGTCGCTGTATAGAACTAACCCATCAACATCATTTTAGACGGTTGTCTCAGGCCTGTGTCTACGTCCCTGTCCCTAACACAATAAAAAAATAAACACAACTCGCAAAGACCTTACGGGTAGCTCCGCCTTTAGTCGGAGCTTAAATCAATATGTTATTCTCCTGTCCTGTTGCTTTTGTCTATGTGTGGCAGTCATCTGTATGGGCTTGGCTTGCATCTCCAAGCTGTGAGTAGAGTATAGCTGGGTCTGTGTCACTTATCAAAACATAAATTACATGACAAGCATGGCATAGTCAGGGACTCACCCAAACAAAGTGGAGCTTAACAAATTGTTCAACAATAAACAAGGCCAATATGCTCGCATATTTACACTACATAGCAATGGTCACAACCTGGGTGGCACATTGGGGCTGTGGTATTAGCACTGTTGCCTCATAGCAAAAAAGTTCTAGGTGTGAATCATGCAGTCGACTAGAGTTTTTCTAAGTTTGTATGTCCTTCCCATGCTTGCGAGGGTTTCAGCCAGGTAATCCTATTTTCTCCAACAGTCCAAACACCTGCACATTAGCTCAACTGGCTACTCTAAATTGCTGATAGATGTGAGTGTGAATGGTTGCTTGTGTCTGTGTTAGCCCTGCAATAGACTAACATCCTGTTCATGGTGTAACCCACCTCTTCCACAAAATCAGCAGGGACTACTTCCATCTTCCCCCACAACCATGATGGATAAGCAGGATAGAGCAATTTACTGTTGTTGTTTTGATTTGCATTTCCTGCGCATGCACAGTCGTCGGCTGGGTAATAATAAAGAAAAAACAATGGAGCACAATAGCGGCGTCTCATGAAAAACCCGACAAGAAACGCAAAACAAATTAACAAGCTTGGATAAAGTTGTGTTGGATGGATATCATGATAAACTGGTTGTGGGGGAAAGAAGCTTCCTGATCTGAACAGCACCACTGATTAGCAGGGAAAGTTAGTATGCTAACAGACAGAATGTGACCTTTCCAGATATTTACAACTAGCGTCTGATACACTACCCGGGACTTTACACGAATCGCTGAAAGCCTACCAATTTTTTAATAGATATAATTCTCACCACTCAGGCCACGTTGAGGAGGTTTAATATCATGGACCTTCACAAGAATCATCGGCCAATTTGATGAATTTAGAAAAACCTCAGTAGACAAAAAAGCTAGGATATGTAATAAGCACTCACGAGGTAAATCAAGTTTGAGTTTAATGATTAAAAATGTTAACCGTACATGCTTTTACTGGCTGCTGTTACCAGCGTCACTTAAGCATTTAAACTGAAAAATACAAATAAATATAGCACACTCACATTATGAGATGTATGAATCACTAGTAGGCTTTAATCTCTGGGGAAAACCACCATTGCTAAAGTTCTCCAGTTCTAAAGTTTTGTTGTGGATATGGTAACTGTTTTAGACCTGGGAAAGTCGACCCCTGCAAAATAAAAACTAACACATGTTCAGAGGAGGCTTGTAGCATATTTTCTATTTTACAGCTGTGAAGGGAGAGTTCATTTCTTAAGGAGTGAAAGGAAGCTCTGTGAACCATTCATTATGGCAATTTGTCATGAGCTG
Source organism: Neosilurus mollespiculum (assembly GCA_030014195.1). Classification (NCBI taxonomy): domain Eukaryota; kingdom Metazoa; phylum Chordata; class Actinopteri; order Siluriformes; family Plotosidae; genus Neosilurus; species Neosilurus mollespiculum. Next base: position 17,524,800 of record JAQMYF010000025.1, on the reverse strand, counting down.
CTGATCTATCGCTGTGGGTAATGGTGTATGATTGATAAGAGACAAAGAAGCAGCCTGTGCTTTTAGCTGTGATATATAATAATATGGTCTTGCACAATGCTAAAAGAAGTGTGATTTAAACAGGTCAATACCTCATGATTACATATGATCATGGATTTGTTCTTTGAAACAGAAAATTATTTGATTTCGCCAATCAGAAATCACCTGACACCGACACCTCATCTTGAGAACAACGGTGCATGTAAGAGTTGAAAAAGTGCAATATACTATTGTGTTTGTGCAGCACTCCTGGTCAGAATTTGTGAAAAATTTGGAGCATGAAGGTCAGACTTACAAGAGGCAACTGGAATGGCCCAAGTGACTTAAGTGATATGTGGTGCCAATTTCTTGCAAGATGATTTCGATGACGGGTTGTACTCTGAGTTTAGTTTAAAATGCGAGTGAAGCTCGATGCCATTCAAAATATTAATAGTCTGGCAACCCAGAGCCATGAGGGGACATATATGAGCTCAGCTGCAGAGAAGAGAGAGAAAATGGAAAAAAATAAATAAATAAATAAAAAATAAAAAAATTTAAAAAATTGTTGTTAAAATTGTAATTGTGAAATTGTTAAAAGTGACTTTAGACTCAAAGCTGGTAATTTTTCACAAGATATTGATGTTAATGTCCAGTAAAGGTGGTGCTTTGCAAACTGTACAGTAACAGTACAAATATTACAATGTTAAATTCACAGTAAGATTTCAGTTAGTCATTTTAATCTGAGGTGCATGCTGGCAAAACACTACGAAATCAGGGGCTTATAATATAAGATCTATTTAGACCTATTTATTATTTTGGGGAGGGGATGAACAGAGGACAACCCTTGCATTCAGTGAAATACAAATCTAGCCAGGACAAAAATCTGTATTTACCTTGAACAAAGACTAACACTTCTCACAATAAAATATACACTACCTTGTCCTATTACAATAAATGATCATTAATATTCTCACATAAAACCTAACATAAAACTTTAGTAAGCACCCGGGTTACATAATCGCTCCTAGCCTTTTTTTGTGGAGGTGTTTTTGAGCAAGATTTTACTTCACTCTTAGATTAATTTGTGAATCTGTATCTTTAAATTACAGATACACATTAAATACAGTGTACACTTCAATTCCATCATGACTGCTTCATTTCAAATACATTGTGGTGGGGTACAGAGACAAATTTACAAGAAGTGTGACATTGTCATAATACTTATGGAGCTGACAGTATTAGAAATTGGTCATACTGAGAAAGAAAACTTCATATTAAAAAGATGTATGATAATGTATTAAAACATCAAATATTCACATCCTGACATGCTGGATCAAAATCAAATTGAATTCTGAAAAATTTCTGCCCTAAAAATACTATCAGAGTGACACATGGAAATTATAGCCATTTAAAATACATAAGCATTCATCATTAAAAAAAGAGTTTGCTTTAAATTTATATCAGTAGTTCCATGTATTTGGGCCACTTTGCTGGACACAGACTAGCCCTTGTCCACAGACAAATTAACCAGCCAAAATCCAGCATGATAAGCATTAAACATTTGAGCACCAAAGTCAGCAGAAGTTGACAGCCTATGCATGTTATCAGATTGAAGATAGCCTACTAATCTGTCAGTTAAATGCACGGTGGATTTATCATGGAGCCCATGACAGCTTAGTGTTTTTGTTAAGACAGGCTGGAGGATGGCCGTCTAGTCCCATTCATTTTGCTGCCGCTCTATTTGCATTACAATGAGCTCAATCATGGTCTAATTCTTCTGTCGCAGGCGATAATGATACACCAGCTCTTTAAGCTCTGTGTAATGTGACAGCCACATTTTATATTCCAACATAATTATGATCGTGTTCCCTGTCTTTTCCTTTCTCCTTCTGTCAGCATGTACTGTATAAACATAAACTACAGTTGTCTTCTTTCAAACTACTTTAATTCATCCCAATATTTTCTCAAACAGACAAGCAATTATGCTCTCCTAGCAAGGAGGGGCACTGGATTGGCAGCTGGTTCTATAACACAGTCTAATAGGGCTTTGACCTGTCGTCTGCCTCTTCTCAGCACCATCAGGACACTCTCTGACCTGTGAAATTACTGTGACACCCAGCACCTGATCCTATCAATCCTATCTCACCCAATCAGCACACACTTAAAAATCAACACATGCAACAACCCACCCCACACACAATATGGTATGTGTAAAATCAATTCTGACAAAGCTATTTAAAGGCATGCTGGGTGTTATTATATCATGTCACATAAACTGTTACTGTTCATTAACTAGTCTCTCACTGTATTTTGTGCTTGAAAACAAGTTCCAATCATAGACAAAAACACAAGACCAGACAAGACTCTGGCATGACATGCCTTTGGTGGCCACCATATTACCAAGGACTAAAATCCACCATTCCAATAAGATGGGTGTTAAATGTCTCAACTTGCTCCAACAAGTGAAATAGTATCTCTAAGGCACAAGGTATAACATTTCACTAGCAAGTAATGTATCTACAGAATAATTGCATTCTTTATTTATCTTTTATTTATTCTCTTTCCAGAAAAAAATCTAAATATTTCTTTAATTTTACCTGCGTCACAGTATTCTACCACCACGTATAACAATATGACTCAAAATATAGCACAAAACAAAACAAAATTTCTCAACCCTGCAGCTTGTTTACATCTATAAAGCCTAGTTGTCCTGTGTAACTAGTCTCTGGTAAGATGACGGCAACTTCAGCATGTTCCAAATATACACGATATACTGAGCAGTGCCGGTCTTGTGTTTATGTTTATGGTTCCAATATATTTGCTAATAAATAAGCTTACTTGCTAAATTAGTAATAGCATGTATAATATGAATAGTTGGTTTACAAAAACAGATAAGTCCAATTGTTTTAATTATGAGAAAATCTATTTTTTTAAATAGCTTTACAAAAAAAAAACCTTTTTCCAGTAGCTTTACAAAAACTTATTTTCAGTAATTATTTACTGAAAAAGGTGTTTTTCTCATAATTAAAACAGTTGGACTTATCTGTTTTTGCCAACCAACTCTTCATAATACTTATCTGACATTACAACCTACATTTTTTGAGCTTTGGTCACAAAACATGTCAAATGTTGCTATTGGTGAACTGATAAATGCAGATCCCAAGAACAACTTTTTGTTATTTTGCCAGTAATCACAGCCGAACACCATAAAAGGTCGGTAGACTTACTCTGACACAGGTATGATTGTATTACGCTAAAATCCTCTAAGAATTTTACAGAATATCCCTACGTTAAGCATGTTAAGGGTTCAGACCACTGAGCTGTACAACTGTGTGCTTCAGCAAGTGAGCTGAAACAGTAAAGCTTTGAGGGTGCAAAGCTAAATTCATGTACGTGTTCAGCATACACCAAAAAGTGTAACTGTGCGTTTCTTCCTTTGGATTAATAGTTAGATGTATGGTAACGATCAATTTTTTTCTTGGTATTAAGGTTGACTTTGTGTGTGGAATTCTTTCATGAGACGACTGCTACATCTAATTTTCAAGTGCGTGTCTCTCAAGACAGCAAATAATAATAATAATAATAATAATAATATTAATAATAATAATAATAATAATAATAATAATAATAATAATAATAATAATAATTAAGCCTCAAATATACCTTAATAATTCTGTGACCACAGACCACAGACCATCGCAGTGCAGAAACACGCTGACGGCAGAGATCCGTAGTATGATTAACCTCATTGCCATTTTATCCTCTGACTAATAGGATCCAGTTTGGGGATCGGTATGTGTGCTGTTCATTATAAGAATGTTTCAAATATATTCTACTGAAGTGGAAATTAACATAGGCAGCAGGGCACTAACATTTTTTCCTTTGTCTGTATCTTTGTTTGGGGTCAAAAGTATTCATCTGAGCGCCATTAAACTACCACCTTTAACATTTTTAGATGCTTTAGTAAGATAATTACAGTCAATTCCAATTGTCTTAAGGATGGGAAATTCTCGTTATGTAGGCAAGCGCTTTTCTGATGCAGCAGTATTTAGATAATTTGTATTCATACTCATGCAACATTAATGTTGCTTGCAAGCTGTTTGTACCTAAAGAGGAAAAAAGACAAAACTCAGTGCACTAATGCATGAACCTATGTACCTTTGCAGTGGTCCAAATTTATATTTGTCACTGAAATTAAATTTAAACCCAAACTAGTTGTGACCTAAACCAGCATGTTGTTTTTTTGGTAAATATTTCCATCCATCCATCTAGTTGCTGAACTGCTTAATCCTACTAGGTTCTGCGGGAGTCTAGAATCTATCACAGCCAACTCTGGGAGAAGGCGGGAACACCCTGAACAGCTCGTTAGTCTATCGCAGGGCCAACATACACATAACCATTCACTCTTACACCCAGAGGCAATCAGGAACAGCCAATTAACCCAGGACTCGAACCCAGGACCTTCTTGCTGTGAGGTAGATGTGCCAAACACAACGCCGCCATGCCACCCAAATATTTCCCAAAATGTAAACTCACTAGTAGCGTAATGTAAGCCATTGAGATCCTGATGAGCCAGCATCTATAATGTACGATTAATCCACTTCATGCATCTCTTTTTGGCATGTAAATATCATATATGTGTGTGTGTGTGTGTGTGTGTGTGTGTGTGTGTGTGTGTGTGTGTGTGTCACTCATTCTTGAGAGTTGGGACAAACCAGATTTAAAAAAAAACTTTTTCTTAAATGCACACTACATTCATTCGAAGTTCTATATTTCTGTAGAGGAAAGTCTTAGCTATTTAACCAGGTAAAGGAACAATTTTTTGACAAATAAACGGTTCCCTTTCGAACTTGATTTGTTTCAACTCCGTCAGACACACTAAGTGTACAGTTTTAATTCTTCCAGTCCAACAAGAATCTGAAGTTCTGAAGTATGTTGTAATAGGTTTAGCTACTGTGATATGTAACAAAATACAAATATGTGAACTTAAGTTGTGATTTTATACTATTCTGAAAAATCAGATTTCTAATATCTTAATTTTCAAAGTCTGTTTTTAATTTTATTATTATTAAAAAACAATTCATAACATAATTATGACATTAGAGGATGTAGATCAGATTGTCGTTTATTAAATAAACAACATAAATTGAAGAAAGTACAAACACTTGCTTTCAGAAATTGACAAAACATCTGACGGAGTTGAGGAAGGGCTAATGGTGTTGAAAAAATATGTGTGCATTACTGATTAATGAACAAATGTGCTTTTAAACAGATGGAAGTGGCAATAGATGAAGAATTAACTGCTTCTCGTCTTACATTGAACAATAAAATATAATGAACATGCTGAAAATTACCAACCAAATTTCTAACTATGAAAATAATGATGGAGAACACGGGCCCTTCTCCTCCTTTTCTTGCCCTCCTATGCCCTGTCTTCATCTACCTCTCTTCCACAACTTCATCTTCTTCTCTTTGTCATCCAACTCATCTCTTGTTTTCCTCTCCCCTCTTCCTCCTCTACTCTTCCTCTCCTCTCCTCCATGTTCTCTGTCTATTTGGGGGGTTGTCTGCCTCCAGCACTGTACATTCATTCTACCTTTTCTGTCTGGACCTTTTCTGTGCATCTCTCCAATGCTTTCTATAGTTCTATGCTACATTCTATGTAACCATAGAAATATTGACACTGTTTGCCTAAAATATCAAAAAGTTTAAAACTTACGTATGTGTGGTAATTTTGCATTCAGCAAAACCCGGGAGATGAAAAGGGGTCCTCAAGGAGACAGCTGACCATGCTATTGCCTGATTTAATAAGGTTCATGAAAAAATCTGACGGAGTTGACAAAAACCGAGGACATTACTTCGATAAGGGTCGAAGAGATTTTTTTATGGAAAATATTGTTTGATGTTCACTTATCACATTGTGTTATTTATTTATAACACTTCTTTTTAATTTGTTATATTTATCACAATTTTAAAGTTTTTTAAAGGTTTTTTGAACTGATCAACATTGTAACCTCTGGCTGGGGACAAATAAATTAACATGGACTTTCTAAACCCAGACCATAAATTTAAACAAAATTTCCCAAAAAAGATTATGTGCCAAAAATGTGTGCCAAAAAATAGCAAAGGTATACACAGGTCCTTTTGATCTAACTTTGTAAGTATGTCAATCATGAATCAGTCAAGTATGTCAATGAAAGTATGTCAGTGATGAATTTCGTGATTTTTAATAGAAATTAGACTTTTCTATGTTGGACATGTTTTATCCCAAATCTCAAGAATGAGTGA
>JAQMYF010000025.1:17477969-17488014 GCA_030014195.1 Neosilurus mollespiculum | reverse complement strand
CCCCCACCCACCCCCTCCACCACACCCCCCAGGCGCGGCAGACCAAGCACCCCCCAGGGCCAGCAGCCCTCCATCGGATTAATCAAAGTTAAACAGATGTACATTGTCTTGGACAGCGTAAAATGCCAGCATGAGCTACCAGAATATCTTTAAAGCGCCTTAACCTACTGTATATTGTACAATTCTCTGTACTGTAGAATGAAAACATAATCTTTATAAAAGTTATTTCATCGATGTGTTTTGATGGTTGTGGACAATGCTGTCTAACATACTGATCTAATAAAATTATTCATAGCATTTTCATTCTCACCAGACCGTTCAGTGAGCACCATGGATGGGGCAAAGTTATGGCGAAAAATCTACTCCTACCAAGATGAAGATGTTTATCAATTATTCAAACTTTGCATTGAGAATAAGTTTGATTTTCAGTGTCACTTTGCTCTAAAAGCGCAAGTGTACCGTAAGCACTGAATGTATGTGTGCATAGGTGTCTCCAAAATATGACTGCGCAGGCATTACAACTTTATTTCCAATGAGCATGGGCTGAGACAATCCCCAAATAAAGATAAAATAAGAACACACAGGCAGTCGCAGCAGTGTCCCACTCAAGACCAGTAAAGCTTCGTTGGTGTGTGTGTGTGTGTGTGTGTGTGTGTGTGTGTGTGTGTGTGTGTGTTCATGTGAGCGCATCTGACCTGTCTGGCTGGTGGTGATGTTGATGCTCACTAGGTGCCGAGGGCTTGGGCTGAGGTCTGAGACTCCATTCACTGCCTCAATGCTAAACGTGTAGTTGGTATGAGGCTGGAGCTCGCTGACCTGAACTCTGGGGTGAGCCAAGCCAAACTGGCGGGGAATGAAATGAGCACTGCTGCCACATGGCATGCACTTCTCAACAATCTCACCCACAGACCCTGAGCACTTCCTGCAGTGGACACTGTAGGTTACATCCCCTCTGCCCCCAGTGTCCCGTGGTGGGCTCCACTCCAGACTTACTGCTGTCTCATTCACTGTGGAAATAGGGTTTCCTGGTGCTGAGGGAGGCCCTGTAACACACACACACACACACACACACACACACACACAGACAGACAGACTGTAACAATGTTAAGTGGAAGGTGAGATCCACACATTCCAGAAGTGCGAGCAGAACAGAAAAATGTGCTGATGTACAAGTTTCATTTTTTAAAACTTCAGAGTTTTACAATATACTACCTGGGAAGATGAAAATGAAATTTTAATTTTGTTAAGGTTTGTTTTTTATTTAAATCTTGAGAAAACTAACACACTGATGCTTTATCCCAATGGTCATGCAATTTTATGCAGTGTGTGTGTGTGTGTGTGTGTGTGTGTGTGTGTGTGTGTGTGCGTGTGTGTTACAGGAAGACACCAAACCCAAACATTCATCCATGATGTGTAATATCTGACTAAGAAATATCCATCTGCAACATAGGACAATGATGGACTGCCCTAGATTTCAGATTTTATCCACTTGAAGAAATATGAAAGTTAACTGATTCACAAATTGATCACTTAAAAGACTTTGGGGACATTAAAAAACAATTTAAAACAGTACATACAGAAACTCCAACAGGAAAGCTCACTATATAAAGGTAAATAAGGCCATAATGAGGGTTTTTTTCCAGAATTTTAAATTTTATAAATTTAACTTGTTTGTTCTATTGTTTTTATTTAACTAACAAATACAAATAAAATGTGAATTGTACCAAAAAAAATTTATTCCTTACATTTATTACAGGTGGTATGCATGCATACATTACCTATATTTTCTTTTTTGTTCATTCTCAGAATAAGTGCTGTTCAGGACCAGCATATGAACACACAGAGTTTGTGATGTACGGTATTATAATTATAATTATTATCATTATTATCATTATTATTATTATTATTATTATTATTATTATTATTATCATTATCATTATCATTATCATTATCATTATTATTACCTCTCTCATAAAACTGACTTTTGCCAGAGGTATTATAATCACTGTTGTTTGTTCTTTGTCAGATTTTCTTTGAACAAATGTTTGGCCATAACCATGCAAAGATTTTTGTACAAAACTTTTTGGGGACACTACCCTACCTGAGTTCTACAGTGGATTTGATTTTGGAATTTTGTCAAAGGTCAAGGCCAAAGAAGGGTCTTACATTTTTGAACATGTTAAAATTGAAATTGCTTCTACCTGAAACAAAGTGACATAGATCCATAGTTTTAAAGAGAACACTTTTAAACAGTATAATCCCTTTGGCCTTTAGTAACCATGAAATGTCAAGCTCAAGGTCAAAGGATTTAGAGTACTTAAAACGAGTAGTGACAGACATCCTGTTACTTTGGAATACTAATAGGAAAGCATATGGACTGACATGTCATAATGCAACAACATGGGTAATTAAAACCAGTACTCATATGGAGCTTGTTTGTTACAATTATCTGTGCTGCCTGGCAAAGGTACCTTGTGCTCTATGACTGCTCTTCTAGTTATTATTATTATTATTATTACTATTAATAATAATAATAATTTACACTGCTGGGTGGAAAGAGGCCCGCCTGTGGTTAAGACCTTGCCCGGCCCAGGGGTGGTGGTTTTACAGGGATTCGACCCCACAACCTCTCAATCATCAGCCCAGCATCCTAACCACTACACCACCAGCCCCAAATCAGTCTATTGGCTATGCCAAACTACCCCAAGTTGTGAGTGTGAATGGTTGTGTGTGTTGACCCTGCAGTGGTCTGGCAAGCTGATCAGGAATCTACCCCGCCTTCTTCCAGTTTCAGGTAAGACCTGCGACCAAAGTAGGATTCAGCGGCTCGGCAAATGAGTGAGTGAGTGAATTAGTGAGTGAGTGAGTGAGTGATTGGTGAATAAATATTCCACAGCATGCTTATAAATAAGATAAATATAAGACACATTATTAATTTTTTTATATTTAAAGGACTAAAATAATATGCATTTAATGAGCTTACTTGTGCAGGCCATGGAGCGAGGGTCAGTTTCAGCTCTATAATAGCCTCTTTCACATACACACTCAGAAGCCTTGTCCTGATGAGAGAAGCTATGAGGTGGACACTTCATGCAGTAGGCATCCATGGCTGAGGCCTTGTAAAAACCAGGCCTACAGGCTGCAAGTTAGACGAAAGAGAAAAAGTGGGTCATCCTGGAGAAATGTGTCCCACTTTCACAATCCTAAGCTATACACATTTATAACAAGGTGTTAGAAACACATTTGCCTCCAATAAACAGAGCAAAAAGCTGTCCAATCTTAAATCACAAAGAAATAAAGAAATGGTACATCTCATTTAGTAAAAGACAAGCCAACATTCAGCATGTTCCAACAGAGCATCTGTGTTTAAACCTCTTGGGTTTAGTTTGTATGTGTTAGGGTGTGTAGTATGTGTGTGTGTGTGTGTGTGTGTGTGTGTGTGTGTGTGTGTGTGTGTGTGTGTGTGTGTGTGTGTGTGTGGCGCATTAGAGGGTCCCAGGGATAGCATACCAGACTCCCATATTGCCGTGAAACTAAAGTCAAACTTTTAGCAAACACATCATATCTCATCAGACACAGCACAAAGCCTCAGTCAGATTGTACAACACAGCTCACTTGGGTCATGTTGACTTCACAGGATTTCACTTCTCAAATAATTTTTCAGATCATCTGGCCTGAGAACAACTTGTTTGAATAGCACATCAGTCCTCGCAATAAAAGTGTCAGCTCCAAATCAGGTAATAAAAACAACAACAACAAACATATTATTTAGAATGATATTGGTGATTAGACTCAATGATTCGTATCCTCATTGCTAAAGCTTGCAAAATTTATGCAAAAAAGTTTTTAGGTTTATTTATTCCTACATATAATTAGTGCAACTACTCAGAGCCATTCAAAAAACGTATATATGTCCAAGCGTGCACTACTTATCCCTGTATAGTCTCAGTTTTTTCCCACTGTGGACATCCTCACAACTAAATACAACTACCACAATTCCTTAACCCCAAATCAGCAGATGCATGTGTATTACAACCCCCAACCTCCGCATCAGCAACTTATCACTGCACACGCACATGTATTACAACCTTCCACCCCCACATGAGCAACTTATCACTCCACATGCACATGTGGGAACAGGGAAGCATCAAAATTTATGCAGATGTACTGACATCTTCCTGTGTGTTTGAAATTACTGACTATAAATCTTCTTGTGTGAAAAGAGGTGACTCTCAGGGGATAAGACAGTTGCGTTGAAGGCCCTGATACATCCTGTATGTGCTAAGAAATGAAAAGGGGGCTGCTAGAGCTCTGATAAGAGCAGGCATGCATTATTTGATGTTAAGTTATAAAATCCCTAATCCCTAGTCCATAACAATAATTTTATTCTTATTTTTCTTATAACGGCACAAAATGAGTGTTGAAATTAACAAATACAATAAATTGTCTTAATCAGAATAAAGGACGATCATGTGGTACACTTGCATGAAATAATTGACTTGTTGGGTCAGGTACAGTTAATTTTTACTGTAGCCATCCATATGTGCATTACCATATGATGTGCTTAAAGAAAAAACTGCCCCCGATTACATTCATAATTAACATATGATTATTAATGCCATCAAACATTAATTCTATAATACAGTAAAAAAAAAATTGTGGCCATTTGTTTCAAGTTGAATGTCTTCCTCTGACATTTTCACTTTGTTAACAATGTCCTACTTTATCTACAATACTGTTTGACTATCTGGTGGTATTGGGACCAGTGAGATTTATCTCTACTTAAAGAAAATGTAGTCCTTTACCCTACTAACACAGAATTGTTGCAAGAATGTCGCTGCAACACAATTTCTCATCTCATCTCATTTTCGAAACCACTTTATCCTTTATTTACACTGGGCATAATGTCCACGATCTCCGCAATTTAAAAGAATCATGATGAGCATGGGGGGTCTTGAGGGAATTGATGGATTTTTGATGATCGCGCTGATCGTGGCAAAACTTTTGACTGTCAGAAATTTTCCCGGGATCATTACGATGCATTATGATTTGAAGCCAATCGTGATAGAACAAGGAAATTGTAGTAGAGCGCAGTAGAGCTTAACAGGCCTCAACAGACTTTACGAGCGTGTAACAGACCTTGATGCGCCCTCACAAGGGATCTTGATGAACTTGGAAACACAATTCCTTCAAAATCTTTTTGATGCACCTACATTCTTTTTATACCCCAATCAAGCGTAGTTATAAATCATGGGGCTCCATGTTTTACTGAATCATTGAGATTGCGGACATCGTGCCTCAGTGTAAACCCAGGGTTAGGGTCACGGGGAGGCTGGAGCTCATTCTTGCAGACTCCAGGCGAAGGTAGGGTATACCTTGAACAGCTTGCCCGACCATTGCAGGGCCACACAGAAACACAAGCATTCACACTCAAACCTAGGGGCAATTGAGAATATGTAGTTAACCCAATGTGCATGTCTTTGGACTGTGGAGGGAAACTGAAGTACCCATAGGAAACCCACAGAAACACAGGAATAACATGCAAACGCCACACAGAAAACACCCTTGCTGGGCATAGGGCTTGAACCGAGGACCTTCTTGCTGTGAGTCTTTACCACTTTCCAGAGATATTGTAACAGTCACTTTATATTACACTGTAACATACTGACTGAGCAACAGTACTATGTGAAGAAAACGTCATTTGAAAACATTGTTAAATACCAGAGATTACACACTGTGTTGTAATATTTCGATGACAAGAGCAACGTAATCAGTGATGCGTTGAAACTGTTGTTGAAGTGAAAATAAATGTCACAATAATGAAGTTGCAAAGACATAATATGTTTGTACAATACTGACAATGTTCAAATTTCATGATTATACAGCCAACAAAAACACTGCACTCATCATCTTACAAACCATTAACCAGCCAAACTGGGTTATTGGCAGGACTTGATATAATTAAATTACATGCATTGCTTTAGTTGAGCTTACTATAGAGGAAACCCCAAATGTCCCTCAAATCTCTGCAACAGGTTATCACGCCACTTTGCAGCAGAGATAATTGTGGATACAAATGCAGTTAAGAAAGGCTTAAATGAAGCACAGGCTGACAGTTTATAAACACAATCCAAAATTGAAAATGTTAAACTGGCAGAGGTCAAGCAATCATGCAGACAGGATGTCAGAGATAAGGCAGAATCTCATGGTAATAAACAGGCAGAGTCCATACACAGAATGTCAGGGACATGGGCACAGCACAGACTCATAAATTAGAGACTTATTAGAGGGATCATACACAGGAAAGCTAACACAAAAATCAATGGTAATTTTATTTTTTTAATTTTGCATAGCATGAATGAACTCCAGTCCACATGGAATGGTTTAGCGAGTGAAGAAATTAAAAAATACAATGGTGCAGTGATGATTATAGACTTAACAAAATGAAGATAAATCAGAAACCAAGTACTATTAAAGTATTTATTTCATGAAATATTGGATCATATTGATGAGAATAAGTATAAACAACAATATATAGTAATAACAAAAATAACAGTCTCTTTTTTGAGGGGAAAACAGTCAATATTTATTGTGGACACCCTTTACTTTGATTACAGCATTTAACCTTTCAGGCATAGTGTTCACATATTTTTAAATTTCTTCACTCTCTAAACCATTCCATATGGTTTGAAGTTCATTAATTCTATGCAAAAATAAAAAAAGTAAAATTTTTAAATTTTTCAGAAAAATTGGTATTTCCGGTGTTTTTGTTTATTAGCCATACATACATTTGCAATGATTTTTTTTTTTTTGGTTCTCATTGCCTACAGTAGCATTGTTCAATACATTTTCACCAAAAAATTATAGAGAAGTAATTTTTTACTTCTTTTTATTAGGTGCCCTTTTAGACAAAAGTGTGGTGTATAATCACTGTACAGTACTGAATGAATTTAAAATGCTTCTTCCTACTATTGGAAGAAGGAATTGAAAAATGTGTGTTTTATTTTGCATGTGAAATTCGGAACCTATTTCTATTCTTCAATGAAGCTTTTATCCTCACCTGCTATGAAAATTACCTGCCCAATAATCCCATTTCCAATATTTGCTACCATATTTTAACCATTTACTTGGCATTCTGACCATATATGAGAAGATATGTGCCTTCCATACTCTGACAGTGCTAAGCTACCAACACAAAAAAGCATTCTGACTTGAATCACTGTAATACCTCTAGAATTCTCACCACAGTAGAAATGTTTGAATAGATACCTTGGCTGCACATTCCATTTGTTTAACATAGGCCACATTTTTGGAGCTTTTATTGATTAGCTTCTTTTAAAGAATGGCTTAGCAACCGCTAACTGCCTAAACTAGCCCCCCCAAAAAAGTCACTTATGGATCTGCTCTTTCCGTCTGCAGCCTTCAAAATCTGCCTCAATTTGGCATCAAAGGCAAAGGTGAAAATGTGTTGCTCCTGTTACAGTGTGCTTTTATAACGTCAACACACCACCTTAACTGAGACTACAATTACTAAACAAAGTATTGATCATTTGGTAGTGTGAAATTACACACTCCATAATTCTTTACGTTAGTACACACTGCCTGTGTTTTTCCACCATTCCAAATGATGTAACTATCACCAACCTCAATGTCACCCACTAAACCTTCTGAATGTATTTAAAAAATTGGTGCTACCCATTTCTTCCACAACCAACACACACACACACACACACACACACACACACACTTGCAAATGCAGTTATTCCTCAGATTATACCACAGCTTTGCTGATCTGTGCTTACTACTGCTGTTGCATAAATTTGTGATCCAAGGACGCACACACTCAGTGACCTAAATAGTTCAGAGCCAGTATCTCCCCCAGCTATAACATATTAAAACAGAATACAAAATGTTAATAAGTCCACAGTGTGGCATACAGCATTATATTATCCAGCAGCACTCAATAGATACCTCATGGTTAAAACATGGTAAATGGGGAGTAAAGGGATTGGAGTAGAAATAATGCCAGACTTTCCTTGCTGTGTGTGAATTATGAGGAAAAAGTTTAACCATAAGTTGACTGCAAAAAGAATTATTTCATTCTCAAGCAGTGTTTTTCTGTTTGGCATCAGGTCTATGAAAAGAGAAAGACTGACAGTTTTCTCTTGAGTGAAGTTAAGAGCAAGAGTAAACTGAGAACATCAAAAGCACTTCACTTTCTACTTCTAGAGTACTTTGTTGACAGTTCAGGATATTCACCCAGACTAATAATAGTGAACCATCAACAAAATTGAACCATTCCAAAAAGGTAAAAAACAATTATAGGACTATCTTTATACACAAGAAGAAGACTATGTACAGTAAGCTCATTCATTAATTTTCTGAACCGCTTAATCATAATTAGGGTCATGAGGAGGCTGGAACCCATCTCAGCCGTACAGTACACGCTGGACAGCTTGCCAGGCCATTGCAGGGCAGAAACACACTGATGGCAACCCAATGGCCTACTCTTTACAAATGACAGCAATGGTTCTTTTCAATGCCTCTCACCATAAACAGTGAGAGACATGGCTGGCCTTTGATAACCCAGTTAGCTGCACTGAGGGGGACAGCAGTGACAAACCGGTGACAGTGGGACCTTAAGATCAGCAATCCAGCACCCTACCACCGGTGAATTTCCCTATTTCCAGTTTTTCCCTCAACAATTTGCTGCAGCATTGAGCTCAAGAGAGATCATTTTCATTCTTGCTCATTTTCTGACCAGTGATTTCTGACCAGTTTGGGGTTTGCCCCATTTTTTGTCCGGGAGCATACAAGCCAAAACAAATACAAATAAGATAACAGAATAGCTATGAACATAATTTTACACCCTTGTGCTTATTAACAAAGTGGTTCAAACAGAAATGAATCATAAATCCATATTCCCACTTATCTTCCTTTTTGTTCTTTTCAACATTCTACAAGTGGCTGTTCTGATCAATGTGGCACTACGTTGTCTCAGTTCCATCCATCACTAATGTCTTCAATGAAATCGTTGTCATTAATCTCACCGCATTAAAATGGAAAATGTCTCAATCACTAGAACATGAATCAGTTCAATTCATCTTAAAGCTTCAATTATTCTAAATTCTAACTCAAACTGATTTGTTTCTTATTTTGTCATGACAGGCTCACAGAGCTGGACTGAATTTATTCCACCTGGAGTTGCAGCTGTGGAGTAACATTGTGAAATGTATAATACCAGTGTGGGTTAACAGGCAGAAAAACATGACAGTTTAGATCATAGCTTAATAAAACAATACGATAATAATGATAATGTGATAATTTCTGGCACAGTAACAAGTTAATCATGTTACACATTATGTATGCAGCTTGTCTAAGTAAATAAAATTGGCTTTTTCAAACTGTCTCTGCCCTTATTCAGTAAGACAAACAAAGAAAAGCAATAGAAAAAAAGGAGTAAAAGCATACTTCCCTACTGGTACGCTCTAGGTTACTGTGCTTCACACCACATAATCAAGGTTCACTTGTTATAGTTGTCATGTGACAGATTGTAGGTGTGGATTCACACTCAAAACCACTTTGATATCTTGTAGAAAATCCTTATTTTAAATTCTTACAGGGAACTCTGGGTATTTCATCACCATTTTGATATCTCATTATTATATGATGTGACCAAATGATGTGTAAGTAAGCAATGACCTGGTGGCCTTTCTGACCTACAGGCATAATTAAGTAGTATCACATTAGAAACCCTCGATTTCACCTGGTCTTTGTAGTTATTTTTCACACACCATTAAGCAACCAGGCATTCAGTTTTTAAAATAGAATGGAATTTTGCTTACACATAATGAGCAATGCTGGAAGGTCTTTCACAACACACAAGCATGAAATCTGATAAATGATTATTAGGGATGTGAATATAACAACAACTCACAATTCAATTTGATTCCGATTTTTGGGGTGAAGATTTGATTCAGAATCGATTCTTGATTCAAACCGATGTTTGATTCATAACCATTACAAACAAAGGGAGCCAATTTCA
>JAQMYF010000025.1:17460117-17475105 GCA_030014195.1 Neosilurus mollespiculum | reverse complement strand
TGTATTTTTGTTTTCTTAAAATGTATTTTTGTTTTCTGAAAATGTATTTTTGTTTTCTGAAAATGTATTTTTGTTTTTTTAAAATGTATTTTTGTTTTCATAAAATTTATTTTTGTTTTCTTAAAATGTATTTTTGTTTTCTAAAAATGTATTTTTGTTTTGCACTTCCCGGCCACCGTACTTTTATCATCTATACACTCTACATTTATCTTATTCTGCCATTATGTCCAGTAATGTTTACTCTGATTATATTATATTACATGACTTACCAAAGGTACTTGCCAGAATATGACAACAGTCAATTTTCAGTCTTTTTTTTGTAAATAAAATGAAAAATAAAGCAAATTAGCATATTAAGATGGATTGACTTACACTTGCATACGTGATTTAAACTGTCCCAGCACTTGTTGAAAGTTAATCTTAATGAAAATTTTACATCAAAATCTGTCTGCGGGCAAAAACTCAATTTTAACGATTTTATGAGTGGTTATTTTAAAACTGAATCTCAGAATGTGAACATGATCAGCAGTGAAAAAGGTGGACATGTTAGGACTGGTTATTGGATTATATTTTAAAATGTACTGTTATGTTGTTGTTTTTTTCTGTTTAATGTGTATTACTGCCGAATCAGTTAAAAATCTACCATTCAGCTGACTTTTAGTCGCAGCCCTGCCAACAAGTCATTCCTGACTTCACAGCTACAGTACACCCTCCTGTTCTCTCCTAAAACCTGAAATCGCAGAAACACTATTTTCTGGGCTATTGGTTTCGGGATTATTTAATTGATACATCTGATTTTTTAAAAGGAAAATCACTAGCAGGAAAAATCAATATCACAAAAGCCTAGCAGGCAGTCCATTTTTGGTTATTAGGTTCCTTTAAGCAGGATTTATTCCTGAGACTTGAAATGAGAAGCAGGTTTTTTATTGCTACTGACTGAGAGATGGGCAGAATCATTGATCTCTACTGCAGTAGTGGCACGTGCAATAATTTATTAAGTAGACTGTGTGTATTAAAAGTTGCAAAAGCTTAAACTCTTCTCATGCTCATACATCTGTGTCTGGGATATTAGATGACTTCTTACGACATTGGGAAATATATATGCTTAAACTATATAATACTAAAATCGATGTGAATACACTACTCCTTTTATGATATACAAGTTAAAGAAAGCAGCAACATAACACTAAAGTAGTGGTTGACTGGTCAGCTGATTAATGCTCTTACAAAATTGCCTAATATTTGCAAATCAATGTGTATACTTACAATAAAATTCTAAGTGGAACCACTTAGAAACTAAATGTCTAAGTGGAACTAATCTATAGATTATACCTACCTGTCAATATTTTGTAATCTGGATAGCATGTGCTGAGTCTGCTTAGAATCAGTGTCTAACACTGAATTCTGTATCAGATCTTTGCTCATTTGTGTTGCTAGATTCTGGCAAATATCGTTCATATATATATACAGACGAATATCATGAATACAATTTATAGGCTGGTCTGTGACATTTTTCTCCTCGATTTCCTCAAAAAAGGCATCACAACCTGAATCCAAATACTCGGAGAAATGCTTGCTTTGCATGCAGTGAAGAAAAAAATCTTTCTCCCAGTGACATTATGCAGAAATAGCTGCATTACACTGGTGATTAAAAAAAAAAAATCACCATAGTAATAAAAACAGTAAAATGGATTCACTCACACAGCATCTTGTGCTTACAGAGGGGGAAACTAAAAACATTGTCAAATCAACAAAATGACTGCATTATTTTTCTCAGGAAGATCATGACAGCTGCTCGTTAAGAGGAAACATTGTCTACTCTACTGTCTACAGGCAATTATAATTGGCTAGCACCCCACTGATTGGCAAGAGAAAAAGAGTGAGACAGAGAGAGAAAACGAGTGAGACAGACAGAGAGAAAAAAAGAGTGAAACAGACAGAGAGAAAAAAGAGTGAGACAGAGAGAAAACGAGTGAGACAGACAGAGAGAAAAAAAGAGTGAAACAGAGAGAGGAAAAGAGTGAGTCAGACAGAGAGAGAAAGAGTGAGACAGAGAGAGAAAGAGTGAGACAGTCAGAGAGTGGGGGAAGAGTGAGACAGAGAGAAAAAAAGAGTGAGACGGACAGAGAGAAAAAGAGTGAGACAGACAGAGAAAGAAGGAGTATGCCACCACACTCCACAGACAGCTAAGGGATATGTCAGAGTTCAAACTCATCATCTGAAGATGACAGGGTGAATACTTTCAATATTGTCAAGTAGGGTGATTCTAAAGAATGGAGAGAAAGAGTGTACAAAAAAAAAAAAAAACTACAAAAGCTCATGCCCTGCAAGCATCACCCTGTCCATCCACTGAACCAACATTCATTCTCATTCATTCATCTTAAGTTAGCATTTTATCCTGGTCAGGTTCAGGGTGGATTCAGAGCCTATTCTGAGGTCCGGACTAGAGGCATGAATAAACCTACATGGGATGGTACTTTCATGCTGGAGGGACTACGTCTCTTGGCTGGTCTGGGAACGCCTCGGTGTCCCACCAGAACAGCTGGAGGAAGTACCTGGAAAGAGGGAGGTCTGGACCTCACTGCTTAGGCTGCTGCACCCGCGATCCGACCCCGGAACAAGCAGAAGAAGATGAAGATGATGATGAGATGGTATTTTATTACAAAATATAGATAGGTATATAGACTACAAATTGCACACACACACACACGCGCACACACACACGCACACACACACACACACACACACGCACACACACACACATATTCCAATTCATAAATGAAAATTCCTAAGAGTCTACCTAAACCAGCTTATATGAAAAGTTACGATTAATGCTAAACAATTCTGGAATAGTTAAAAATAGGAAACTATTATTGTCATTTTTTTGTATGAAATAATTAAGAAATTCTCACAGATAAATCTAAAGGATACTAGCTTTACAACAATTCTCTCTAACTTAGTGAATATTTGTTCCTTTAAGTGAGCCGTCTCAAGGCTTGTACTCTTCCAGCAGTCTAGAGAATAAATTATTGAGTGAGACCTGAAAATACAAAAAGAAAAATGACAGCAGGACAGTACATGTGGCAAAGGCAGCACATGTCATCTTTCTCCCAGACATATACATGCTCCCTTAGGCAAACACCTTTCTTTTGATGCGCTGCACAATTGGCCAATAGGACAGAGATGACGCAGCATATGAGTATTATACTTATCCATGTTATAACAATCCATATTCATAACGAGTTCAAACTGCACAAGCACATTTTACAATAGGAATCAAAGTATATAAAATCATATTAATGAATAAGATGCTTTCATATCACTACAAGCACCTGCTACCAGGTGATATATATATATATATATATATACTGCAATAATCCCACATGAGAAATTTTGGCTCTGCATATAGCCCATCCAAAGTGAGCACACACACACATGGAGCAGTTGGCTGCCACACATTGCGGTGCCCAGAGAGCAGTTGGGGATTAGGTGCACTTCGGCAATAAAGGTGGAGGAAGGGAAGGTGCTGTTCCCCTCATCACCACGCATTTTTCCAGGAATCAAACGAGTGACCTTGAGATCCCAAACTCGCTTCTGCAACCATAAGGCTACAGCTGCCCCTGTGTGATGTAGCCCTCTTCTCTGTTGCTGAGGTAATACGTAGATGATATGAAAGAAACATGATCGAAGCACTTTTGAGACCAACTGAACTCAAAATATATTAAAAGGAAAATACATCTTCTGATAATACAAGCTGTATGATAAAACATCTGAAACAAGAACTAACTCTGCAAGGATTCATTCTCAGAAAATGTTGCATAATTTCTCACACACACACACACACACACACACACACACACACTCAAAGTAATTCAGAGTAAAAGGATTTTAATCTAATTTGACAAACATGACATCCACCATCCTCACTGAGGTAGAAAAGAATTGTTGAATGGAACAAACTGAATGTGCTAAACTCCCAATAATGGTATTAGTTATATTAGCTGTCGGCTTAATTTTTTAACGGACGACTCATTGTTGTCTATAGTTCCTAATCTGTACAACTCTATATTATTGGGATCTTAGACACTGAAACAAAGCCAGCACACATAAGCGGCTGCATGCACTCATATGGAAACTATCAGTCTATAGTTTATCTACACTTCATGATTCTGTTTCACTGCTCCCACTCCCCGGAATGTGTCATAGTTATCCCAAGACTAACCTAGCATAGAAATAAAAATAATGTAAAGGTTTATAGGTATTAGGGCTGTAATGCAATGTTACGATCTGTATCAGTATCTGTATTTGGATTTAAAGTTGGAGTGGGTGTGGCCTAACGCACAAGAAATTTTTTAAAACTTCAGGAAAAAAGCGGGCAGGGTACACCCTTGAACAGTTAGTGTAACACAGAGCTAACAGAGACAACCATTCACAGTCACATTCATACCTAGTAGCAATTTAGTGTTGATAGTTGACCCACTGTGCATTTCTTTAAAGGGTACCTTTGGTGAATTAGTGTTACTCACTATACAAAACGCTCAAGTATAACATCAGTGGTTCCTTTCGGCAACATCAGTCCATGCCAGTTTTTAAAGTGCGTGCGAGTGTTATGACTCTAGACATGCTCAGAGACATGTTGCCTTTCTGATTGGCTGTTCCAGCCTTGTAGTGACACAAATTTGATGGATTGGCTGGGCTACGTCAATGACCCATGTAAACAACATGTGCAGAAATTATTTCTTTTTGTTTCTAAACCAACTGAAGACAGGAAAGCCAAGTTTGCAAAACGTTACCATCATGCACATTTCTGGCTGCATTCTTGTTCGCAGAGTCACTAAAATGTATGTTTTACTGTCTCCACAAGAGTCATCCCACCCATCACGTTGACGTCACTTCCGAGGTTAAACTGCAAAGCCCCTTACATTTCAAGCTGTTTCAAACTGCCCTTAGGTATGATTAGTGTGAATGGTTGTGTGTTTGTTGGCCATGCAATGCACTGGCAAGCTGTTCAGGGTGTACCCTGCATTCGCCCAGTGTTGGCTGAGGTTGGCCAGCCTCCTCGCATAATAGTAATACTGAGCAAATTAAGACTTCACTCAGTATAGTGACCAATACATAAAATATAAGCCTACTATAGCTTTGAAAGGTATTAAACAAAGAAACTTGTTTGGAGGTGTATTTTTGGTCTGTTAAAGTCTTGTTTTAGTCATGGGAAAATGGTCATTGAAAACATTTCGTCATACTTTCATTAACAAAATTCAAACTGCTAATGAGTCAGCCTGAGGCGAGGGTGGAAAGGGAAAAACTCCCAGTGATGACAACTGCAGAAATGACAATACTTTTCTGAGAGTTCCTCATCCTCAGCTACATCACTCAGGTTCAAAGTTGCAATATCCTGTGCATTTCCTCGTTAATGAACGCAATCTTTCTTTGTGCCAAAAGTTCAATTCTGACCAGTTAATAATACCCACATGAAAGTAAAGACCAGTTGCTCACACAAGTCTTTGTTGTATCTTGCATGATGCACACCTTTATTCTTAACCAGTTTCCATGGGAACCATTCTGACATATTGTCTTAAAAGAAAGAAGGAAATAAAAAAAGAATAGTATATATAATATGCATACACACAATCTCTTTATTTCAAATAATGTATCTTCTAATCAAGTTCGGATGATTTCCAAATCTCCACTCTATTCAGTATTTATTACTGCTTAATTCCATTTAGTGCAAACCTGATTTTTTTTACCTGAACAATATGTTTAAATTGTGAACTGGCCTTTTGCCATCTGTTGGCATGTAATTATATGCTGCTTATTTTTAGTGTAGAGAACTGAATATTGATCCAAACAACAGTTAACCCATTACTAATGGACTGACAGTAAATGGTTTGCCTGACAAATAACTTGATGATTACATTAAATGAACCAAAACAAGTGGTTAAAATAAAGAACAGGAGATAAATTTAATGCCATCTTTCCACCTCTTACTCTAGCATGATACCGGCAGCACCTGCATATGTTGTTTTCTATTGTAAAACCCATTACAAAAATCCCATGACTGTCAAGGGTAAATGAAGAAAGGCATAAATAGCCATTGCAGATGTCTTGGGCATTTGAATTCCTTACTGTGACAAATAAAAAAACTGCCTCACTAACAGCCGTCCTCACAGCTTCCACATTGGCAAGGAGAGCAGCTCACTGATAACGGACTAAAGGGTTCCCTAATGCACTGCAGTAAAACCTCCAGCCATTTTCTGAGAGAGCTCAGCAGACTCTTTGAAGTCTATGAAAAGTTTGAACAAGTATCAGTAAGGCTTCGTTCATCACTCTCATCTCACTTACTTGCGGAACTGCTTGATCCTACTAGGGCTGTGAGGAGGCTGGAGTCCATCTCAGCTGGCACTGGGCAAGCCGGTGGTACACCCTGAACAGCTCACCAGACCATCGCAGAGCCAACACTCACATCCACACCCATGGGCAATTTGGATAAGTCATTTAGCCTAATGTGCATGTCTTTGATCTGTGGGAGGAAACCAGAGTACCCAGAGAAATCCCACACAAGCACAGAGAAAACATACAATCTCCACACAGAAACACCCAAGCCAGGGATTTTATTGCTGTGAGGTGGACATGATAACCACACGGATTCAATCATATTTACTAGAATATCTATGCAGATGACTTTATGCTCTTCATATATGAAGTTTCAAACGCTTCATTTTTCAGTACATCGGATATAATAATAAGAAGATGAATTATTACAGTAAACAGACGGTGTGAGGGTAGTTCTTGAAAGTGTCCTTTTTAGAAAGTGCTCTAATGCTGCTCAGGATGCACATTCACACACTCATAATGCATCTGACCGACCCTGCACTGTAATATTTTGTTGGATCACTTTTAGCCTTAATTGCAGCACATAATCACTATGGCATTGTTTCAATAAACTTAAGTAACATCACAGTATCTATTTCCTTCCAGGGCTGGCTTCATTTTTCACTGACATTTTGAACTGACAAAGGGAAAATCAAATCAGTCCATAAAGTCTTCTCCAGCACATCCCAGACACTTTCAATAGAGTTCAGGTAAGAACTGTTCATGAGGTGCCAGTTCATGTGTGAAAATGAATCCACATGCTCCCTGAACCACTCCTTCACTATTTGAGCCTCAGGGAAGAAAACGTCCATTGATGGAATAACCTGTTTATTCAGTACATGGACACTTTCACATTAAATATACATTTATCAAAGTTTCACTAAACTTGTTATCTGGGGTCAAAAAAGTAAAAAAGTTAATCTGATATTAAACACATAGGGGTAATTAAAATGTTGAACTCATTCAGCTTTCTTTTTAATAATTTGCTATACTGTATTAATCCCACAAGGGAAATATTATTGCCTCTGAATACATTATTGCCTCTGAATTTAACCATCCAAAGTGAGCATACACACATGTAAACATTGAGCACACACACACACACACACACACACTCGGAGCAGCGGGCTTCCACACGTATTGGGGCACCTGGAGAGCAGTTGGGGGTTAGGTGCCTTGCTCAAGGGCACTTCACCCATGAATGTGGAGGAATGGAAGGTGGAACTCACTCCTCCCACCTCCACACATTTTTCCTGCTGGTTCGGGAATCAAACCAGCGACCTTTTGGTCCCAAAGCCAATTCTCTAACCATTAGGCTATGGCTGTCCGCAGGAAAAAGAAAAAAGTTTTCTTGAGCTACAAAAAATTTTTTTACAGCTGGGACATCGATGATATGTAAAAATTTTGACAGTTAAACATCAATTTAAAAAATATTTTTGTGATTTCACAGCTCAAGGGGTATAATTCGAAGGTGATTTGTGGACATGAAGTGGAGTTTTAGTTCATATGCAAGTATTTATGTGTTGGGGAATGAGAAGTTTAGAATTGAATGCTTTTTATTTGATGGTGATTCCTCAAAAACCCATAAAAAGACAGACATTTTAGTTAACATGCATATTTTCCGTTGAACAACTTTCCACTGTCATTGTCTCCTCCAGGACAATGACACAAAAACTATTACATGAATATGCCACAACTAACATACTCAGTGGTTTAAATATTCAGGTATATGTACACTTTGTGCAATAACCAGGAATTCAGAACTCTGATTATAAACTAAAGAAGGTTGTGTAAATTACTCATTGTGAAAATATATTTTGTTATCTATGTGATGCACTGGAGGGGACAGATTTGTTTAACATGTTTGTTGTAGAGCCTAATCAGCTTACCTTCTTAATGCAGTGTCACTTTACATGTAAATATGCATGGAATGGAAACAGTACAGTTCATTTTTGTTTAGTTTTACTTCTACTTTATGCAACTGTCACTTTTTTGCCTTTCTGGTCTTTGCAGTTGCATGCTTGAACTTGTCTGTTGTAATATTTAAATATGATGACTGTCAGTAAGGCTGACAAAGGAAGAATTAAAAGTAAAGTTTCAGTGGAATTTGCAAAACAAAAAACAACAACAACAAACAAACAAACAAACAAAAAAAGACAGTAAGAAATGCTGTTCATCAGAACCACAGATGCAAAACTCATGACAAAGTTGAAGGAGAGTAACCCTGAAAAGTATTCACAACATCTTGTGCGGGATGCCAAAAGAAAGAAAAAAATAATACATCTCAGTGAGTTATATGAGTAGTGAGGGAAAATAGACAAAGGGATGCTTGGAAAGTAAAGAAAAGGAGGCAACGACTGGCAAATAAAGAAGGTACTCTGAAGGACAACACTGAAGAAGGGAAGGAACACATCAAGGAGCTGAAGCTCACAGGAAGTCAATCAGCAAACAAAAGATTAAGTTAAGTTCTAAAATTGCTGTTGTATGATAAAAAGTTATTACTTTTATGTCCATAATACATTTTTGATGTGTTCTGAGATTAAATACTTTTTATTTAAATTTTTATTTACAATTTTACATTTAACATGAAAGCGCATTCAGGTCTTCAGATGACTTAATTTTATTAACACCAGCTAATCCAAAATATCTATCTAAGCCTAATAACTAATTTAAAAAGCATAATTCAATGACTACAAGAACAAAAAGCTTCTGTTTAAAAATTTCTGTTTAAATTTATTTATTGTTTAAGACTTTAGGCAGTCAGCACTTTGTGATGGTCAGTAAGTTTTTTCTGAAGAGAGTTTCAGAGACATTTTTGCCTCATTAGCTAAGAGAGAGAGAGAGAGAGAGAGAGAGAGAGAGAGAGAAAGGCTGCTGAGATTCTTTAGTGAATAACTTCACTATGATACAGAAGATTTGAAACTACAGACTTGTGTAATAATAAAAGGCTTGTAGTGTACATCTGTGAAAAAGTAGTGACCTATAATCATACGATCCACTGTCACCGAGAACAGGATGGATTCTCTTTGGTGTCTGGTTCCTGAGAAGGTTACTTTTTCATGTTGTATCAGGGAGATTTTCCTTGCTGCTGTTACCTCTGGTTGGTTATTAGGGTTTAAATCTAAATCTAGATTTCTATAAAAGCTGCTTTGTGACTATATCAACAATTAAAACACTAAATAAAAATAGTCATCAGAAATGTCAAAACCCCTCAGACACCCCACAGCTCATGAGAAATGTATCAGATGAAATGAATCAGTTCAAAGTCATTGTGACAAGGTCAAAGGTCAAACAGACAAACTGAGCAGAGAAACTGAGCCTATGCACACATACACACTATAGGAAACCTGCATTCAAAATTTCAAAATGATCTGAAAAATATCCTGGGGAAAAATGGGGACAGCGACGGGAATGGGAATGGCAACAAGGATGCAGACAATGGCAGTACTCCAGCAGCCTGATGGTAAATTAATCAAACTGAACTGAACTAATGCTTATATAAAGTAAGTTATAATAGTACCTTATCTTATGATTGCAATATTACATGTAAGTGCAAACAGTGATTATCTAAGTATTTAAATTTATTGGAGGCAAATTGCTCTGGTATAAGAGAAGTCAAACACTTAAAGCTTAGCTTAAACACATTTAATTTTATTTTTCTCTAACAGCATAATCCATGATATTTTATTCATTATTTATAACATCTATATTATTGTCTAAAAATTATAATAAAAATATTCAGATTACTTAATTTTAAAACTCACAATCAAAAATATTTTGAAGATATCTTAATTTCCAAAAACATTTCTAACAACCAAAAATATAAATAAGATTGACTGGTTGTATGGTGCTTTTTCTCATCTATGGAGTCATGCTGACCCAGTATGGTGTCACCACATGCTCAGAAGTGCATGCCGAATGTGCAACAAAAAGCTCAGGACACTGTAAAGAGAATTGGTGTAAAGGTTATTACTGAAGGCTCACTACCTAATACAACGGAACTAGTGTGTGCAAGGCTGATACATACCAGATGGGTTTAACCCTAGTGACCCATACATTGTATCACATTAAAGTGAAGACACATGAGCAAACACACACCGACCACACATATGAACACACATAAACATCTCTCTCTCTCTCTCTCTCTCTCTCTCTCTCTTCCTGGGATGAAATTGTAGTACTATTATTTTTCCCACATACAATATATTTAACTCTACTTCGACATATCGAGCACTGTTCTACGGAAAATCGACTAAAGATTTTATATATAAAGATTTCATGGCTCGATGACATTAGTGGCTCTGCTTATTATAAAGCAGTAGCCACTAAGAACACATTTCTCTTACGACCTGTGTTAATACCGCTGCTCAAATGCACAGCCAACAATTCCAATTGCTTGCTACAGAACTCTGACATCTAAACTAAAAAGGACAACTCCAAGCCTAGCTTTTTTTTTTTTTAGCTTGAAGTGCAAATGTGTAAGAAAGAGTTTAGCCCAGCACTGCAGTGTTGACAATCCCATGACCCACTTTCAGTGAGAGAAAGCCATTCGGGAGTACTCATGGTGGGAATTAGTCATATTAGAGCACAGTTCAGTTTCGGCAGCTTTGTGTTAAGCCGTGAGTGGTGAGAGTCTGCTGTATGAGGTGGTTTCCAAGATATTAAGAGAATTTCATCAAGAGCACTACAAATGGAAAAATTGAAAATCACACAATTATATTTAGTTAGGTGATCCTGAAATCAAAATAAATGTTTCAGAGCTTCTACTACCTGTACCTTGTGTTTTGAAGAGTATAGTCTATAGAGCTGCGATTTATATTCGTTCGTCTGCTTATATGTAAATTCTCACACAAACAGGAGCATGAGTAGAGTCATATCTTCTGATCTGCACAACGCACATTCTGACATTCACACTAACTCCCAGCATCCAACACCCCACTCCCCATCACCTGAATAATGACCTTACACCTCATCTCACTGTTAACTGGCAACGTATATGAAGAACTCACACACACAAATTGTGAAGTATTGTTCTGTGACCTTGCTCCATTACGTACAAAACCTTACTTTCTGTTCTGCTGTTTTGATATTGACCTCACCAGGCTCACCAGGCTATCACAGAGCCAACATGCACAACCATTTGCACTCACACCTAGGGGCGATTTAAAACAGTCAATTAGCCTACTGTGCATGTTTTTGGACAGTAGGAGGAAACCGGAGTACCTGGAGGAAACCCACAAAAGCACAGGGAGTATATGCAAACTCCTCACAGAAACGCCCAAGGCAAGAAATCGAACCCAGGCCTTCTTGCTGTAAGGTGAACGGGCTAACCACCATGCCGCCCCCTATATATATATATATATAAAGTTGTATCTTTACTCAATCCACATACCAGTAAATAACCGAAATGTAAAGCAAGTGTTTGCAGTACAGAGAAGAACATCATGGCTACATGTAGCCTAAATTCATCTGCTTACATAATTCCACTGATACTCCATCGCATCTTATTCTTGGGTTTCTTGGGTATAGTATATAGGAGTATATAGGAGTTCTGAGTGCAGCGAAGGAGAAAACCAGCAGTAAAAAAAAACTGCCACAACCCACAGTAAAAGCTCAAGGGCAAAGTCATGGCACTAGCCTCAGCATCATATATTTCGGTCTCACTTGTCATAGCAACACTCCCCTTCCTACAGTGATGATAAAACCAGGCACAACTGTTTCTTTAGCTGGTCAGGAGAAACCCACTCTTGTGGATTAGGATCTCTTCCAGCAGGAGTAAATCTTTCAGTGTGAGGCTGTGTGTGAACTTGTGGCGTAAACCTCACTCTTTAGATGGATGTATGTGTGGTTTGAACAGTGCTTTTTCTTCTTCAGGCCCAGCAGATGCAGTCTTTCCACACTTTTACACTGAACAAAGTGATGACATTTGCCAGAAACCTACAGTAAAGGAAATCAATAATTTATTTGTCTTTTCCTGTTGACTTCATGCCACTCATATGCATAACACTAGGAGTAGTTATAAACTGTTAAATTGGTCATACATTTTTTGTTTTCCTTTATTTCTTATATTCTTTTTTGTAAACCAAGGCACAGATGAAGAAATCAGAGATACTGCACCTATGCTGATGAGTGAGTTCTAACTAGCTGCGCCTCTACTGATGACAGCACTCTAACCAGAGGATGTGAATTACAAGAAGGGCTTTCTTTAAACTGACCAATCCTGTGTTGCCTTACCCCAGTGAAAGTGTATAAAAAGTCTGGATAATCAGTAAATAAAGAGAGAACATTACTGAAATGAGCAATTTCAAAACTTGCGTCAGTTGTGTTCACTCCCAGGGCCAAGATGAGGTAACATATCTTCCAAGAACGTGGGATTTTCTTGGTCTGGATTCAGTGCAATCTTGCTTTTTAATATCCAGTTTACAAAAGGGTACAAAAGTCAAAAAGAAAAAAGCAAACATAAACACTGAGCATAAAAAAAATGCAACTACTGTTTGCCTTGTACAGGTAAACTACACAAATACAAAATAAATGAAAAAAAAGTTAAACAATCTCTGCTACTTTAGACTGAGTACTCTGTGATCATACATTCATTCATTCATTTTCTGAACCGCTTAATCCTAATTAGGGTCGTGGGAAGGCTGGATCATTTCTGGCATAATTCTTTTAATATTTATTTATTTAGTTAGTTATTCATTTATTTATTTATTATGTATATAAGGAGCTCATTCCAGACCCGGAAGGTGCATTCCACCCTTTTCCAGCTGAGAACCATGGCCTCTTACTTGGAGGTGCTGATTCTCATCACGGCCACTTCACACTCAGCTGCAAATCGCTCTAACAAGAGCTGAAGGTCCCTGCTTGATGAAGCCAAAAGAACAACGTCATCCACAAATGGCAGAGACGAGATACTATGGCCGCCACCAGAACCAACATAAAAATCATGAACAGAACCGGTAACAAAGGACATCCTTAGCAGACTCCAACCCACACCAAAAACGAATTCGACCTGTTGTTACTAGTGCGGACCAAGCTCCTAATGGTCCGTAGCAACGGGTCTGGTATACTGTATTCCCGGAGCACACTACACAAGGGACACAGTCAAAAGCCTTCTCTAAATCCACAAATACATGTGGACAGGTTGGGCAAACTCCCAACCCCCCTCCAGGATCCTGTCAAGTTTGTAGAGCTGGTCGAGGGTGCTGCAGCTGGGACAAAAACCACATTGTTCCTCCTGATTCCGCGGTTCGACTGTCAGTCAGATCCTTCTCTCCAGTACTCCTGCATAGACTTTCCCGAGTAGGCTGAGGGTTGTGATTCCAGGATAGTTGTAACACACCCTCTGCTTCCGCTATTTTAAAAGGGGAACTACCACCCTGGTTTGCCAATCCAGAGGTACAGCTTCCGATGACCATGCAATGTTGCAGAGACGTGTCAACCAAGACAGTCCTACAAAATTCAGAGACCTGAGGTATTCAGGGCGGATCTCATCCACCCCAGAGCCTGGCCACCGAGGAGCTTTTTGATTAGCTCGGCCATCCGGGAGGAGGTCGGAGTAGAACTACTGCTCCTGTTGAAAGGAGCCAGTTCCGCCTCCCTGGTGTGGTGTTTCGGGCATGTCCAACTGGGAAGAGACCCTGAGGTCAACCCAGAACATGCCAGAGGGGCTATGTCTCTGGGATGGTCTGGGTATGCCCTGGTGTCCCCCCAGAAGGGCTAGAGGAAGTGGCTGGGGAGAGGGAAGTCTGGACCTCACTGCTTAGGCTGCTGCCCCCGTGACTCGACCCCGGAAGAAATGACTGATGACTGAATAAATAACTGGTGGAGCGAACACACACGTTCACTGACCTTTCGCACGTTACAGGTACTCGGACACTCGGACAAATCTATGCAAATCTAATGACTATGTTAATATTACTTACTTAAATACAGTTTCCGTTATCTCTCAAATAGTCATATAATGCATGTGTTCAGTTACAAAAAGAAATTTCAAATAAAAGAATAGGGAACAAATAACAAAACAAAACAGATCTTCAGTTCATGATCAGTGGTGCTATGCTTGTTCCATCAAAAGCTGCATGTACTGTTTTATCTCACATCCCACACAGACGAAAAAAAAGCATTCATAAAAGAAAAATACACCACAAACAAAGAGGCATGCAATCATGATTTTTTTTTATGTCTAGCTTAATTTTCTTTTCTTTGAATACACTATCAATTAACTCTATTTTAGCTTCCAAGATAAGCTTTTGTTCACAAACAAGACAAAGTCTATCCCCAAGCTATGCTTAACAACAGTGTTCCTGCATGCCTAAACAATGATGCAGAAATGCAACTAACAGCATTGTGACAATTCCATTTATCTGTCAAGTTGGCTTCATTTTTGGCTGGTTCCCCTGATACTGTCTCTTACATTATGTGTGATGGGGAACCTACGTTGAAGCACAAAGCTATTTTATACAAAGACAGGCAGCAGGCAGCTGTTCAGTCTGCCTTATCAGACCTGTCCTGTTGTTATCTTTAACTGCCATGAACAAATCCAGCATGTTACACTGATAAACAAAACAAATACTGGTGACATGATAACGAATCAGGTCGCTAGCAACTTCTCTATCT
>JAQMYF010000025.1:17439612-17453978 GCA_030014195.1 Neosilurus mollespiculum | reverse complement strand
ACTTTTGATTCTGCAGTCAAAGGAAGAACAGTGAATAAAAAGTGCAACGCTCAGCATAGAGCTCTCAAAGTGACAGGCACACAGCACAGTCTATCTCATGTGGAGTCACCAAGAGACAAACAAGAGGTGAAAAATCAGACAGGCATGGGCAAGGAATGCAACAATAAGAGTGTAATTACAAAATGACTCTGGTGTCAGGCAAGCAGCCCCTTTAATAAATCCATTAGCACCTCACTGGATGAAAGAGACAGGGTCGCACAAAGAGCTGTGCATAAATCCATTACTACACACATGACAACGAAGGAGACGTCACATGAGCTGTCTGCCTTTCCTTAAAGGCGAACCACCCGTGCTCAGCCTTGTGTCATATTTTTTTTAGTTGTAGGACTGAAAAGTTCATCTTTCTGTCTTTTATGATGGGAAATGCAACATCAAACCAGGATTACTTGCTACTTTCCGGCCGAGATTAAGCTGTTAGGTACTTTCATTCTGATTAAATGGAGATAAAGTGCATGCACGTATGCATCTCCATTCAGCCTAAAGCAAATGTTTTAGTATATACTTCAGAGGAACATAAAAAAGCAAATTAAAATAAGATTTTTGTGGCTTATTTTACATTTATAATTGACTTGAGCATTATGATTTTGCAGGAAGGTAATGTTTATTAGTATATACTACTATACTACATGGGAGCAGTACAATCTGATTGGTCTGTATCCCAGGATAAAAAAATCATTATTCCAAGTGGATAATGTTTGCATGAAAATGACAGATCCTTACAGTTTGTCAACGTCATTTGGAGCAGCTGGCTTCATCATTTAAAAAAAATTAAACACCTTCGCTTATGATGGCTCCTTAACAAAGTCCTGTTTTCCATGGAGCAGACCAATAAAGTAGCATTTAGGGAAAAAAAAACCCTAATTTTTGAAAATAAAAAGGTTCTTACTATGAAATTGTCTATTTACAAGTATTGTTGCTTTTTGTGGAATAAGCCTAGAATTGAAGAAACAGCTGGCCAGCTGGGGTTAGCTTTAGGAGGTTGGGTTAGGAAGGAGTCTCAGCCAGTAGCCACACTTCCATTTCTTCCCCCGACAACAGCAAGAGAAGCTGAGGACTAGGGTTTTATTTCTCAGAGCATCGTTTCTGTATAATTTGTGATGACCACCATAATTATATGGGGCTGGTGGCGTAGTGGGTAGGGTGCTGCGCTTGTGATCAGGAGGCCGTGGGTTCGAATCCCTGTTGGACCCCCCCCATGCTAAGTCCCCTGGGCAAGATCTTAACCACAAGTGTGCTTCTGTCCACCCAGCAGTATAAATAAGTACCAGTAAAAATACTTGCAAGGTAACCTGCGATGGGCTACCATCCCAACCAGGAGGAGTTGAAGTCCTAGTCACTTCATGCTATAGAAACCGGGGATAAACACCGGCTTGATGAGCTCGAGTGTAAAAGCCCAACAGGCTTATCCAGAGCGACTTACAATTATCATTTTTTAATACAGCTGAGCAATTGAGGGTTAAGGGCCTTGCTCAAGGGCCCAACAGTGGTGATAGTGGGGATTGAACCGCTGACCTTCAGATCAGCAACCCATCACCTTAAACACTAAGCTGCACCCTCACTTGCTCAGTTGTATGAATGTATGAATAGCAGAAAAGTTTTCAGCAATCACACATATTTTCAAACTAGAAGCAGTGCATATAGCTCTTCTGGTGGAATGTTCCCAGAGTTTGTTTTGTTTGTTTGCTTTTTTAATGGCAATTGTGAACTATACTAGTGCATTATCATCTCAGAGTGTGTAGTTCACTCAGTTGGTGATGTTGTCTCCGAATGTGTAGGCCTTGTGTGGCAGGACTTCGTGACAAAGAGTCAAGCACCCCTCTCTGTGAAATTATCACAAAGTTTGTAGGTCATGTGACACACTGGTGGGACAGAGAGACAAAGAGACAGAGAGAGAAAATACAAAGGGACAGACAGACCCTTCAACAGCATTGCTAAATGGTCTGCCATTACATGGAACATCTCACAGTAAATTCTAGAGAATCATGTAGCATGCATAACACACCTGTTACACTCTCTATGCTTTTAGCTCTCCAGTGCCCTAACCTTCAGAAATTTACTTGATTGTAAATACTTCACATCAGTAAACCAAAAATATGGATCACTTCAAATTATACTGACTCCTGAATCGTCTCAATCCAGTAACACATAATATGACCTGCTTCCCATTACCTCAAATTTTTGCTGAAAACCCCCCAGCTTTGAAACACTTACGCTGACAGTGGCCATCAATCTCCTCAAACCCAGGCCTGCACACGCAGCGTCCAATAGGCACAAGCCAGCCTCCGTCCGCACTGCAGAACATGCGTGGTGCTTCCAACTCCTCAGCAGACTCCACACAGGACCCTCGCACTTCCACAAGTGCCTGGTCTCCACCTGTTACTGTGTCAGAGAAAAGTGCCAGGTTCGTCACAGCCAGTGGGCATCGCTTATAGAACACACGGACTGATACCAGGGCAATGCAGGCACCCAGGTCCTGGAATGCTAAGTAGAGTCCTCGCTTGTTGAGTCCACTGATGTGGCGCACCTCTGTATTGAGCTTCATGACACGCTCCCCCACATCACTCTGGGTGAAGCTCTCATCTGCTGCGATCGTATCAATTTTGACGTACTGGCTCTCGCGAGCGTGCCGTAGTGCTGGGGGTCGCACTGCACCATCCGATTCATGGTAGTAGACATTAAAGGTCTCCTTGCAGGTTCCAGGCACGCCAGGCAGGCTGTTGCAGTCACGCAGTGTGAATTTGAGTTCAACATAAACACGGCGAGCACCGGCACGTGGGATCAGAGCTGTGCGCAGCCAATTGTTCTGGTTGGCCTCCATCACGTTGCACACCTGGTATGTGCGCATGGGAATGTTACGTTCATCCATCACACTGATCTCCTCCCACTGCAAGTGAAAAAACAAAGAGAACATGACAAACAGGTTTTTCTTTTTATCTCAGAGCACCCCTTAGACCTAAATTATAATGCACTCATTAAATTATGATTAGAAGGCTAAATGGTTCACATTCTGCAGTGTTATTTTTCATTTTGAGGACAAGAACAAAAGGTTGCAGCTCACTCACTCTCACTCATTTGTCAAACCTACTAAGGTCGTGGGGAGTCTGGTGCATTTCTCAGCCAACACTAAGCAAACGAGAGGTACACATAGCCAGACCATTGCAGGGTAACAAAGACACAACCATTCACACTCACACCTAGGGGCAAGTTAGCCTGATGTGGAAGTGTGGAAACCCACACAAGCATGTTCTCCCCGTGCATGTTCTCCCACATTACGGTATTTAGTAGACGCACTTATCCAGAGCAACTTACAGTTATCCTTTTTATACATCTGAGCAATTGAGGCTTAAGGGTATTTGCTCAAGGGCCCAACAGTGGCAGCTTGGTGGTACTGGGGCATGAACCCCCAACCGTTGGATTACTAAGTTTGTTAGAGCCTTAACCACTGAGCCACCACTGCCCTTCATTCAACTGGCTCACTACTCCCACTGCACTTGCACATTAATGAATGTAATCTTGTTATGTCCCACAAGCTTCACATCAGCCCTGCTCATGCTAACATGAAAGTTATGCAATTTTTCTTAAATCTCTACATCTCTACATGGTACAGTAATGTGTTCATCATAAATATGTGGCAGCTATTAAAATAAATGCAATAATTTATGTTTGCAATTAAATACAATTTTAACCTGGGGTTGAGAATAGTAATACAAAGTGGTATAAGTGGTATTGTAACACAACCCATCACCACTAAATG
The DNA here is from genome assembly GCA_030014195.1 of Neosilurus mollespiculum. Taxonomy (NCBI): domain Eukaryota; kingdom Metazoa; phylum Chordata; class Actinopteri; order Siluriformes; family Plotosidae; genus Neosilurus; species Neosilurus mollespiculum. Next base: position 17,450,164 of record JAQMYF010000025.1, on the reverse strand, counting down.
TATCCTATTGTTCTCAAAAAATCTGAATGTCAAAAAAGTTGAACTAATTTATGTTTTTTTGTTATCTTAGTCAAATTTTGTCAGATTTTTTAAAAATGGGCTCATTTTAAAGCTGAGAAATTTTTAAAGCTGTATTTATACAGTGGTGCTTGAAAGAACCCTACAGAATGTTCTATATTTCTGCATAAACAGGTAAACATCAGATTTACACAAATCCACAGGAGATAAAGAGAACGCAATTAAACAAATGAGGAAACAATATTACACTTGGTCATTTATTTATTGAGGAAAATTATCCAATGTTACATAACAACCCTAAGGTCATTCCACCAAAGAATGGTTAAAGAAGATTAAATGTCATGTTTTGGAATGGTCAAGTCAAAGTCCTGACCTGAAGCCAACAGAAATGTTGCGTGAGCAGTTCATGTGAGGAAACCCAGCCTCCCAAGCTTTAAATTGTTCTGTTTCAGGGAATTGAATAAAATCTTTCTAAGTCGATGTGCAGGACTGATCAACAGTTACCACAAACATTTAGTTATAGTTACTACTGCACAGTGGGGTCTGAAAGTAAAGATTTAGATATGAAATACAGGACCATTTTTCTCAATGAATAAATAACCAAGTGTAATATTTTTGTATCATTTGTTTAAATGGATTCTCTTTATCAACTTTTAGGACTTGTGTGAAAATCTGATGATGTTTTAAATAATATATATGCAGAATTCTCAAGGGTTCACAAACTTTCAAGAACCATATGAAATTCCATTTCAAAAAGTCAGTTTGCAGTATTAAGACTCATTTCATGGTAATGGGTAACATATTTAGGTTTTGTGTAGTGTTGTCAAAGGACACATTAGCACTAAATTGCATTACTAAAGAAATCTGTACTAAAGTGAAGCACTCATTTGGTTAGAAATCATGCAGTATATAAAAGAGAAGAGGTTGGAATAGGTAAATAAGTTTGCCATTAAGCCACCCTACTCACATGATTCTGCTCTACTGAGCATGGTCTAAGCACTGAGCTCTGTATACAACTGGAGACATTGAACAGCTCAAATAAGTTAAAGCCACTGGCTAGTATATTGGTACTCCCTACTCCCAGCAAGTTTACAGCATTACCAGTCCACACTACTAAAAACAGATATTTTTGTCCATTTTAAGGTAATATCTTGATTGAAATATGAGTGAGATTTTGCACATATATATCTTTTAGATCACAATATGTTTGCAAAACATATTTACATGAACAAACAGCAAGATATTAATTAACTATTTTCACCCACACAATTGCCCAGTTTAAAATTCTGTTGGAGTTATGCCCATTTCCACACATTAAATAAAAATTGTTATAAGTGCTACAACTAATATATTTTCATTATTTAAGTCATTTCTTAATAAACTCCTGTTTTTATATGGACATTTCTATTATAATAAAATCTAAAGACCATGGTAAAAAATATATATTTTATTGTCTTAACCTTATCTGAAATCAGCCAGAGAAGTTATATAGTGCTCTAGGTTCATATGTTAGGTATAGGTTGACAGCTACTAGAGAGTACCAATATGATGACCATGCAACTTCACTGTGCTACATTCTTATAACCTATCATGCATGCCTGCATTTGTAGCTAGAGCTCAGTAGGTCGAAAACTATATGAGAAATAAGTAAAAAGTTTGGTCAGGTCATATGTTGTGTTTTGCCTCAGTGACACATGATTGTTATCGTTCTGCTAATCTTAAATAAAACAATTTTACAAACTTCTAATTTCAGTAAACTTCTGTACTCTGTATTGTTTTATGCCTCTGCTGTAAAGCAGAATTTGTACCGGTCCATCATGGTGAAGAGGGAGCTGAGCCGGAAGGCAAAGCTCTCAGTTTACCAGACAATTTACGTTCCTACCCTCACCTATGGCTCAGCTTTGGGTAGTGACCAAAAAAACAAGATCACGAATACAAGCAACTGAAATGAGCTTCCCTCACAGCATGGCTGGGCTCTCCCTTAGAGATAGGGTGAGAGTTCGGTCATACATGAGGAGCTCGGAGTAGAACCGCAGCTCCTATAAGTTGAGAGGAGCCAGTTGAGGTGGCTTGGGCATCTGATTAGAATGTCTCCTGAACGCCTCCCTGGTGTGGTGTTTTGGGTATGTCCAACTGGGAAGAGACCCCGGGGTCGACCCAGAGCACACTGGAGGGACTATGTCTTTCAGCTAATTTGGGAATGCCTCGGTGTTGCCCCAGAAGAGCTGGAGGAAGTGGCTGGGGAGAGGCCCCGGATCAAGCGGAAGAAGATGAAGTTGAAGATGTATTGTTTTAGCTGTTGTGTGACTACTGTTTAAATTTTTTTTCTTCAGTAGGTTGGGTGCACTCTAATGCCCTCAAAGATTTTTTTGCCAGTCTGAGTTTTGTCCTTAGTGAAGAGACATTGACAGATGAATAATGACTTTAAAAAGAGTTGAAAAGTAAATGGTAATTCAATGTTACTATATTCAGTATTACAAGATAGCAATCAGTACAAACAAAGTTACTGAACAGCAGGAACCTTTTCTTCTTCTCATCAGGAGGGATCTACCTCTCAATCAACATTTGCATTTTATAGCCAAATAACTTATGCAACAATTCTTAACTTCATCTGGACTTAAATGTATATTTAGACTAATAATAGCTTTAAGAGGGGTTACTTTTATTTTATGGAAGGGTCTGTGACATTTCATTTCTGTAATAACCAAAAATATGTGTCCAAGAAACCAGGGTCACAGATGAGTGAAATTCTGCCCTCAACCCCAGTTGAACAATAGCACAGCCACCTGACAGGCAGGTCAGAGTTCACTAAAGAACACAAACTGACCTGACAATGGAGTTTTTCATTTCATCTTCTAAAAAGATATTTGTGCAAAAATAAATGACTGGGGGAAAGGGACACTCCCTGTGAATGTTCCACATTACCTTATGTGGATTTTTTTGTCCTAAAATATCCCCCTTTCCCTGGCAGAGGTGCAGCAAACTAGAAGCAGACAAGTTATTGCTTCCAGACAGGATACTTAAATTCATTATCTACAAAACTACACAACCATAAAACTTCAGCCTTTGGGGTGAATCACAAGTAAGGAAGGCCTGAAATCTACTTACCCCTTCTGATGGGTAGGCCTCCCAGCCTAGATCTCCTGGAGCTGACATGGAGTCCAAAAGAGTAACTTTATGGAGAGCGAGAGAGAGAGAGAGAGAGAGAGAGAGAGAGAGAGAGAGAGAGAGAGAGAGATTGAAATGTTTTCACTACTACAGGTCAGATGTGTAGTTGTGAATCATCATCCTTCCAAATTTTTCCAATACTTCTCTCGTAAATATTTTCTAAACATTAGATTTAAATATTCTACATACATTTCCTATAATGAGGATTTAATGTGGCTTATGATTACTGTTGATTAAAAAAGACCAAAAACATTCAGGTGGAATTGCAGTTTTCAGTCAGGGAACAAAAGTCATTTCTGACCATCAGCACCTATATATTTTTATATAACTAACAATAATATCATGTTATTTGTTTACGATTGAATGCACCCTATATCTCCTGTATAAACTTTTCAGGTCTCTGACTTTTTTTATAGATAGTTTCTTAAATATTGTGATTTATACAGACATAATAATGCATATATGTTGTGTCAAATTCTTTTTTATGTTAATATTAAACATATAGTATGGAAAATAAAAAGTGGATAATGAAACATGTATTTGTTGTTTTTTACTTTGCATGCTATCTCTAAGACATTTTGCCGTACTGGATGGGCACTGTTTACAAGAATTTCTGTGAAACATCATAAATGCCATGTTTTTTTCTATCAAAAATGTCCCCTTCTAAACAAGGGCTCTGACTTGGGTTACAAATTTTAGTTTGAAACCAAATATCATATTTTCTGTAAATGTACATATGTACTAAACATTGTATCAACAGTAATTGGAATTTCCTGCAAAGTGTGTTATAAAAGTTGGCAAGTGACAGAAGGTTTGGGGTCCGTCAAAGCATGTCCCCTCCTGAACTTTCAAACATAAAATGTGAGGTCCAACACACATGTCTGTATTCTCACAATGGATAATTGTTAAGTTCTGTAATTTTAAATGATAATCTAGAAAGCCTTGTCCTAACAGATAAGCTGATCTAATAAATAAGAATTTTAAGTTTTTCTTTAGTTTTTTTAGTCCCTGTGACACATATATGTGTTGCCTGATTGTAAAACTGCCCAAATAAAACGCAAACTTAATAAAATTGTACAGTTTGAAACTATTCAAATCATTAAGACTAACAATCACTGCCTTGTTTAATCTATTGCTCAAAAATAATTTATTAGGAGGTGCAAAAAAAGTGCTCAATTTCTATTTATATAAATCAGACTGTCTCCCTGCAGCCTAAGACCTGAACTTCCAATTTCAAGCTTAATCCCAAAACAATTACAGTCCGGGTAAGTCGTGCGATTAATTTTTAATCACATTCAAACCTCAAATGTTCATCCTCTTTCATGCTGGGTGTCAGCTTCTCATTCTCCTGTTTCTTTTTTAAAAACATAGTATAATTCACAAATCTGTGTCCAATCTCTAATTAAAAGTGTATAGTGTGTGTGTGTGTGTGTGTGTGTGTGTGTGTGTGTGTGTGTGTTGTGAAGCTTGGATGATATACGCAATTAAATTCTTTGTACAGTTCTCTGTGGGTTTATATCAGGTTATGTATATCTATAGGATACATGTTAACTAAAGAGTTAGATTTAATGTAAAGGGAAACAGCTGTCCTTTCCTGGTGTCCAGGGTTATCAATTTGTTACTGAGAGGACATAAGTAAATATATAGTAGAAATGTCATGTCATGTCATTTTCTGAACCGCTTAATCCTTATTAGGGTCGCGGGGAGGCTGGCGCCCATCTCAGCCGACTCTGGGCGAGGGCAGAGTACACCCCGGACAGCTCGCCAGGCCATCACAGGGCAAAAGTAGAAATGATTCCAAAAAAAAAAAAAAATGAGCTAGTATTTGTGGGAAAGTGCCATTTACTCTACCTGCAATATAATAAAATTATAGTCTTATAAAAGCATTATACAATATGCTCACAAACAAAAAGTACTACAGAAGTAAAGAGAAGACTTATTCACATTCTTTACACTCTATCCTAAAAGGAAACATACAGAGAGAGAGAGAGAGAAAGAGAGAGAGAGGGGGGGGGGGGAGATTGACAGACAAATAGAAGCAAAGAAAAAGGAGTGTGAGAGGAAGAGAGAGCTACAAGCATGTTTTTTTTCAGTTATAGGATTGAGTTACAGAAGGTATCAACAGTTCAATACTTTTTCAATATAATAGGATGATAAAAGGTTTGATTCTGTCATATTAAGTGGAGGTGAATGTTTTCGTAATTGTTATAGTATATACTACACACAAATAAAACAAAAAAGCACATAAAACAGGATTTTAAAGTTAAAGCTCGGCTGTGTAGTGATTGGCACTACTTTGACAAAAAGATTTGATAAAAATGGGTCATTAACACTATAATATTTAAATGTGAGTACTGTAGCCTTTAGTGTCTTTGTTCATCCTCAGGAAAATAACAGAAGGCTGAGAACTAAAGAACCACATGGTTTACTGACAGGAAATCATGACTTGGAGTAGTGTCTCACAATGGAGATTGTAGAGTAATCTGTAGATGCTGGAAGCTCCTGGATAAAAGGATAAAATTTACGTTTCAAGGTCCAAACACAGGAAGTTCTTACTACATGACAGAAGGTGATGGATGATAAGCTTTTAAAATGTTCTACAAACATGAAACACTGCAAATACTATAAATTAATTGTTTAAAGTGCCAGGATTCAAATAATGAAATCAGTACTCAGGCATTTAACATATCTTATGTTCACATGAAATTAGCAAGGGAATAAGCTAGTAGCTTAAAATGTGAATCAGGACTAGAAATAAGTCTAGAAATGTGGATAGGAGAGGTTGGTCAGATATTAATTTTGAAAAGCATGAAAAAGATAATTTATTAACACTTTGAGGTTCCTTATATTTATATTATTTCATTAGTTAATTAATATCAATATTTACTTTAAAATGAAATGCACCAAAAGTAACATTAACAAAGGATTATTCTCCTTGGTTATGGTTTTGTTATTATTGTAATTTTTTCATATGTTTGTAATGTAAACAAATGCATTAACACTGAGACCAGCAGGAGTTTAATTGCGGTGGATAAATATAATTCAATAACACTTCACCAAAGCTGTTTTTTCCTCTACTAACAGTTAAACAAATAATAATTTAATAATGCTTATGGATACTGAGTTTCTTAAATTACACAGAAGAAAAGTCCCTATTACAAACCAGAACCAATTTAACATTATGTATACTGTAAAATGTACAGGAACGAGTGCAAATGGAAGAACAAGTCATCTAAAATGTGACTCCTTCATTGCACACACCATCTTCAAACAGCAAAAGAGTAGAAATGCAGGAAGGACCTATCTGTTTTCAAATTAATAGTGTGTAAAATGTGAGTCACAGAATGCTGACAGACTCCAGAAAGCAGCTTGTAATGACAACTGATATACATACAGTACATAGATCTATTAAATAGCATGTGTTGGTGACCTGAAGTCACACACAGGAGGAGAGAGCACACTCTTGGGATGCCTCATTAGAAGAACACACATCTTGCCCCACACCTGCCTCTGTTTGTGCATGTCTCTCTAAGGGTTATTTCTGTCCTGGGGAGCTCTTCAGTACAATCCGATGAGAAATCTCAGACAAGTTAATGCTGCAAAGCAGTATAATGCACAGTTACACAACTCAAACTGAGGCCACACACTGGAAGAGTGACATCATGGATGAAAATAGGAAACATTTCTGTTTGGATGGCAGTCTGGAAGTGTGAACTAGGTGGCTTCCTTGTGAACTAAGTTTTAAAATAGTAAACAATAAAAACTGAAACTATGGACTATTTAGGCCCAGTTTGAAAAAAGTATTCAGCATTTGTAAATACACTTTGTGTATTTAATAAATATTTTTTAACTTAATTTTTAATTGGTTTTCTTTATGTCTTGAATATTCACCCTCCTGGGGAATTCTGTTGCCCTACAATCTATAATCTTAATGGCTTTTTGGGGTTTTCTTTGGACTTTATGTGATGGACCTACACAAATAAGATCTGGTGTTAATTTTAGAAGTCCTATACTAAGTTAAATAAGAGCCAGCTGTGAAAAATATAAGTGTCACGTGATCTCAGTATATATACAGCTGTTCTGAAATGCCTCAGGGTCTGCAAAACCACTAATCAAGACTCATAATCAAGCAAGCAACATTATGAAAACCAAGGAGCTCTTCAAACAGGTCAGGGATAAAGTAATGGAGAAATAGAAATTCACACATTTATACAACTGAGCAATTGAGGTTGCAGTGGTGGCTTAGTGGTAAGGGGTTGGGTTACTGAACTGAAGGTCATCGGTTCAATCCCCACTATCACCACTGTTGAGCAAGGCCCTTAACCCTTGCTTTGTTGTAAGAATTGTAAGACACTCTAGATAAAGAGTGTCTGTCCTGTAAGAAATCAGGGATGGGCTATTAAAAAACTTGAAAATCCCACAGAGCGCCTATAAATCCATCATCACGAAATGGAAATAAATGTGGCTAGAGAGGGTCGTCCTCCAAAGCTCACAGACTGGGCAAGGATGGCATTATTCAAAGGAAACAAAGAGACCAAAGCTAACCCTGAAGAAGCTGAAAAGCTCCACAGTGGAGACTGATGTGTCCATAGGACCACTCTAACCTGCACAGTCCACCAAGCCGTTGTTTACAAAAAAAAGTTTAAGCACGTTTAAAGTTTGCTAAAAGGTATGTGGGAGACTTCCAAACATACGGAAGATGGTCCTCTGCTCATATGAGAGAAAAATGTTACTTTTAAGCCATCAAGGAAAACGTTATGTCTGCCACAAACCCAACATCTCTCAGCAACTCAAGAACACCACCACCACAATGAAGCATGGTAATGGAAGTATCGTGCTGTGGGGCTATTTTTCTTTGGCAGAGACTTGTAAACTGGTCAAAAGCGAGAGAATGAAGGATGGTGGAAACTACAGGGAAATTCTTGGGTGAATGGCTATGCACTATCAGGTTTTCTGGGAGTTTTTTTGTTCTATTTCTTGTTTGCATCACAGTAAAAAATATTTCACATCTTCAATGTTGTAAAGCAACAAAATAATGGTAATGTCAGGTGTTATTTCTTTTCCAAGCCACTTTTGGTAATTTTTAAAGTAGATTCAATATGGGTAAATTATATATCATTTTTGACTTTGGGTCTGACCTACTCAAAATTATATTTTTTTTAGCATGAGCCTTGTTATAAGAAGAAAAAGGTAGGTTAAGGTCAATTATCCATGGGTAAAGTTTCAAACTAATGATTGAGGTGGCAAAGATTTACATGATTAATACAATCCATTTCACTGAAAGTAATTTACAAGTGACACATAAAAAATGATAATAAAATACAGTGAATATATTTCCAAAAATAACCTGATTTATTCACAAAGGGGATAATCCCAAAAAATTAATTATGGTAAAAAAAAAAAAGTCAAATATATAAAACATTAGCTATATAATAATAATAATAATAATAATAATAATAATAATAATAATAATTGTTGTTATTATTATTATTATTATTATTATATAACAATTAATAATTATAATAAATATTTTTATTAATAATATAATAATGAATAATTATATAGTATTAATAATAATAATGTATACAGGGCTTTCAAATTGTTTTCCTCTTAAATGCGTTCATTTCATGTCGGAGGAGGATGTCAGATCGGAGCATATTTACCTGAGTGAGGTTTATAATAATCAAACCTGGGTATTTATTATACATTTTGGACACATGTAAGACTAGTATAGTTTGTTATAGTTTGTTAGTTGTATATATTTCCCGGCCGTATTCTTTTTTTCTCCCCTCTAGAGCAGAGATCTAAAATGTGCGTTGCTCTTTAAAGACAATATAACAGATCTGAGATGCACATTTGCAGCTTGAGCAGTGAGTACACTGACATCGGAATGACCAAGAGATACTATAATATGTGTGCAAGATGGCGGGAGGCATGGTGCGTGTAGGAAATATGCAGATTTTTTTCTTTTGAAAATGAAAGTGGCACAGAGGAAATCCCGCAGGCCGCAGTCTTAATTTGAAAGCCCTGCATATAATGTATATGTCAAATATACACAATTTCCTCCGGATCAATAAAGTATTCTGATTCTGCTAAAAATAAAAAATAGGAAAGTAGAAAAGAGTGGGTATACAGATCTAAAAAATAATAATAGATCCTAGTACAACAATTAAACGTTGAAAAAGGGCAGGAAATCGGGAAACCCACTTCCTAATCATGACACTAATAATAATGAATGACTAACTAACTTCTAATAATTAGGCTTAACTTGTTGAGAGAAAACTGCTAAATATAAAAACTAAGCATACAACACTATTTGATTTGACTAGACTGTGGAAAACGATGCTAAGATTCCGGCACACATTTCTCCCTGCACTCGTCTGCCAAGCCGAAGGGAGAATGTGAAGATAATGCAACAAGGAAGAAAATTTTACCGTTTCAAGTAGATCTAGATTAAACCAAGCTTAAAATATGTCAATAAGTATAGTAGATTATCAGTAGATCTAGATGTAAACCAAGCTTAAAATATGTCAATAATAAGGACACTCATGTGTTTTGTTCTCTGTGTCTGAAAACTTCCGGTCTCATAAACTGGAACCAGGAATAGTTGTTATAGTATGCATGCGCCAACAAACTGTTCACGACTGGACAGGAGCTCGGGATTTTTTTTTTTTTCAATAATATTATCACTTTTTATCTATTCTATATATTCTAATATATCTATTCCAATGGATAAATGGAAAACATAGAACAGTTATTTTATTTATGTTTAATTTATTTTACCATTTTGATGAAACATGTACTGGAGTTAACACTGATTTCATCTCGCTACAAAAGCAATAAGCATGATTTCTTTTTTTTTCTTTATAACTATTTGATTAAGGCTTAAAGAAATGGAAAAAAAACATGTGCACAGCAAAAAATATAAGAAATAAAGCATTTCTTATCTTTGTAAGTCCAGTAGTAAACCCAAGTAAATTATTTTTGTCAAACACTTCACAAATGTAACAAAAAATAACTAAATTGATTTTTTTCAAGTTCTTGCTGTCGCAGCTTCAGGAATAGTGTACCAAAATAACAAAATAAAAAAAGGACTTAATTCTCTATCAATTTTATATTACTTAATTGCGAAGGGGGCAGTGGTGGCCTAGTGGTAGGGTGCTGGATTGTTGATCCTAAGGTCGGGGGTTCAAGCCCCACTATCAGCGGGTTGTTACTGCTGTCCCCCCAGTGCAGCAAGGCCAGCCATGTCTCTCACTGTCTGTGGTAAGAGGCATGTAAAAGAACCCTTGCTGATTGTCGTCAAGAGTAGGCTGCATAGCCGTCAGCGTGTTTCTGCCCTGCGATGGCCTGGCGAGCTGTCCAG
>JAQMYF010000025.1:17377062-17391750 GCA_030014195.1 Neosilurus mollespiculum | reverse complement strand
CTATGTAAAGCTGCTTTGTGACAATGTCAATTGTAAAAAGCGCTATACAAATAAAACTGAATTGAATTGAATTGAATGAAAGATTTTATCAAATATGTACTGTTGTATTTACATTAATGTTACAAAAAGATGGCTACAACATGTTTAACTCAGCAGCAATAATTTCTCATAGGTTGTCTAATGTGATTTTTGTCTCAGACATTCCCATGACAGCATGATCCGTTAAAATCATCCAGTGCAGCAAAGCTAGACATTAACTGGACAAATGCTTGGAACTTTTCAAGTTTAGTTGGACACTGATTTTTAGCAAGAAACTTCTGCTAATAGACTTTTTTTTTTTAGAAATAACACATGCTATTTTCATTTAAACATATCCTACTCTAAATAAAAACATACATTTAGCTTTCCTGAGTTTGGGTCTTGTTTTAGTTTAGTTTAGCTCCATTTGCTCATTTAGTAAACCTCACTAGCTAGCTATGCATAATGGTAGGCAACATAAGAGACTGATTTAAACAGCAGGGCTGATCAGTGCCCAGGAGTGATTTGGTTTAGAAATCAGGATCAAATCTTTTTTATTCTTCGGTTATGACAAGGTGAGCTGGCTGTGGTGGATCAGTGGTTAGGACTCTGGATTACTGATCAGCGGGTGGGCATTCAAGCCCCAGTACCATCCAGTTGCCACTGTTGGGCCGTTGAGAAAGGCCCTTAACCCTCATCTGCTCATTTATAAATGACACAAAAAATTGTAAGTCGCTCTGGATAAGGGCGTCTGCCAAAACTTTTTAAATTGATAAATGGAATGGATGTGAGCAGTATAAAATATACTGCTGGAATGTTAGTGAACCCATCATGTTAAGTAAAAATTTGGTGACCTTTGACATGACATATATATGTAAGAATGTTCATATAAATAACATGAGCAATATGACATATTGTATGATGTAAGCCTAAAATTTGCTTCCTCTGCTTTACAGACCACCAGTTGTCCCTGGTGTGTCTATACATTATGTGGTCCAAAGAGTACAATAAAGAAACTTTCCATACGGCGCCGATTATGTGTTTTACATTCATTAATTCATCCATTTGCCAAACTGCTAAATTCAATTAAGGTTGTCGGGAGGTTGAAGACTATCTCAGCCCTCTCTGGGCAAAGACGAGGCACACCTGGAACAACTCACCAGTTCATCACAGGGCCAATACTCACAACCATTCACATTCACATTCAAAAATTCCACATAGAAGCCATGACCTCCTGACTGCAAGGCAGACATGCTAACCACTTGCTAGCCACTGTGCCGCCCTGTTTTATAATGAATCTGAAAGGAATTAGTGACGTCAACTTTTTTGGCCACAATAACCACAAGTATAGGAACATATATTTGCTGACTAATCATATATACAGCACTGTGAACTGTTGGATATGACTACTGGAAAGTTTCATAATCTTTCTTGCAGATCTTTTCTAGCAGGTATATTTTAACACCTAGAAAAATTATAAGTAAACATATAAATGCTTCTTTCCTGACAATACCTACTTTAACAAATCATCATTAACAAGTAACACCATAGCCAGGTTTTATTGTTTTTTTAATTAATTAATTTTGGATTTAATTTAATTAATTAAAGCCAATTAATTTTGGATTTTAGTGCATGAAACAGGAAATGCAGACATTTTATAAAATTTGACAATAGTGATGATGTCAATTGATGAAACTTAAAAGGAAGCCCCAAGTAGCAATAAACTATCTGTAGGCTTATAAGTTATCTTAGTTGACATTATTATTGCATAGCAAAGTGGGTTTTTCCATTTATATATGTAAATAAGTCTGGAAAAAATCACCCAGTCACCATTATATGATAATAGGTGTATCCTTAACATATGTCCAATATGTCTGCCTAGTTCATTAAAATGCCTCAGAAAAAATGCAAGAGGAGTTGACTTCAGAATTAAAACTCCTAGGGACATGGTGAAGCTCACAAATCTCAATGGCAATACCTCTGGTTAAAAATCCACTGATCACCATTATATAATAATACGCATATTCTTAGAATGTGTCCAGCTTCTGCAAACTTTGAAGAAAGTCTGAGAAAGGCTTTAGGAGGAGTTAATATCAGAAGATTCTGAAACCTATGGATTGATGTATAGACAGAAAGACGGATGGATGGTGCCACAACATAATCCCCCTTTGGGCGTTGCCCTGCAGTGGATAAAAACTGACTTTAATTGAGATTTAGAAGAGTCCAAAGTCACGCACTCCAGATGTAACTGGGTTGTAAACATATTTCATTTGGTAACAATAGTAAATGCATTATTATGATATTAATAATTAATTAATAACGTAATCGTCAGGAGCCTATTTCAGCTGACTTTGAGCGAAGGCTTGGTAAACCCTGAACAGCTCGCCAGAGCACTGCAGAGCATCACACACACATCTGTTAACACTTAGACCTCATGGCAATTTGAAACAGTCAATTAGCCCAATGTGCATGTCTTTGGACTGTGGGAGGAAACCGGAGTACCCAGAGGAAACCCTTGCAAGCACAGGGAGAACATGCAAACTCAACACAGAAATGTCTGAGCCCAGGACTCTGGCCCAGGACATTCTTGCTGTGAGGTGGACGTGCTGACCATTATGCCACCCACTTCAGTTCAGTTCAATTTAATACAATTAGTTGTTTTTGTACAGTGATTTTTACAGTTGACATTGTTGCAAAGCAGATTTACATAGTAAAACAAATCTGGTAAAGAATTTAAACATTTCTCTGTAAACCCTTTGAGCAAGGCTGTGCCCTCAGTCAACACAAGGAAGAAACCTTAAGTGGAACCAGCCTCAAAAGGGAAACTCTTCTCATTTGGGTGAAACCAGATAAAAATACAAACCATATAGCAGGAACTTCACTATAGTTTAACATGAAGTCTACCTGGTTTTCTTATAACTGTAATGGTAATTGTGGTAAAAGAGTTTATATCACCAGCAGTGGAAAGTAGTCTTCATAGTTTCTGAGCATATATTTAGGTCTATATGGATCATCAGCAGCGGGAGCGATGGGCTCTAAGATGAAAACTCCAACCAGAATTAGCATATCCAGACAGATCAAAAGGTTATGAGAGCAGAATGATCAGGATCACGAGTATCTCAGGAGTAGCATGTGTATCTCAACAAAAAAAAAAAAAGGGGGGGGGGGGTTGGTTTGCTCATAACAGTGTATTAGTGTATTAGTGTTGAGTACAAAATGGGACTCTGGCATGACTAAAAAAAGAGAACCAAAAGGAAAATAGACATGAGGACACCCTGTGACATAAGGCAATCAGTCACTCCACTGTCGACTGACCCCATGTGAGCATGGGAGAGTGAGGGAGTAACAGTATCGCAACATCCCAGTTTACCAGAACTCTCTATGCCTGAGAATCCCCAGATCTGCTTTACCTGATAAAAGGATATTAACAAAACTAACAAATGTTTTCAAACAAGTCTTAAACACAGAGACTGTCTGTGTCTTGAACATTAACTGGAAGGCTGTTCCTGTTACCTGTGGAGCTATGTAACAGAAAAAGCTCTGCCCTCTGCAGTAGTCCTCATTATTATTATTATTATTATTATTATTATTATTATTATTATTATTATTATATATAAGAACTCTTATTCATGCATTCTGAACTAACTAGAGCTTGTTTGCTGGAGGTAACAAAAGCATGAATAAGTTTTTTCTCTGCATCATGCGGGCAGTGGCAGCATATTTCTTAATTTAGTAATATTCCTGAAATGAAAGAAGGCTATCTGAGGAATTATATCTATATGCGCTTCAAATGAAAGACTAAAGGCAATAATTACTCCAAGATCCGTTTCTGCTACATGTGAAACTGAAACACCACCCAAAGTTACGACATAATCATAAAGCTTATTTCTAGCTGCCTGGTGTCCAAGCAAAGTGGAAGTGAGTAAGCATCTGGTGTCCAATGTCCTTTACACATTTCTCTACTTTATTAAGTGTCTCTCATCCGGCTTTGCCGAAATATACAACTGTGTGTCTTCAACATAGCAGTGGAACCTAATACCATATTCATGAATAATATTACCCCTTGGGCTGATAGTAGTTTGAATAAATATTACATCAAAGGCATCAGTCTCATTTAATGTATGATAATAATGGTCATGGCAACCACTGAAACAGATTCTTAAGTTTAAGGAAAACTAGAAGCAGTGTGTAAATTTCTGCATGTGAAATGTCCCAGTGTGGTAGAGTTCCTCTCTGTGACATTATCACAGAGTGTGTAGATCATGACACACTGGTGGGACATTGTGAAAAGAGAAAAGCAGAGTGAGGCAGAGAGTCTGGCCCTGGGAGAGCACTTCTAATTGGTCTGCCATTACATGGGACAGCCCACTAAAAAAGGCTTGAAGAGTTGGTTTGCATTGTTTTAATTATGAGAAAAACAACTTTTTAGCTTCATTTTAAAGCTACTGTGAAAAAAAGGTTGTTTTTTTTTTTTGTTTGTTTGTTTTGTAAAGCTACTTAAAAAAAAGATTTTCTCATAATTAAAAGAATTGGACTTATCTGCTTTTGCAAACCGACTATATGCATAAAATTATAAGACTTACATATACAGACACATAATCATAGCAAAATTAATAAATGCAAAAAAAAGTGGTAGGAAACCAGTACATATTTGAGCATGCACAGTGTATGCTTAATTAAGCAAAAAAGACACGATCCGGATAAAGATATAAAGAAGCAATTAAAGGAAGCATATTAAAATAAAGGCATTTATTAGATATAGGTACAAATAATACATTTTATATATTTATATATATATTTATATATATATATATATATATATATATATATATAAAAATTCAAAGTATTATATTATATTTATAATGTGCACACGGAAGAATATATCGTTTGTGCCGAAACAACTTCTGACTGGAACAAGTTGTCCTGGCGTGACTAGCCATGTAAAAATTAATTGCTCCAGAACAACTTGAGACCAGTGTATGCAAACTGCTCCACTTTTCATGGTTGTTCCAGAATATCTTGTTCCGGGTGCAACTTGCCATATGAACACAATCTATGCCAATTAGGAGGTGCTGTGTCCAGATTATTAGGTTGTTTCGCAACCTTTTGTGGCAGATTGTCTGTTCTGAGTGTTGTACAGGTTGGACAAGTAGAGAAGCTACTGCCATCAACACAGAGAAAAATGTGGTTCTTTTACTTCATTGGAGCGCTTTAAACATTTTGAAATGGTGTATTTGTGTTTATACTTATGTTTCTTTGTAGCCGCCTTTTCCTCACTCAATCCTTGTGATCATTGAAAAAATGCGAAAGCATGCCTTATCTCCCCGCCTGACATTTTGTTTCTGATCACTGATTTGCACATAAGTGTTTGCGTGTTGTCCCCCTAGCTTCTGGCTTGAATCTGATTCTGATGAGAGTGATCTTGTAACCATGTAGGAAAGTGGGCACAACTCACTCTGGGCTCAAGTTGTTCTGGGGCAACTTGTTCCAGCTGCCTGTGTAAAAGCAGCTATAGCAATAGACAAAAAAACAAACCAATTGATAGACCACTATTACAGTATATGTATTTATACTGTATAACGGAGTACCATCACTCATCAAAATTTGCAATACAGTCAACTATATATTATCAGCAATCTAATTTAAACATTTTTTCTCCTGCCTCCTATTTTTCTTTCCTCTTTTCCGTCCCCTGCCTGCATGTTTGTCCTTTCTTGGTTTCTTCTTTGGTGAGGTTACATCACAAGTGTTGGTTCCATTCATCACAATATTGTGAACAACCCATTGTTCCTGTGGATTGTAACAGAGCTTCTGGCCTTTGCGTGTCCTGATACTGAAGAGTTCAAAAATAAAACATATGAACAAGTGACCAACCTGTTACTCCTTACATAGAACAATCTGTGAAGAAGTAACAGCATAATATGGGCCAGCCTTGTGTAGAAAGCCCATTTATGACAAGTTCTTTACTGCCAATTTGCTCATACCCAGAAACAGACAGAAACAAATGGAAACTGTGTAAATGGTTAAAAGAAAATTTCATTAAATTTGCTTGAATACTTACATGATAGCATCAAACGGGCAAAGTCCTGCACTCTGGACTTTACATTCCACAACATTTTTAAGAGGATGATCTTCAGCTGAATGTTTTTTCAAGCAGCAAGAGCTGGACCACATCATTCCTACAGAAGACAGACATGTTAAAAGTTACTTCAGAATCAGAAGCTTTTCTGACACACAAAATGAAGTTTCATTCTCAATCTTTTATCTGATTCTGTCATTCCTCAAATGTCACGGTGGCTATAAACACAGTACATATTTACGTGAGCTACAATGCATACAAGCAGTTCCAAAATACCTTCATGGCTACAGAAGCAGTACACCATGCGTAGCAGGAGTGCATAGAGATTCTTGTCCCACAGAGGTGGTGCTAACCGGAAAAATTCTGGTTAACACTACATCTTTCTCACCTTTTAGAACACTTTCAGTTCCCTTTCCCTGTCACACTTAGCCCCAAACCCACAATTTGGTCAGAGAAAACGCTTGCTTAAGACAACAAAAGAGCAAGAGACAAAAGACAGCATGTTTACATGCACAGTTAAGTGACTAGTTCTTGTCCCAATATACAAGCAAAGGATACAAATTGATTTACTGGCTGAGGTATTTCCGTGTTGCTACATTAGTTGGTGATATACCCATCTCAGCTTGTTAGTTTTGGGGTTTTTTTATATGACCTGTTGCATCTCAGACAAAAACAATTGACTGGCAGCAAACTGGTAGGGGTACCATTCTGAACTGTAAATTGGACTGGTTTACAGCTCTGTACATTTTGTATATTCTATATGCTTAACTATTTTTATGCTTGTTACTTTATTTTTTATGAGATTCACAGGATGATCCACATTTTAACCATGCAATCCTCATGGATAAACACAATAAAGGCATGCTATTTCTAGGGTATTTTTATTCACGTGTCCTACCAATTTCAATATTTATTGTAATTTTAACTAGCTTTTAAATAAAATGATCTTTAAAACATAACTTCTGAGACAGTTACAAGTTTCACTTTAAAAGCTTGAGAACTCACAGAGCTAGAGGGACAGTACTTAACTTTTAATTCAGTGAAGTGTCACTTAAAAAAAGTCACAGTACAAGATATGCAAGAAACTGTGTTTCTATCTCTCTATCTATCTCTCTCTCTCTCTCTCTCTCTCTCTCTCTCTCTCATTGTCTGTCATTTTCGTTTTATGATGTGAGTCAGATTGCACATAAACTGTCTCTGGTGTCTTCAAGATGTTCCTAAGATAATAATTAATGATGTTCACAACATCTTTCAACATGTGACATCAGCACTGTGAAGCAAGCAAGTAAAGGGTTTGAAGATTAGCTATTTTAGATAAACAGCCACAGAGAATTAGCCCTGTCTCTCTAATACTCATGCATCTGCACAAACACAACCAGAGTAAGAGAGAGCCAGAGAGAGAAAGAGAGAGATGCTAATTTAATAGTATTCCAGAAACATGGGCCAACCATGAGTGAAAGCAAATATCTTTATCTGCTCTTGGTGCTGTACCTGCTTCCATCTTGGAGTCTGAGTCAGTAAGGAACTGGGGAAGGGCATCGTAAACTTTAAACCTTGGTACAGGTGTGGTGTAGTCGTGCCATACAAACACAGAATGTACAGCTTCTTTGTTTTCTTCTCTTGCTGTTGATATGTGAATAATTTTTCTTCATCTAAAAAAATGTTCAGCATCGATCAGTTTTCCTTACTAAAACTACGGTGAACTGTAATGGGAAATTGGATGAAACAACACGCATAACCTGGAAGTTAAGAGACACCATCTTGTGGACTAGGTTTGGAGGCACACGGGACCCAACAAAAAAACTTATGAGTCAGGATAGATAGTGTCTTGGTTTTTCATGCTCTTGCTTCTATTTGGGAATCCTGACTAATAAAGCTCTGTACTTGCACCTTTCAACCCTGACACAATGCAAGACAAAACTGTACTAGAGGCACTGGATTCCTTTCTAAATGTGAATTACCACACCTGAAAGGAGACCCGAAGTGCTGACCTCGCCCAAAGCTCCAGAAAGGATATTCTTGTTACAACATTACGTATGTTAGTGTTTATTATTATTATTGTTATTATTATTATTATTTTTTTTTTTTATCATCATCATTAAAACACATGAATTTATGTAGTTTAATCTTACACTGCCATCGCCCACAAAGACAAATTTTTTATTTACTATGAAGAAGGTATTTCTGCGCAATATTTAACTAATATTCGCTGAAGGTGAGGTGGATGACGCTGAATAGGAAGTGTTCAGTGTCATCCAGAGAACGTGAAGCAGGTATCAGTTTTAGTATTTATTTTGGGTTTTAGAATGTAAGCTAAAAAAGCAAACTAAAATTGGACTAAATTTGTTTTCTTTATTTTCTTAATTTTTAAAATGAGTGAATGCACACACTGTGCACTTTATGAACAGCAGCTCTGTATAGCTAATGCTATCGTTTTTTGCCTACTCATTCAGAGTTTAGTACATATTACCTGGAAATATAAGTAAGCCACATTTCGAAAAGATTTTTTCACACTCAGAGTTTTAGTATCACATGGAAACACAAGAAAAACACAAAAACATTTATGATTTCTTTTTCATATTAAAGCAAGACAGTGATGGACAGCATCTTCTCACTGCTCTAATTAGTACGTATTGGCAATGGAAGCGTAGTAGTTCCTATGCCTGCCTCACAGCAAGAAGGTTCAAGTCCTAGGCTCGACGAGGGCGTTTCTGTGTGGCGTTCGCATGTTCTCCCTGTGCTTGTGCGGGTTTCCTCCAGGTACTCTGGTTTCCTCATACAGTCCAAAAATATGCATATTAGGCTAATTGGCTTTTCCAAATTGCACCCAGGTGTGAGTGTAAGTATGAGTGTTTGTGTGTGTTTTGGCCATGTGATGGTCTGGTGAGCTGTTCAGGGTGTACCCCACCTTCGCCCAGTGTTGGCTGAGATGGGCTTCAGCCTCCCTGCAACTCGAGTAGGATTAAGTGCTTTTGGAAAATGAGTAAAAAAGATTTTCTTTTAAAATCACAATTTGTTCTTTACTGAGGTGAGCTATGGTTTGTTGTTTCTCTGTCTGCATAATAACAGGTCCTGGGTTTCAGTTCCAGGATCAGCAAGGGCGATTTGCATGTTCTCCCTGTGCTTGCGTGGGTTTGCTCCGGGTGTTCAGGGTGTACCCTGCCTTTGCCCAGTGTTTGCTGAGATAGGCGCCAGCCTCCCCATGACCCCAGTATGTTTAAGCAGTTCAGCAAATAAGTGAGTGAGAAATGTATTCTGTACCAAGACATCAGCAGCACCTAACCCTTAAAGAAGCCAAACAATCTAATATTTCCCTATATTATTGCAGCTCGTCATCAGTAATGCAAAGTGGACTGACCACTAAAACCATTGCTTTACTTTTTCCTTGCTCTTTCAAAATGTGGTTTTCATTCTGAGTCGGGGGGGGGGGGGGGGGTAATCTAACTGGGCCCCCCCCCCCCCCCCCCCCCCCCCCACGACACGGGCCACCCACTCACTTCATATGGTGACTACTCATACAGCAACCCACACTTTCTCACCAAAACAATGAGAAATTGGTTCCACCCGCCTTCCCTTCATTTTACTACAATGCTGAATTCATGCACATTGATGCAGCGCTTGATTTAGCTTTGCTCCAAAGTTCACATCAATTTTCATTGCTTTCTTTTATCTCCTTCTTTCTTTTCTTTTCATTCTGGGTTTATGTAATACATATTGTGTCATTCAAATATCCAAGAAGAACATCCACAACCCACTGTATTAGGTACACCAGTACAACTGCACAGTCATGCAGTTCCCTAATCCGCCAATCATGTGGCAGCAGCGCAATGCAAAAACATGCAGCTACAGGTCCAAGAGCTTCAGTTAATCTTCACATCAAACATTAGAATGAAGAAAACATCACCTCTGACTTTAACCGATTTGAATGTGTTTATTTCATAATTTGATACAATTTATTAGTTATTGATAATATTTTTAAAAATAATTTTACATTGTTTGTTATTGATGTAGATCACTCATTATTCAATAATAGCCGGTTGTAACTGTCACGTATCAATATGGTGAGTGAATACTTTGAGCCAATTTGTAGCATCAGTGAAAGTGAGTAGGACACTGATTGCCAAAGTATCAAGAACTTATCTGGGAGTGATAGTAATGTGGAAGACAATGTTCTAGGTGGTAAGTTTCCTCTTTATTGGATATTGCAACAGCCGTGAATGGCCGCTATCCAATAACTGTGCTGAGCGAGCCAGGGCTTTCTCAAAGCTCCCAAAGGCTTGTAGCTTGGGGCTTTAATCCACAAGCCGAAACCCTGCTTGTGTTTCTACTGTCATGCTATAGCCCAGCCTATTCCCCACCCATACCCTGCTGCGTCGGGACAGAGAGCAATCCACCCACACACAGACAAACAAAAAAGTGTTCAAGTATCTATGTGAAATACTCATCACAGCAAATAAGAAGGTGTACTAAGCAAACTATTTGTTCAAAGTATCATTCACAGCAAAGAAAAGGTGTTCTATTTACAATAAATTTCCATGTATATAATCTAATCTATGCTAACTGCAGCATCGTGGAGTTATAGTCTAAAATTTGCATTTTACCTAAAACAACGGCGACAGACTTTTCTTTTCCTACATATGCTCTTTTCTTTTCTTACGTTTTGTGAATGAGCATTTACATGGCAGCTAATGCTAAGTCCAGCTAAAAGAGTTTAGCTTTTGACAAAAGTTAGCTAGAACAATACATTAAGATTTAAATACTCCGATTTTGTGAACCAACCTCTCCATCTTTTGCTCACGTTATGAATATGCATGGGATGAGACAGGGCATGATAAACAATATAAATCCACTTCCAGCTTGGGGGAACTCCCCCATAGTACTACTCTGCTGAATCTTACGTGTGAAAACTTTAACACAGACCACCTTTCTCAACCCCGAAGCCCACACACACACTCAGACACTCACACACACACACACACACACACACACACACACACAAACATCTGATAGCGCAAACCTGGATTCTTTACATTTGCACATTTTAATTGTGTGTAAAGTGCTCTAGACATCAATTCTTTAAAAATCCTCCAAATACAGGCAGCTCTTGAATACAGACATGCATTCTACTCCCCTCAGCCTAAACAACCCCAGAGATTATACAATTAATACATTCCAGGCAGTGATCACATTTTCATTCATATTAACACTCATGAGCTTCTGTTGTATGAACCACCTGTTGTAATCACTGTGTGCTCAGAAACAGAAGACGTGGGACTTGCTGTTGTAGTGGCAGTCCTCCTTTTGGAATCCACCATTTTCATGACATCAATTACCCAGGGCTTCTTTGGGTCTGCACAGATTATACGCTCTTTCACAGTCTTCAAACTTTAAACAGGCAGAAGAAAAACAATCTGTTAACATATGATCAGCATATCATTTTAAAACTTGTTTGTTTGACTGATTGTTTTATTAGTGAAGGCTGTGTTTACACCTTTAACCTCCTTTGTACTTGATAACCCAAAACCACATTTACATTAACGGCATTTGGCCGACACCCTTATCCAGAGTGACTTACATTTGAATTTTTTTATACAACTGAGCAATTGAGCAAACTCAGGGTTAGGTGTCTTTCTCTAGGGCCCAACAGTGGCACCATGATGGTAGTGGGGCTTGAACCCGTTTTTCAATGCCACCCATATAACTCAGTAATTATTTCACTGAATAAAATAATAAAAACAGATCGGATGAAAGCACCAATATATTGGAAAATTCAATCAAAATGAATGGTTGAAATGTGTCCAACCAAAACATTGGTTGCCTCAAACAACTGACATTGATTGCTTTGTCAATTACATAATGTTGTGTTAAGTCATATAACTTTCCTTATTAATCCTAAAGGCAAAAAGAAGAGGGATGTGTAGCACTATATATGTTACCATGTGGAGAGTCCATCTACAGATCCTATAGTGTCTGTAAACAGTAACCTATGGATTAAAGACTATGCAGGCATCGATCTAAACATTGTTTTCTCTGACTGTAATTTGAGTTAGTTTAATAAATCATCCATGATTATCTTACGCATATTTTTACCAATCAAATGACAACCAGTATTGATTGGTAGCACCAACCATCTGGACCCATAACTTTTATTAACTATTATTAACGTCTATTAACTATTAGTAAAGTCTTTTAATTATATAAAATCACTCGGTAGATGATGCTAAAAATAATATTTTTAATAATCTAAAGGCTTTTTAAATAAAGTGCTAACATTTTTTTAAACAAAGAAGCAAACATACTTACATGGCAGCAGTAATGTGGCAGAGGCCTTCTTTCTGGATATAATAATTTTTTATTCTTGAGGCAGGAACTACTGCATTTGATATCCTGAGACAGACACATGGGTTTCTATATGCTGTGCGGACAAGAACACAAGAGGCTAAACATGTGAAAGCATCCTCTTAAATCATTTAGTTTCATCACAGTACGAAACAAGAAAAAAGAAAATCAGTAAATATAACAGTGTAAATCTCCTCACATTTGCAGATGGTGGCTGAGAACAGCACAGCAAACAGACACAACAGTGCAGTTCTCATCGCTTCACTCGAATCAGGCTGATCAGTGGAACTTGATAACGACCACCGGGTATTAAATTATATGTGCACAGGGCAGGAAAAAAATGTTTCAAAGCTTCCTACCACATACCCCCCACCCCCTGCCTAATCTATTATACTAAACCTTTGTACCAAAGACACAAATATCACTTTGGTGGAACATTGGGTTTTTTTTCCAGCCCCCCCTTCTGATATCTTTTGATGTGCATGTGTAAGATTTTAGTTTGTTTCATTATGACAATTCTGACTATTTCTTATTAAGACTTATATATTATATATGAAAATAACACTGCAATTGTAGTCCTGGTAGGTAAAATGTTTGTAGGAATCAGGTGTCACAAGCATCTGTCTCACCAGCATCTGTGTGTGTGTGTGTGTGTGTGTGTGTGTGTGTGTGTGTGTGTGTGTGTGTATGTGTGTGTGTGTGTGTGTGTGTGTTTGTGTGTGTGTGTGTGTGTGTGTGTGTGTTGAAGGAAACTATAATGATAGGAATATCTGACAGTTTTGACCTTGTTGGGACATTTGGCCTACAATAATATTCATGTGAATGTATAGATAGACAAGTGTGTGTGTGTGTGTGTGTGTGTGTGTGTGTGTGTGTGTGTGTGTGTGTGTGTGTACATATTGAGGGCTCGAAAACAATTTTTAACAGATTTTGGCAAGTAAGCTTTTGGGGGTTAGTTCTTGGTTTCACATGAGAGAGAGAGAGAGAGAGAGAGAGAGAGAGAGAGAGACGCTGGTGTTCATAAAAGTGTTATAAAATGGAAAGTACCAAACAGTACTCAGGTGTAGTCATGTATCATTGTTATAATTATTGTGAATGTGTAATCATCTTCTGAAAACGTTAAACCTGTATATGAACTAGGGCATACATATATCTATTATGTATTCTTTTCAAATTGCAACATCTATGAATAACCTGCATACATTTTTAGACATTCTAATGCAGAGCTACTTTGTGTCTGCGTAAGTGCTGGTTTCCTGTTGCTGGTTGCGGTTGTACTTGTATAGGGGCTGCATGATGACTATTGCTGTGTGGTCACTCGCAGTGCACACAGGAAATGTACACAGAGCTGATGATAGATCGAAGACATTTCCAGGTAGAGGGCTTGCCATTCTAATAATCTTACCTTTACACATTCTGACACAAAATTCTTAGAAATAGTAAAATGTGTCTGTGTGTATATCCATACCTTGCAGGAATTCTGAGGTGTTGACTAAAGATAGACAATGAGAAGAAAAAAATCCCATGCCTTTTTGTGTCTTTAAGAAAAGTACATGTATATTGTTACATTTACAGTAAAGTGGCAGTATGTACTTTATTCTATTCATTCATATATTCATTCATTATTCGAATGGCTTTATCCTACTAGGGTCACGTTGAGGTAACAGCCTGTCTCTGTGCACTTTGGGTGAGGGTGGGGTACATCCTGAACAGCTCACCAGTCCAATGCAGAGCGTTTATTCCATACATGGTGAAACATTTTATCCCCAAGACCAGTGAAATCTGTAGAAGTTGTAGTTGTGTAACACTACATTTGTAGTCCTTGTTTGTTATTTGAGTTTATAATTATTAGATTATCATTCTAGATTAGATAATTAGATACTACTATTATTATTATTATTATCACTATTATTATTATTATTATTATTATTATTATTATTATTATTATTATTACTATTATTATTATTATTATTGATTTAAAAACATTTTTTAATATATCAAGAAACAAGGAAGGAAACAAGGAAACCTTAAAGGGGGTGTTCATTTTTGGTTGGGGCCTCAAATGTCACTGCACTGAGGGGAAAGTCACTGTGGTCTGTGATGCTACATGACGTTTAACATATACCACTGTATGGATGTATTTCGCACGCATGACACATAAACCAGCAACATAAATTTTATTAAACTTTACTAGGCTCATGATGACTTTCACATAATTCCAGGCTCCAAAGCAACAAAATGTAAAGTTGTTA
>JAQMYF010000025.1:17353464-17371242 GCA_030014195.1 Neosilurus mollespiculum | reverse complement strand
TGGAATGATCATGTCTTTATTAGTGGGCAAACCAACAAAATCCGCAAGGGATCAAATACTTTTTACTCTCACTGTATGTAATTTCGATTCATTTCAAATAAAGGTGCATGTGATGGAAAAGACAGGATACAACATGCTTTTATTGTCCCTATTTACAGCTAAAACAGTAAAATGTTCCTGATGGAGAAATTACAATGTTGAAAATGGTACCAATAAAATATTTTACATTAAAAGTTGACCTTAAGTGGCTCAGAAGCACAATAATTAGAGGTAATTAGAGTAAACATATCAGATAACCGGAAGAAATATACATAAGGGCAAAAAATAGTTAGCAAAATGAACCAAATAAATAAATAAACAAATACACATTAAACAGTTTTACTCATTCATTTGCCTAACCTCCTCATCCTATTAGGGTTTCGCAAGGCTTGAGTCTATTTCAACTCTGCACGAAGGTGGGGTACACACCTGAACAGCTCGCCAGACCATCTCATGGCCAACACACACACACACACACACACACACACACACACACACACACACACACACACACACACACACACACGCACACAACCAATCACATTTCCACCTCAGAGGAATTTGGAACAGCCAATTAGCTTAATGTACATGTCATTGGACTATGGATGGAAACCCATGCAAGCACGGGAAATCCACACAGAAGCGGTCAAGCCCGAAACTCAAACCCAGGACTTTCTCGTTGTGAGGTGGACGTGCTAACCACTGCACCACTGTGCCAGCCCTGTGGATCTCATGCCTAAGAATTATTAATGCATATACTAAAAAATGAAAGTAATCTGATGCAAACAACTGAATCTGAAAACTTAAAACACTAAAAAAAAAATCATCAGTTTGTGGAAATGGTGGTTCCTACACCTTGCTGTGGAAATACATGGTCATCAGAACTGACATTTGCATGATTCACACCCTAATACTACCATATAAGGATATACTTCCCATAGTGTCTGACAGAAAGTTTAATTCAGAAGAATGGCATCACATTTGAAGAAAAAACTTTATATGCTCTGAAACTGAAGTTCTCTTGTCAGAAAACCAAAGAGCAAAAGGGACCATTTTAAGTAGTGTGAGCAGCAGAATTATAAGACCTGCTAAAATAAGAATGGCAACCTATAACAGAAGCTGTAAATGCAGTATTGCCAGTACTCACAGATCTCACATTCTATGACAATCTAAACTCACATTCTATGACAATGTAAACCGCGTGAGTAACCATTCATCTGTCTCCGCAAATAAATCTTCACACTGTCCTAAAATGTGCTTACTTCCCAAGGCCTAAAAGTATCAAGTCACCCATGATGAACATGCAGGAGGGCACTAATTGACATTATAGATACGCAGTGGCATCGTTATCCAATTAATTTGATTAGGATACCATACAAATACATTTAGAACTAACGTGAACCAAAGAATAAAATTATGTCACGTAATTATTAGGTTTATAGGGTTTTTAACCCTATTTTATTCAGGTTAATAAAATATAGAGTCATTTATTTAAAACAATGGTTAGATTGACAGCAAACTATAAACACATATTGGATTGGACAAAAGCCATTGTGGAGGCTATTTTGATTGAGATAGAGTAGCTAGCCATTATTTTAAATCAATTTAGTTTATAATTGTGATTTATACAGTATAGACCACATACATGGTATAATCCACAAATGCATAACCTGTAATTAATAATACACTGAAAAAGATGTTAATAACCTAAAGATCATATTTGGCCAAATAGCATATTTTTTCACCATCAGCATGCTAAGGGTTAAACTGCAGTGTGCATTTTTGTTATTAATGTTATTGCAGTATAATATTTCTATATAGATATGCACTTGGATATTTGTCATTAAATAGAGATAAACAACTGGTCTTCCTGCTGTTTAACTCTTTCACTTTCATTTCTGTTCACAGATTTCTTTTTTCCCAATGGGAAAATGTAAGTGTATAACAATTCGTGTATGACAGCTGATGGGTTTAGCGTCTGACTTGGTTCTTGTTACTTACTTCACATAGTAAATTAGGAAACAACAGGCTCATCTTGATGTAACATCAAATTACAAGTAATGTTATTCTGAGTAAAACAGTTGTCTCACAATTTCCCCCCCCCTCCATTTATGATGGACTGGGTGACAAAAGCAGTGCAGGCAGAATGATTTTGAGAGTTTTGTACTAACTGAATTGTGAGCCTATTTGACTTGGACCTTTTTAAAGTATTAAATATGAATTATCCATTTTGTTACCCCACATAACCTAAACTGATTATGCTGAGGATACAGATATATTTTTAAATATTTTTTGAAAAATGAATGGGGCTGGAGAGATAGTCTCTTCCCTTAAAGAAACAAGGTTAGAATATTATTATATTAGAATAAAGTATATGTTATGTCATTGTAGATAAATTAGATTCTCCACTTAAAGCTCCTAATTTTGGGATCCAGTGTAAATATACAAGTGTTTTTGTTATATCAAATTAAAAGTTAGGTAATGGAATTCAAGGGACGTGCAATGGCATAGAGCTTAGCATATCCACCCCTCAGCAATAAGTTTCTGGGTTCAATTTCCAGGCTCCGCAAGGGCATTTCTCTGTGGAGTTTTTATGTTATCCCCATGCTTGCGTGAGTTTCCTCCAGGTGCTCCATTTTTCTACCACAGTCCAAAGACATGCACAATAGGCTAACTGGCGATACCAAATTGCCCCTAGTTAGAGGATGTAATTGTAAATGGTTGCTAGGCTCCAGCCTACCTGCGACCCTAGCTGGATTAGATGGCTGTGCAAATAAGTGAATGAATAATGGAATTCAACAGTTTCAGCAGAGACTGTGGGCTTTTTGTTACATGCCACAAATAATAACTTTCACCCAAAAGTGGAAACTTCCCAAAAGAGCTAATTATTGTGATGGACTGACAAAAAGATAGGCTCTTGTGAAAGAGTGGATGTCGCCCTTACACTTCATAGTTCCCCTTTTTCTGATATTTAAGACAATGACTTGATCTTGAAAAATCAGTTGTATCTTTAGAAGGAGTAGACAACGGCTGAGATAATGCAGACTAATACAACACTGATGACGACCCTGGCTACCATGGTCATTATTGCTTTTACCATCTGGACTGTAACAGGTACTGTAATCTGTTTCACATCTTTTTTTGCCAATGCTGCATTGTTCTGTACTTGTGAATAAAACAATACTTGCTTTATGTGCTTTGGGTGTAAATTCATTTAGATGCAGAAAAAGTGAGCCCCTGCTGTGTTGCTGTCTCCAAGTCAATGGAGAACATGACTATCACAGGTTACAGATTACAAAAGAAAAGCCTTCCATGCATTAAAGCTGTTATGTAAGTACAGTCTCACAAAAAACAAATGAAAGTCAAACACTACAAATACACAATCATCTTATATATCTATTTTAAAAAATTTAAAAAACACTCAATATACACAGCACTAGTGTAATCATAACTATAATGATATATAATTTACAGCTTTCAGACAGAATTGGGACAGTTCTGCATTGATCCACATCAGCCCTGGGTGAAGAATAAGATCATTGAGTTCAGGTAATTTTTCATTAATACAAAGACAAAATGATATATAAGATATAATACAAAACATTTGATAAGAAATATATGTTTACCCTCATGTACTGTTTTCTTTATCCTTTAGGAGCTCTCAGAAGAACAAAATGCCTCACAATGTCTGACCTCACCACCACTTTCACTGTTAGCGCTCTGATAGAGAAACAACAAACCACAGTTCACTTAAGTTAATAAAAATTACAGTGATTTTAAAAACATATCTTTAATATTTATAGCTAAAATTATTTTGTATTTATGCCCAGTTTGTTTAATAACATATGACATGTATTTATTTAAAAAATGTTTTAGACTAGTTAATGCACTGTATACTATATACTAAAAATATATTTAAAAACGAACAAAACAAAAACAAGTAAAAACAATCTCTGTTGTTGATATTGATGCTGTTTGGTGACAAAAGGAAGCCCAATAAAATTGGTCCTGTCTGACTTGTCAATGTACGAAGTGGAACATTTATTCATTACCCGTAATACATACCCTTTCGATCACAGAGAAGTCGGCTGAGATGGGCGCCAGCTTCCCCACGACCCTGTTAGGATTAAGCGGTTCAGAAAATGAATAAATGAATGAATAAAAACATGATGTTACAGAGCATGGTTGTCTTTTGTTTCCATGTAGTATATAGTAAAATGCTGGAAGACTTTAAAAGCACATTGTTAACTACACAGCGCTTATGCTCCTCTGTAATGTTTAAAATGTAAAAATAAACAATAAAGATTCTTTATGTTTCTGTGTAGTATATGCTACAATTTTAAATGAGTTCAAAACTCCCAACTCCCACACTAATTGGTCTCGCTATATCTACCTCAGTTAAACTACAACCAACGCCGAGCTTCGTTGGAGCTACGCACAGAACTGCTACTCCCGCTAGCGTTTGACTCATCCAAATTTCCCATCCGAGCTGTGTCGGCTGAACTCCGTCAGCAACCATCTAATCCCTCCATCATAACTGAAAGGGTTTATCCACAAGTATCTTTGGTTTTCGTTCTCCCTCACGTCCCGTGGAATATACACTTCCTGGTTTAGTTATTATTTCTGTATTGTTTGATTCGCTCCTTGTGGCAGGTTTCCTGTATAAAACCCTGTATAAAATGTCATTTTAGTAAATGTAAATGTGAATGTGCATTGATTCCAAGAGTGGAGTAAAGATTTGTAGATTTTCATTTGCATCATAGTGGTGGCATCAAATCAAAGAAGATTGTACTGTGGTGTAAGGATGCGGTCTCAAAATGAAAATGTTTCTAGCTAAATTTGAAACTCAAAAAAAAAAAAAAAACCCAACTTTCTGAAATGTATTTTTGTTGTCCCATGCTAATTCTCAGTGTAGAGGTCTATAAGAGATATGAGGTTTCTCTAACTCCCCCCCACCCTAAAGTGATTTCTTGCTGAGCAAAACACGCAAACAACTCTCCAAATATAAAAAGCAGCAATCAAGAAGATGCTATAGGCATTAGTGCAGTTCAAATATTTAACATTTTGGGCTGTAAAGGTATTCACTTCAAGCTTCTTGTCTCTATTTGATAATGTCATAGCAAATCATATTATAATGCAAAATTGTGTTAAGGAGATGGAATGCTCTCGCATGTTCTTTTTTTCACAGCTTTGTCACTTATCAAGCTCCAAACATGTTCCTTTCTGCTGACTGCGTTCCTGGGGGCTCAGTGTGGGGTAGAGGTGTTAGCCATATTTCAAGAATGTGGTAAGTCTCACTAAAATGATGCAGTGCTCCATTTGGTGAAAGGTTTATGACGCACTTCTTTTCCTATTGATCTGCCTTGGTAATAAAAGAGAAGCATCTTCACAATTACCCACCAGTAGTTGAGTGAAACAAATCCACTGAATGATCTACCCACTGAGAACCATGCTGGCCTGCAAGAAAAACTGGCACACTTTTTTGTTTGTGCTACTTGCACTTTTTGGATGCATCACTGCTGCAACTGGCAACTGTAAGTAACCCGTGCAGAATAACGCATCACTAAAATGCACACAACCTATGCTGTAAAGAGATTTACATTCATGATATTTATGGGGAAAAAACATACTTAAAGGATAGACAATACATCCACTATGATACTGCACAGAGTTATGATATTTAGCATTTGTTTGTTTTGGATCATTTACACTCCATTATGTGCTACAATCATGTGCTAAAATTGCTGTATACTTTAAGTACATAATATCTGAGAATGCCGTGTTTTAAAGATGTATGCATTTGACTTTGTTAACTACAGATGAATTGCAAGATGTAACATTTATTTTCTAAAACACTAATTCTTTCCCAGATCGTCGACCCACCAAAGTTGGTATTGTGTGCTGTGAGGCAGTCTCAAGAGCAATTATACCAGCTCGTATAAATATTATTGCATACAAGCACCAGAATGCCCTGAAACCTTGTGTGGAGGCTGTCATGTAAATTCTACAGACACCTTATAATATTTAAGCTTTTTAAAAATCATTCTCTTAAAGACTGGAATACTAAAATAACTACAAATTTCTTGTTTTTCTTCCACATCATTTTTTTTTCCAGATTTTTCTCTGAAAATGAAAAATATTGCTCTGACCCTGCTGCACGCTGGATCCCAAAGAAACTGAGAGGTATTATACTACCATAACAAGTCATACCACCTTTCAAAATACCACTCAATAGTCTGCTGTCTGATGTCAGTGTTTATCATAATGTGATAATGATACCATGTAAAAAGAACTTGTAAGAACACTATTCTAAGATTGAAAGCTCAGAGTGTAATAGTCATAGAGCATCATTAACTTAGAGATATGTCACTCACTGCAGACCTTTCCAGGCCTATAATACAAATTGTCTTAAATAATACACTATCGTGTTTAAGCTGTAGATAAATATAAAAGAATCCTATTATGAATTACAATTAGAAATTTAAATTAATTTTCAAGTTTGCTAATTAGCTTAAATACCAATGTGCAGGTTTTAATCTATCTTATCTGTCCTACAGGTTTAACAGAAATCAAGGAATGAAAATGCCACACTGTTCAGCCACCTTGCTTTTGCCTGCAATTAATCACAAAGATTAATAATAATTAAAAAAAAGTACAAAAAAAAAAGAAATAAAGCTTTTTGTATACACTGCAAAGTCAAATGTTGACAGTTTAGCATTACTCAAAATAATATAGAGGTACAAGGGATGGGGAATGTTATACTGTTACACAATGCCAACATTTGTAAAACCCTTTCTATCACCTTTTAATATGTGATTCCACTGGTTTAAAAAGCTAGATGATAAATAAACATGATAATGCATAGAAGTTTACTTCAAATTGAAAATTTAATTTCAGAATTTTTTAAAGAAGCCAATGGTCCTGAAAGCCATCAGCGAGGATCCCGATAATATTTTCACACTTGTTTTTGCTCGGGTAAATCCAGAGAGAGCTTCTAAGGATAACATATTGAACATGATGTGTGGAATATGTGTAATATATTTCAATATTCAATGTTTGAAAATATATATCATAATCATCTGAAATCTACATTTTCCCCACTAGAGGCAGACATGAATAGTCTATATAATAAAACATCATTACCTTGCAAAACCGTGTCATTTTTGTTCTCCTTGCTTTCCACAGATTTATGAGTTGATATGATGTAATCAATATATTTTATATACTCCACATATATATCAATACATGCATGATATGATTTTTTAGGGAAACAAAATATTGCCAGGTATTTGGCCACATACAGAGTAATATTATAATTATTATTATAGTTATTGTTGTTGGCGTTATTATTATTATTATTATTATTATAAATAATAACAACAACAACAAAACAACAACAACAACAATAATAATAATAATAATAATAATAATAATAATAATAATGCGATGGCGAGGTGTCCAGGGTGTACTCTGCTCTTGCCCAGACTCAGATAAGATGGGTGCCAGCCTCCCCGCGACCCTAATTAGGATTAAGCGGTTCAGAAAATGACATTATTATTATTATTATTATTATTATTATTATTATTATTATTATTATAAATAACAACAACAACAACAACAACAACAACAATAATAATAATTATAATAATAATAATAATAATAATTATAATAATAATAATAATAATAATAATGCGATGGCGAGCTGTCCAGGGTGTACTCTGCTCTTGCCCAGACTCAGATAAGATGGGTGCCAGCCTCCTCGAGACACTAATTAGGATTAAGCATATCAGAAAATGAATGAATGAATAATAATAATAGTAATAGTAATAATAACCCAGCAAGAAGACCTGGGTTTGATTTCTGGGCGCAGGCGTTTCTGTGTGGAGTTTGCATGTTTTCCCTGTGCTTGCGTGAGTTTCCTCCAGGCACTTCGGTTTCCTCCACTAACATGTAGGTTAGTCTAATTGGCTGTTCCAAATCACTCCTAGGTGTGATTGTGAGTGTAAATTGTATGTGTGTTGGCCCTGTGATGGTCTGGCGAGCTGTCCAGGGTGTACCCCACCTTTGCCCGGAGCCGGCTGAGATGGGCGCCAGTCTCCCCACAATTCAATTCAATTCAGTTTTATTTGTATAGCGTTTTTACAATTGACATTGTCACAAAGCAGCTTTACATAGTAAAATTAATTTAAGGAGAAATCTAAGAATTTTTCTACAACCCCCGCAATGCTAATTAGGATTAGGTGGCTTAGGAAATGAATGAATGAATGGATAATGCAACTCGGTACAGAGATATTCTCTTGGTGGTTATATTCACATTTCACATTTTATTCACATTGAAACAAGCCCATTTTAAAATAAATGGCTTTAAAATGACTTATCTTTTAAAAACAATGTTTAATAGAATTAAAAGTGTCAGTGGACACTTATAGAGAACTCAGAGACAGAGAGACAGTAGGGTGGTTTTAACACAATGTGAAACTCACAGTATAAGATAAACACTACCAAAAAAAAAATCTGCCATGTTTCAGACGTTGGGTAAGAACCTGAATTGTGTTCACATGTTTTGTTTTTACTGGTGTCACAGTTGGGCTGTTTCAGGTGCTTTCACTAAACATGAATTTTCTTGCATGTTCTCACTCATTTGTTTAAACAGATTACGCTCGCTCATTCTGGGTTTTCCTATTGTCCATGTATTTCAAAATATTTAACTCTTTCAGCTGGCACAGCAAGAAATCTCTCTCTTCCTCAGTACAAAAATGAATGGCTCTAGATAGAATCCCTCATCTGTTTATGTCTGTTTGTGTCGCTTCTTTTGTTACTTTAAGTTCAAAGCCCGCAACCAAAACTGAGGAGCATGGGCAAAGCGCAGAGTCCAAGTAAAGTCAGATTAAATGGCTACATGCAATAAAAAAAGCTTGGCCAGAAACGAGCTATTCAACAATCTTAGTCTGACTTTGAGAAAGTCAATTTAGTATGATTTCAATCCAACTAACATGTTTACATGTGTTTTAAAAGTGCAGTTTTAGTCGGACTAACACAATAATTTGACTTTCTCTAACTTCATGTAAATGTCCTAACTGAAGGCTGGAGGTCAGTTCTTCACTGCAGGCCAATAAAGTCCTGTTTGTTGGGAGAAAACATTTAATTCTTGAAAATTAAAAAATGTATATTCTTACCATCAAATACTTTTATTCTAAATGTTGTTGCTTTTCATGTAATAAGTCTATAATGAGTTGAAGAGTCTTCTGGCCAGCATTAGAATGCTAGCTCTAAACGTTTGTGGCATGTTTAATGCTGCTTTTGCTCATCTAAATGCTCATGAGGCAAAATAATTTGGCTACAAATAATCAATTAATGCAGTTCAAATAAAAATGACTCAAATTTCCTATTCAGAGTAATTTATGTAGTTCTGTGTCAAAGCAATTATGCATAAGTCTGGCATTTCTTTGAAGGCATCAACATTTTCCTATATACCTTGTTTGTAAGTTTTCTTCACTTTTCGTGCTGCACGCATGCACAATTCTGCTGACTATGTTACTGGGGCTCAGTGCAGGTTAGATGTGTTGGCCATATTTTTAGGATGTGGTCAGTCTCTGTGTAAAAGTAATGATGCATATGCAAAGGTGTTAACTTTTTGAAACACTTCTTATATGCATAAAATATGCTGGAAATCCTGCTGGATGCAAGAGTTTCATAATTCGATGTACAATCTACCTCTCTGGTCAAAAATGAGTCCCAAAACTACAAACATTACCCAGTTCATAAACCTTGTGACGAATAAATCACTTGCATAGGCCACAGCAGTCTGGAACCAAGGGGGAGAAGACACTTTGTTATATAAACAGTTACTTCCTCTTTCAACAAGTTTCTAATTACTCTCCTGAGGGTAAAGGACCCTCCTCAGCTTGACCAGTATGACCAAGCCACCCTTAGGTCCTTGGGTCTTTTATCGTAATGTCCATTTGTCTGGATTTCCTGTTTTAGAATAAAGAAGAAACAAGGACTGTGATAGCCCTGGTCCCTGAAATCCTCACCACTCACCCCATCCAACTCGACTATGTCAAAACCTCTGGGGAAAGGCAGATAAAGGAGAGACTGTGCAGCCCCAAGCATCATAAAAGCAAACAGTACAGCTCTTCTAGATCTCCTTTTCTGGCTTCACAGCCATCAGTGTAAGCGATGATGAATTTTCCCATAAGACTTCATTAATATCTCATTAGACGTCATTAATAAAGTATTAGAAAACTGTTGGCACTGAAGAAAGACCATATGGCATGGTGCAGTATTTTAGGTGGCCAAAGGAGGCGCTAAAAGGCATTTTCCACTCATTCCTTTTACAGATATTCAATTAGCAGTATGTTCTCCCAGATACAATTTCATGAATATTTTGGTGTCGGGTTAGCTATTCATGATTGTCACATACTGTATATAATGAGTTGTGTATGTTGCCCTGCGATGGATGGAGAGCTGGTCAGGGTCTACCCCACCTTTGCCCAGAGTCAGCTGAGATAGGCTCCACACTCCCCGCAACCCTAGTAGGATTAAGCTGTTGATGAATCAATATAAAATGGCCATACTGAGAAAAAGTATGGGCTCTCTTATCTTCACGACAAGCAGATCATGTGGGCTATCACTTTCCAAGCAACACCATTCTGACACCTCAACTACTCCAGTGCAAATACTGGTGGCTGCACATTGGGCCAAGACGTCCGCAGGTCTCTACCTTTTCCATCTTTGTCCATCCCAAAGTAACTGACAGCCTGCCCGCAGAAAAGCTAGTCTCTCTACATACTCTACAATGATCTCAGACAGATTTAGCTATCAACTTTGTCACAAATCCCTCCTCAGAGCACAAAATACTGTCAGAATGGTGCTTAATAACCATTTGTACCTCTCCCAGGCCTGCCATCTTCTTCAAAATAGCAGAACAAACCCTGAATCATACTTTCAGATACTTCAGTATTACAGAGGACATAGTGAGTAACCCGAGTGACTGAGGAGTAAATTTCCCATCTTGTGTGTGGATTAGGTACATGGGGAAACCTAAATTTTTAGCAAGTCTAACTGGAGAATATTTTTCCCCAAACTAATGGCCAAAAGGAGAGACACCATCAGGAGATAGCATGCTTAATATGACTATTGTGTGCTAAAAACCTAGCGGAACTGGACACAATTCCTACTACTGCACAATATATGCTTAAAATTATCACTCACCATTTTAATTTCACATCCTTCCAATACAACCTTGGAAACCACCCACATTTGTTTCTGTTGAATGCCAAATTTGTCAGCTCGCCAGCAGTGAGCACCTGGTGTAGGCGTGAAGTGAGTATGCATAAAAACACAACTATGAATCAGGTGACCAGATATGGCTGTCAAAAAAAAAAAAAAGACCTTCTCATCACAGAAATATGTAGAGAATCATCATGTTTCTGCACAGGGTCATTCAAGATAAACAAAGTTTGAACAAACTGAACACACCACCGTTCAGCCACCCAGTCCCATCTTTTCTCGTCTCCTGACTAAAGTCAATTACACCAGGTCTCCTCGCAGAACACATTCCCCTCTGCTCCCCAGTACCCTCCACATATAAGAAGAACCAGCTACACTTCACAGCAGAGAGAAGGTTAACTTCAAGCATGCATAGATTAGGTAAACCCTGATTGTAAAAAGATGGCTTGATGTAGACAGGTGTCTCATGTAATACTTGTTCAGTAACTGAAGCTTAAACTTGTTGTCCAACAGCAGCCATAGGCAAACAGGAAAAATTGAAATCAATGAGTGTTTATGAGTAAACAGTTGTGCAGAATCAAAAACTAAGGGGTACCGACGCTGACTGAGAAAACTTAATTCTGACTGAAATATTGCAAGACTTACTGCAGTTATGATGACTAGTATGATCTAATCTAGTATTATTAGTATGTTTACAGACAGGGAAAGCAACAGATATCAGGTGAATGGAAGATGTAACCTTGACAGTGAAGTTAGAAGTTTGGTGACCTCTGGTGGACTGAAAAAAAAAATAGAACTATTTTTCATGCATGTGATTTATATATATATATATATATATATATATATATATATATATATAGTGACAAAAATACAGTCATTTAAAAAAAAAATATATATATTTTTAATTTATGTGTTTTATATATATATATATATATATATATATATATATATATATATATAGTGACAATACTACAGTCATTTAAAACAATGATGAACCACATAAAGGTAAATGTCTTTTAAGCATTCAGAGATAGAAATAGAGTTTTTATTTTTTTTGTTTGTTTTTTTTGGGGGGGTGGGGGGTGGCTATTTGGTTAAATATTTTTTTGAAGAGACCAGCAATATTTAAATAATAATTTTTTAAAAAACCAAGTGGAGGGAGAGGAAGATTCCAGACTGCTCTGATTGGCTGGGTGGCTGTTTCGTTGATCTTGATCTAAGTTTGTATGCATGTCTTTTTTTAGCAGATTATTTAGCAGACTTTAGTTTCATTTGAACCCACAGAATTGTATTTTAGTGAAAATGTGAATATTAAAACTCCTGTATTCCCTAAAGTTGCAGCACCCATGTAGCTCCTTTAGCAATATATCTTCCTTGCCTCATGAAAGACTCTGGTCATGTCAAGTGAGTTCACAGGCAGAGTGAGCACAGGTGGATAAAATTACTGGACATTTTTTACAGCTCCGCAATTGCCACAAATGACCCTCATCTTCTTGGTTGTTAATGAATATAAATGTAGTCACTCATAAGCTGTTTTACAAGCCAGAGAAGGCACGTTTAGGATAGCAGTTATAGTTTCCAGAATCATACACCTGTTTTTGGTGATTTACTGAGGTAGACTTTTCGTACAAATTTTCTTAAGAACAAATTTAAGGGGGAAAAAATAAAAAGATATTGATGATAGAGTAATGTACTGTTCCAATGTACTAGAAACAATTGCTTTTAAGTATCCAACTGGAGCTATCTACCACATTTTAGAAATTTTAACTAAAGCTAAAGCCTAAATACTGATTGTTCAGCTAATAGAGCTGGGAATTATTAGTACTAGAAAGGCATCAAGAAGAGTGATTGATTCCTTCCTGGGAATCAAAACTCATGTCATGGGAGCACAGAATACTAATCACAAGCCTTTTAGGAACACATTCAGAAGCTCATGTTCTTAACCCTGTGATTTTCTTACATTTCTTCTTTAATTGCTTTGATTTCAGTAAAGAAGTGTTTGGTTAAGTAACACAAATGTACTTTAAATCAATTTGGTCACATTTAATTTTAAACATTCTCTTCAGCAAGAAGACACACTAAGTACGTTTACATGCACAGTTAAGTCTGGCTACGGTTATAACACAACTAGGTCATTTAACCAGACCACTGTTTTTGCCCCAATATACACAAGCACAGCATACGAATTGATTTATTGGCTGAAAGATGTCCAACCCTGCTATGATAACTAGCGATAGGCACCCTTTCCTCTTGTTACCATGATGTTTTCATGCTTTATTTATTACATCACAGGTCAAATTAATTGGCTGGCAACAAATCAGTACCATGATTTAGAATTAGACCAAGTTACACAAGCTTGGTTAACTGGTATCACAACATGTGTTCATGGATTGCACTGAGCCAAGCTCTTTTTGTCCTGTACACCTCCACTTTAAAAAGGGTGGACCACACACTGATGTAAATATTTGCTGGAGAACCTGGACATGGATCAGGTTCAGTCTGTGTACAGTAGAAGAACAGATATTTTTATAATTCATTCATTTGATAAATTCTGCTATAAATAACAGTGGAAAACAATACTATCTAATATGTGTGAACTAGAGATGGGTCGTTTCCCAAAATTTTGGTTTGGTTTTGGTTGTGCTTGTAAAACTGAAACCTAAAACCGAGCCCGCATAAAAAAAACGATATACACGGTGTTCCAGTTTAAATGGTTTTCAAGTAACTGGTGACATAGGCTTACAAATGTTTACTTTCCGCTATTTCTGCAGACATTTTCCTTACTTCTGTTTGTCTTCTGCAGATTCGTCAAGACTATAAATCTGATAGAAATCTGACATTCCTCTTGGTTGTTCAATGAGTTAAACCTGTGTCATGTCTGTGATTTTCACAAAGACAAATTATACAAACAAAAACAAATAAATCAAATTTATAACCTGTTAGACAGTGAAAATAAGTGAGGCGGGTTTTAAACCCGGGCCTGTGAGTTAAAGTACTCTGTCATGCACCAGCACGTCTCCTAACCACCTGAGCTAACACTGCCAAGAAAGTTAGAATTATCTATAGTTATATTCTCTCTCCCATGAACAATGTTAATGTTTATTAGTCCCGGCTTAACATGGCTGTCCATGTTATCTGATGAATGCAACCCTGCAATAACAGTGATTAAACATGAAGCTGTTGAAAATTGAATCTTATTTTCTCCCTTTATTTATTTTACACCTCGCTTTGTGCAGTTGTTTACATACCCTAATTGATTAGTATATTACATACACTAATGCTACACGTTTATATGGAATATCTCCGGTTTGGGTTGGAATCTAGATCTCAGTAAGGTAGACAACATTCTTTTTTAACACTTTCACCTTTATGTAAATGTGCATCATTTCACATGAAATATTCAATGCAAAAATGATTCAAAGTACTGTAGAATTTGACACTATTCAATGGTAAAATTGCAAAACAAAGCGAAAACAAAACAAAAACGGGTTGCAGGCTGGAAACCGAACCAAAAACAAAACCGATTTATAATTTCAGAACCAGACATCTCTAGTGTGAACATATGGGCACATTATTCACTGGCTGACCATGTTTTTTGTGGAATGCCAGGACAAGAGGAATAGAAGAAACAAAACAACTAATATCAATAAAACATTTTTTATGTATATCAGACAGTGTAAATTCTTTAGATGCGAGCTTAGAATGATTTATTTTTTGGTTTCAGCACAAGTGTATACCGATTTTTGTATCAAGTTCAAAATTAGGTAAATGGAATTTAGCAGTTTCAGCGGAGACTGTAGGCTGTTTGTTACATGCCACAAATAATGACTTTCACCCAAAAGTGGAAATTATCTAGTAGAGACATTTATAATGAGTGGGAGAAAAAATATCCTTTAAAAAATTATAATAATATTAATACTCTTATGAAAGAGTGGACGCTTCCCTCACACTTCATAATTCCTCTTTTTCTGAGATTTAAGACAATGGTTTGATCTTGAAAAAACAGATTCTTTTTCAGAAGGGATAGAGAACACTTGAGATAATGCAGACTAACAAAACACTGATGACGACCCTGGCTACCATACCATTTTTCTTTCACCTTCTTTACTGTAACAGGCACTGTAATCTGTTCCACATATTTGATATATATTTCCCCCATGTGGGAATGGAGTTCCATAAAGGGACTGTACAGTGTCCAGTGCCCGTATACATCATGACCATGACTGGCTGCTATGTACTGCAATGTAGATTGGCTGTTGTGCCTCACTATGTTGGATGGCGACGGTTGCCAAGGAGTCTGAAACTGGCCTTGTGTTATTCATAACACAATAAAACAGCTTTCGTGTTTGCAAACTTTTAAAGTTGTTTTCTATTTGCCGAAAACATTTAAACAGCAGCAAATTAAAATTGTTGTGTACTGTGTATGTATGTGTGTGTATGTATGTGTGTGTGAGAGAGAGAGAGTATGTTAATAATTTTGAGTTGATTTTTAAGTTTGCTACCTAAATCAATATATTATACATTTGTGAAGATGAACACTAATAGATGTAAAGCATTTACTTTAAAAAAATGTATTTTTAATTCTAAAACGTTTGGGTGTAAATTCATTTACATGCAAAAAAATGTGAGACCTTGCTGTGTTGCTGTCTCCAAGTCAATGGAGAA
Source organism: Neosilurus mollespiculum (assembly GCA_030014195.1). Lineage (NCBI taxonomy): Eukaryota > Metazoa > Chordata > Actinopteri > Siluriformes > Plotosidae > Neosilurus > Neosilurus mollespiculum. The sequence goes on along the minus strand of JAQMYF010000025.1, from coordinate 17,355,306 downwards.
TATTACCATCACGGGTTTCATATTACAGAAGAAAAACTTTCCATGCCTTAAATCTGTCATGTAAGTACAGTCTCACAAACACCAACACGACTTTAAATGTTTATTAAAATGAGAAATTATCTCTATATATACAGTACCTGCATAATTATCTTTACTATGATTTGGTTTTTTTATAGCATAAAGACAGAAAGAGGACTGCATTGATCCATATCAACGCTGGGTGAAAAGGAAGATTATTGAGTTCAGGTAATTTATCAAAGATGAAATATATAGCACAAGATTAAAAACATTACAATAAAATATAGCCATTATAATGTTAAATAGTTTTTTACTTTTTCTAATTATCAAGGAATTCACAAAAGAACTAAATATTTCAAACTACTGCCTCACCTGGTGTGACCTTTTCAACACCACACATCTCAATTGTTAGCATGCAGATAGAGAAACAACAAACCATAGCTAAACTCAGTGAACAATGAATTATGCTGATTTTAAAAGGAAATCTTACTCATTCATTTTCCGTACCACTTAATCCTACTTGGATCGTGGGGAAGCTGGATCCTATCTCAGCCAACACTGGTCGAAGGCTGGTTACACCCTGAACAGTATGCCAGACCATTACAGGGCCAGAACACAGACACAACCATTCACACTCACTTCCACACCCAGGGGCAATTTGGAAAAGCCTGTTAGCCTAATGTTCATGTTTTTGGACTGTGGGAAGAAATCAGGAGGAAACCCATGCAAACACAGGGAGAACATGCTGACTCTACACAGAAACACCTGAGCCTGAGACTGGAACCCAGGACCTTCTTGCTGTGAAGCGATATTTAAAGTTATTTTTTGTATTCATGGCCAGTGTGTCCCCATAATGGGTGTTTATTTTAAAAAAACTGTAAGAAATTAATATATGTATACCATATCTTTTGCATTTTTAACAGAAAAACTATGTTTCTTTTTTGTTTTTTTTTTAAATGAAAATATGGACTTGATTGATCCATTCAGTGTTGAGCATGTTTAGTGGATTATAAAGGGAAAAAATATATAAATTCCATTGCTAAAATAAAGGATACTGCTATTGTTACAAAAACACTGTAAAAAATTTATAATTTGCAGCTTTTTTAATTTGCAAATAAACAAAAGCATTCGATTTTTACAGTGAGTTGATTCAGTAATCTGATGAGTACTAGAACAGCTCATGCATATTCAGCTCATAAGCTGTTTCTGCTCATCTTCAGATGTATAATCAATACACTTATACTGTTATCAGACAAATAAATCATGCTAAGTTGTTTAACTCCTTTTTCAACAGTCATCACCCCAACCATCTCTTTAGAAGCAGGTAATGTAAAATCCCCTCTAGTGAAGTGTGAGTTCTCAAGTTTTGTGATCAGCTTGAGACTCAACTTCCTAGGAGTCTTTGATCCCAGTGGCACACATGAATTCCACTGACTCAAATACACTCTCAGGCTTTCTATTTTATTTATTTTTTTAACTGGCTGAATATTGTCCCCTGCTTGCGAGTGCATCTGAGAATAGCACACAGGCAGGTCATGTTCCGATCCAACACTTGTAAATCTCAGTAATAAGTACTACTTAAGTGCTACATGTCTTTTTTTCATGGGCATATTTTAATTCTGTGATGATTTGTTTGTTGAAATTGATTCTCCATTAACCACCATTCCATTTTATTTCTTTCCTCTCCAATGATGCAGTATTCCATCAATTACGATATCCACACTAACGATTATAAAATACTGGGTTACAAAATGTCATGTCATGTCATTTTCTGAACCGCTTAATCCTAATTAGGGTCGCGGGGAGGCTGGCGCCCATCTCAGC
>JAQMYF010000025.1:17316619-17332224 GCA_030014195.1 Neosilurus mollespiculum | reverse complement strand
GTGCCACAGGCTGATAGCATCCATGCCACGCTGCATTGAGGCAGTAATTCATGCAAAAGGGGCCCAAACCAAGTACTGACTACATATGCATGATTATAATTTTCAGAGGGCTGACATTTCTGTATTTAAAATCCTTTTTTTATTGATTTCATGTAATATTCTAATTTTCAGAAATTTAGAATTTGGGGTTTCATAAGCTATAAGCCATAATCATCAAAATTAGAACAAATAAAGGCTTGAAATATTTCTCTTTGCATGTAATGAGTCTATATAATATATTAGTTTCACATTTTAAGTTGAATTACTGAAATAAATGATCTTTTGCACAGTATTCTAATTTCTAGTTTCACCTGTATACTCCTACTAGGGTCGTGGGGATGTTGGAGCTTATCTCAGACATCACTGGGAGAAGGTGGTGTACATTCCGAACAGCTGGCTAGACCACCGCAGGGCCAGCACAAAACGTTCTTGGGACAAAAGTAGATGGTGGAGTTTACTCTGAATAGAGAGTAGAGACTCAATTCTCCCATGTGCGTTATCGGCTGCGTGGGGTTTTTTTTGGTCTACATTTATTGGACTACCTCTGACTTATAATTGATGAAGGAAGTTTCGTGCCTCTGGTAGACTAAAGCAAAGAGCCAGCTGTCTCTTATGTAAGCGCAAGCTATGTAAATTCTGTCCTTGACTTAAGTGCTGTTTCAGCTGCACACCTCCTGAGGGCTGTAGTAAATCAAATGCCACAATGTGGCAAAACACCATGTTGCAGTTGGCCCCCTTACATTACACTTACATGAAGAAGGCACTGCAACCTCAAATTATTTTGAACACAGCAGGGACATAGTTTTTAGGTTAATGCTACTATGCATAATACTTTGTTCATGCCAGGGTCTTATTGTGTCAAACATGTTCTGACTAATTTCCTACCACTTGCACGATCACATGTGTGCTTACTTCACTGTGTTCTTACGGCCACAAATCAGATCACACCATGCACCTCCCTCGCACATACCGCGTTCTTGCTGCATCAATTCCAGATAAATACTGTTGCATGTGCTGCGACTTTTCATTTGTTCTGTAAGTTTTCTTTGTATAGCAAGTCTGCACCACACTAGGTTTTAGTTACGTCCTTGCTGTCAGTTCCATCATTACTACGTCCTAATTAAGTTCTTACTGGATCCTAATTTGACCATGTCAATGCTATGCTCTTTTAACATGTAATTAAAAAAAAAATTTGTGTCATGCATCATTCCTTCATTCATGAGCTCGAAGCAAGCAGGGGAGAATTTGCATAACTGTAATGTGCATTACAGGAAGCACCAAAAAAAATTACTTAAGTGTGAATGGAAGAATCAAGCCCTATGTTATCACTGCTGTTTCATATTTCCTGTTCATATTCAGCTTATCTCCAGTGGATTAAGAATGTGACATTTGGGTCTAGGAAGATAAAAAATCAGTATAATTACTTTAATGATATCCTGGATGTGACCAGCAGTCAGTTCTCCATGTTTTATTTGAAGGCATCTAGAGCAATGAAATTTTATGGATGTGTGTAGTTACATCATATACTCACTTATTCCTGATTTCATATGACGTCCATTTACATGGTTGAAAAGCCTTTGTTCAATGAACTGTGTTCTTTGGTGGAATGTAAATGTGCCACTTTGTATTTCACTCAACGAATCAACCTTTCTGAGTCTGCCAAAGGATTATTAATAACAAGGGAAACCTTTCCTGGGAAGCTAGGGTTCAACACTGAGTTAAGTCATAGTGATCACTGATGTGCAGTCCCTTTGTGTTATTTATGATTAATTGAAAATAATTATTTATAATTGTTTGTTTGTAACAGCTTCACACCTTTTTCTCTAAGAAGGTATTTGTAGGCATCTAAACTACAATACAATACACTTTCACCAGTTCTGTAGTATAAACACATGGATTAACAAGGTAATGATGCACATCAGAGTAAGTAGCTTCATGCAATCTCATGGGAAGAAAATATCTTTTCATTCTTATTTATAGGATCAGCTGGTTAATTATAATAGTATTTTCTTAATTTCTATTTGTTTGCTTGTTAGGAGATTTATAAATGACAAATTAATCATTTAATTTAAGTAACAGTAACCATGCGTGCGTGTCATGACAGCTATTGCACGTTAGTAGTTGCAGGTGCACTATAAGACTTAACGTCGTATTCACTGAATGCTACCAATCATAAAGCAGACTACATAAGTGGTTTGCATATTAATGAGAATTCTGAGAAATCTACCTATAAACTGTGTTTTTTAGTGGAATGTAAATGTGCTTCTTTGTATTTCACTCATTTAGTATTTTGTTGTAGTTGAAATCACTCATGGGAAAAATTCATATATCTAACCGTTGAGATTAAAGTGAGTATTGATGTATCTTCACACAACAAATTGAATGCATAGGTGGGGTGTAATAACAGCAATTGTCTTTGTTAATTTTACTAAATATTATTTGTTGAATGAGTTGAATTTGATATTGTCAAGCATGGCACATGGGTACTGGAATAGCGTTTGCACATTACAGCTCCAGGGTTGAGGTTTGATCCTGAGCATAGTTCTGTGTCAGGTCAAGTTTATCCTTGTCATGCGAGCCATATACATAAAAAAACCCCCAGCAATCTTACACATAAATTGTACACTGATGCGTATAGCAGCACGCAAAAAAAGCTGCAGTGCACTGAGCCCTGACTCATTTCTATCATAGCCAGCATTAACAGTTTCATCACTATGTGCTACGGTAGCTCTACTCTGGGATCAGTTAAGATGTACTGGCTTTTGCTCCCCACACACTGGTTGTTCTTCTATGTATCATGTTTGGTAGGTTCTTACCACTGCATACCAGGAACACCCCAGAACATTTTGGAGATAAATAGCTGTTTTGAAGATGAATAGACCAAGTTGTTTAACCATCAATTCAATTCAGTTTTATTTCTTTAGTGCTTTTTACAATTGACATTGTCACAAAGCAACTTTACGTAGTAAAACAAATAATAAAAATAGACAATTTAAACATTTCTTCCACAATCCCTACATATCCCTAACGAGCAAGCTCACAGTGACTGTGGCAAGGATATACTCCCTCGTAGGAAATGAGGATGAAACCTTGAGAGTAACCAGATTCAAACTTCACTAGTTTAACATGAAGTCCGTTGGTTATACCACAACTGTATGTCTTAAATCATTTTAGCAAAAAAGTTTATATCACCAGCTGTGAAAAGTCTCCAAGAGCACATCTAGGTCCATATGGATCATCAGCAGGAGCGAGGGGCTTCCAAGATGAGAACTTCAGCCAGCATCAGCACACCAGAATGAACCACAGAACTCAGAAAGCATGATGATCAGGATCACTGGCTTCCCAGAAGAAGCATGTGTATCTCAGCAAAAACACAGACAAATAAAGAGAGCGCTTGTTAGGTATGCTCATATGAGTGAAATGGTAAAAGAAGAGTTAATTAGTGCTAAGTGCAAGCAGGGACTCCAGCATAACGGACTATGGCAGCATAACTAATAAGAGAGAACCAGAAGGAAGACAGACATGAGGGCACCCTGTAACGTTGGGCAATCAGCCATTCCACTGTTACCAATCACAATGTGGTCCTTGTCAAAGTCACTCAGATCTTTATACTTGCTTATACTATACATACTTTTCCTGCTTCCAACACGTCAACTTTGAGAACTGACTGTTCACTTTATGCCTAATACAATCCACTTCTTGGCAGGTGCCACTGTAACCAAATAATTAGTGTTAGTCACTTCACCTGTCTGTGTGTGTGTCAGAGGGAGAGACAGAGAGTGTATTAGTTTAAAATGAATACACTGTATAATATGATTGGACAGGACATTGTAATTGGACAAAATATTGTGAACAAAGATACTAAGCACTAAGTGACCAGTGTAGCAGGTTAAGTTTAAATAAAAACGGTGAATGAATAATTGTTTTACTATATACTACATGGGAAGCAATAAAAAGCAATTCAAAAAGTTTTATGGTTTATTTTTATCATTCCTGTGTAGTATGCTAAACACTATGAGTGGATATTATACACATCCTGAGCAATAAATACTGAAATTCAAAGTGCATTGTAAACTAGGCTCATTTGTTTTTGTGGTGAAGGTGTGGTATGGAGTTTTGCATTTTCTCCTCAAGTCCACGTGAGTCTATTCCAGGCTCTCAGGTTTCTAGCTATAGTAGGTGTATTACAAGGCTGCTGTGGATCTATAAAAAGCACTGAATTAATTAATCTAAAAATTTCATTTGTTTTAAAATGTTTTGAACTCAATTTCAGAAGTATTCAGTATGTTAAGACATAGGATGTAGGATTTTAATAATCATTTTATCTTTTGTTTATTTAAAAAAGTTCTTATTTTAAACCTCAAAATAATTTTATTATAACATCTTGCATATCATTTGTGTATGTGTGTTTTTATATATATATATATTTAATTTACTAAATGTATTTTGCATTAATACCACCCAGATCAGAATGGTAGAAAGATAACAGATATTGTTTGTGGCTGGAAAGCTTACAACAGACACATTATCTGATAGTGACTGGTGACAGAGAGAGGTCTTAAATTTAATTCTAAGAGACAATAAACTCCGAGAATGGTACATATTATGACAAACTCACTTTTTTACTCTCTGTGCACAAACGTTTGGGTATCTGGAGTGCTTAGCAGTACAAAAGCACTAAAATAATATAACATGGTCAGTTTCTTTTTGGACTGCGTCTTTCATATAGAACACCCCCTCATTTGAGTGTCTTCACCCACGGACTTGAGGACTGCTTTTTTCCTTCTTTTTTTTTCACTTGCAGTTGCCAGACAAAACAAACCTTCTATCAAAATGTTGAAGGAAACACAGGGACTGCTCTGCTCTGTCTGCACAGAGCAGCACACATCCCTTCATCAACCTTCAGGTTCAGAGGACAGAAGACATGAGTGGATTGAGTTTATTTTTGTTTGCAACATCCCAGCTGTAGTCAGTAAAAATCTATTCGTGTCTGACTCCTTTGCCAACCTGGACCAGTACAATGCAGCATCAAGCAATAAATTATACCTTAAAGAGGGATTTCATTAACAAATGTCTATGGAAACCTTTTTTCTGTGTTTTGGAGTCTAGCTTTAAGTAGTTTTCTGTTCAGTTCTTTCTCCTATTTCCTTTCATGTGCATTTGATTTAAAATATGATTAGACGCCCTTAATACAACTACATGAATTAGGTCAGAGAGGGTATTTTAACATTGGTGCACTCTACTTTTTTCATGAACTATATTATCAGGTCGGAATAGTAAGCTATTTACCTATTTAAATTTAAAGGCCTAGCCAAAATTTAAGGGCTACTTATACCATGCTAAATCGGCATAAGAACACATTGGGGGGGAAAAAAGATTCAAAACAGGTGAATAGAAGATATTAAGCCCGTGAGCTGGGGTGGCTTCACCAGGGAACCTTTTGTCTTCAGCCAAAATAAACTGATAATGAAAAATAAAATACAGGTTATTCACTAGTGAATCAGCACCTTTTTAAGTTAAGCAGCTGAATACAGAAAACTTAAATAATACAATACTGTCACAGAATTCATGGTACAAAAGCAATACATGACAAAGAGCATGTCTGAACAGAGTCCTTAAATCAAGTTGTCAATCAGTGTGATTTGCATTAGGTGTGATGTGATCATGTGAGAGTTACGTGTACTGGTCATGTGACTAAGAATGGTACATTCCCAGGGATGCTGGGAAATGTAAGAAGAATAGAGAAAACAGCAGATATAGGCTGTAGCAATTTATTGATAAGAGCCATTTCCAAATTTATCTATGGCAAATATTGTGGCTCATGTTGCTATTTTTCGAAACATTTTATAAATTATTTTGCATATTTTCAACGGGGAAAAAAATGTAAAAAATTTTGACAAGCCAGACGATAGAATAAAACAATTATTCCGCTCAGGCTGATAGTATACGCCTTATAGCGTATGAGCTCATACACTGGTCCCAGTTATGGAATAACTGCTTAATATATACAGTAGTTGTTCACCAGACATCTTTAATTCCTGAAACCTGATGAATGAACATCATTTTTCCCAACACCTGATCATTGTTTCAAATGGTGTGCTAACAATTGATTGTCATATACAGAGTGTTTGAAAGCTTGAGAGTAAATAGGTTGTCCACATTTAAATTGGTTGTCTGTAGTATTACTAATATCCTATTCACTGTCTACATAGACTTACAAAACCAAATACAATGTTAATATTGCAACCTGCAGATCTTCAGTAATCAGTTATGTCAAGTACATTTTTTGAATATAAAATGTAAGGGATTAATAGAGAGGGAGAGGCATCTCTGCCCCATTTCAAGTTATTCTGTGTATAGGTTTAAGCTGGTGCACCTAAACTAAAGCTCCCATGCTTACTTTAAGTTTCACGTTTACTCTGTGAACCTGCACATCTGTTTGCAAATCTGAGTAATATTTTTTGTTAGTTTATGAGTGAGTTTGAGCGCTGGTCTGTGATCCTTTCTTTTATGTTTCAGTTTGGTTCCTAAATAACCTCAGTTCTCACGCCAGTTTTATATCGTCTATATTTGTACCTGATTTAAGTAAAACAGTCATGGTGACAGATACAATAACACTATTCTCACATTATAGCTCAATACAAAGGAGTTTTGATGGGCAAATCCCAAATGACTCCGTGCTTCCCATATGTTTGCTCTCTGTAATATGCGAAAAGCTGCTACACACTGTCTAGTGCTATTACAGAAGTGGGAATTTGTAATTTAGCCCACATTATTGTGGCGACATACGTAACAGAAGATGGAGACTGCTTTTACTGAAGTAACCCAATCTTCTATTAATTATCTCAGGGTAACTTTCGACATCAACATTTTTATAAATTTATGTCGATCGTTGGTTGTCCGGCGAACAATTTAATATCAGGATAACCACCATGGTTATAAGATGTCTTGGAAACCCTGTACTAACATATCCATAAGTGTTTGATTTCTTAGATATATATTATTTTTGATGTATTTTTTGATTAAACCCCATTCTCATGTTTTGATATGCAAATCATTATTATGACTTCATTAATATGCATGTTTTCAAGTTGTGTCACATGTCGCTATTTAAAGCAAGTATTTGCCATTTTTCCCTAAAAATAGTTGGAAGCACTTCTGAGTAATTGAGATATTAGCATTTCCCTGGTTAATTTTTTATTTTTTACACAGTGTAAGGGACAATTAATGAAAGAGACACACTGTGCCGTACAAAAATATTTCACAATTAATTTATTTGCAGTCAAGCATTGTTAGTCACTAACTAGGCCTGCTTGTGCGCTATCTAGCAAAATAGTTTTTGTGTTTAAAGGCTAAAGCCACTCTGTGAAAATGTAGACTACGAGTTAGTAAAACTACAAGTAACTCGCTGATGAGGCTCATGTGTCAAGATCTGTAATCACTTGTTTTAAAAAATGTCACTGCTTGAGACATTTGAATGCTGTCTAGAAACTGCTTTTAGCAAAGTAACAACCTGAGCCTAGGTTTCATTTTGGCTTTTCCTTACCTGTGCCCATCCTAATCTTAAGAAATGTAAGCAATAAATTAAAAAATGTTTTTGAGTGTTTTTAGAACAATTATTCACCTCAGGCTTGGTTGAAGTAGCTGAATTGTTTAGTATTCTATGTAGAATTTTGTTTGTTTGTGAAAATTGTTTATTCTATCAGTCCTAATACTCAGCAATATTCACCTCGTGCCAAGCCAAAAAACAAATAATTGGTTTAGTATATACTACATGGAAACACAAATAAAATGCACACTAAATCAAGATTTTTTTAAAACTTCTTTTAAATCATGACAAACACAAACAAGCTGTGTAATCTCTTTAACTCACTTAAAGATAAAAAAGTTTTTAATTTTATACAGAAGATTTTAGTATATACCATGTGGAAACATAAAGAAAAGTAAACTATTACATTTTTAGCCATGACAGAGGCAGGTCAGGAGCGCTATGTGGTCTGAGCAGAAATAAGCAGTCTGTATCCAACGGTGTCTGGTTATAGCCTACTCATTCAGAGTTTAGTCTATACTACACGGAAACATAGTAGAATGTGCTCTGTAAAGGTGTGTTTTTACACTCATTTAACGTTTTAGTATACATGGAATAAACTAAAATGAAATTTTATGATTTACTTTTGCCTTTCAAAATGGAACAGTGATGATGCAGCCTGATGCATAATGATAATGATTTAAACAATATCTACCTGAGATAATGTTTTTTGATCTCCTGATAGCAGACCAATCGAATCCCAGCATTCCCATATACTAATAATAACTAATGCCTTAATGCAGTATGCAACTTTATTTTTAGGGCAAAACAGTGCTGTAGTGGTAAGCACATCCATCTCACAGAAAGAAGGTCCTGGGTTCGAGTCCTGGGCTCAGCAAGGGCATTTCTGTGTGGAGATTGCATGTTCTCCCTGTGCTTGTGTGGGTTTCCTCTGGGTACTCCGGTTTCATGTCCAGACATGTAAATTATACTGTTTTAATAACCCTAGCTCTGTCAGTGAATTATGTGTGTGTTGGCCCTGCAGTGGAATGGCGAGCTGTTCAGGATGTACCCTGACTTCGCCTAGAGTTGGCTAAGGTAGGCTCAAGGCTTTAAGCTTGTTCATTCTGACATCATTACCTGAAGCTGCTTTGCACTTATGTGTAGACAAGTTGGACCTTATTGGCATTGACATTTTACAAGGATCAACCAGCTGGGGAAGAGTCTAGTAAACCTGGAAATACAACTACGTGAGGAACATAAGAAAAGCAAGGGTGCTAATTTGGATTAATTCAGGACCTATTAGTATGCATGCAGATAGCCGCTCCTTCATGAAAAAATGTTGCTTATTTCACCTCAAGTCAAACAAACAGGTTGGGGCTTTGAGCTTTATACTGCACAGCAAGTAGGCAGGCTGTATCAAAATGGCATGCATTAAAGCAGTTCAGTAATGTCCTTCAAGTTCGGAACATGCCTCTTATGCTGCTCTTTAACATTTGAAGCAGCCTTCACACTAAAGCAAATTGAAGAAATGAACTTGAACGAATTGCAAAAGCCTGAGTTCACACAAAATTCCAGACCAATTGATTTCCGAGGGAAGGACAGAACAAACAAGTGAAACAAAATCAAAATGGTTTGATAACTTATCATTAACAAAGCAGAGCAAATGGCAAACGAAAGTGACAAATATTAACTAATGCTTTAATTCAAATGCAACTTCTCTGCCTCACCTGGTTTATTTCGAACATTTCGGAAGCTCGCGTCGGTCCGTCACGACAGGTATAAATCATTCACATACTGACAAAAAGTTTGGATTGGAGCAGATGCCCCTTTGGCAAACATGCAAGGCTCCATCTCCACCACCCACACCTTCACCTGAAGATGCAGATGCATCCCAAGAAGCCTCAAGATCCATGTTTTCTGGTCCCAACTTTTTTAGCAGTTTTTTTTTAGGTTAGCTGCTTTGCAGTTGTTTTCCCCAGGGAGTGACATCAATGTGTTGGGTGTGGTTGACGTCTCTTGTGGAGACAATGAAACTTACATTTTCGCGTTTATGAAGACGAGAATCCTGCCAGAGATGTGCATGTCAGAAAATCCAAAATGGTTTATAAAAGGTTGGGTAATGGTGTCCCTCATGTTCTGGGGAGTTCTAGTTTTTACTATGCAAAAACATAAAGCAAACTGAAACAAGATTTTTGTAGTTTATTTTCACATATTCTAACCACTACAGAGGCAAGTCAGGAGAACTCTGATTGCTTTAAGGAGAAGTAGGCTTAACGGTGTGTAACTAACAGCATCTGTTTAGCCTACTTATCGAGTTTAGTACATACTACAAGGAAACAAACTAAAACAAGATTTTTATGATTCTTTTTTTCCATTTTATATGTTTAATAATTTATATTGCACTTATACCAAGTATTCTTGTTCACAACGCATCACATAATTGAATAAAAATATAAATAAAACATATAATGTAAATGAATAAAAAGTCATAATATAAAATTATCACCATTGGTCAATTAAAACTTCGTGTCCACCAGGAGCAACTTTTAAAAAAAGCTAAGTTATAAAGATAAGTTTTGAGGTTATTTTTGAAAGCAGAAACAGTGTTCACAGAACGATTGTGTTCAGGAATGGTGTTCCACATCTTGGGGGCAGCTACTGCGAATGCCCGGTCCCCACAAGTAACCAGTCTGGATCGTGGTACAGTTAGTCTAGTGGAAGAGGATGATCTAAGTGACCGTGTAGGCAGATGAATATTCAACGGTTCGCTGCGGTACTGTGGTGCCAAGTAATGCAGTGAATTTTATGTCAGCAGTAACAACTTAAACATAACCTTGTACTGGATTGGCAGCCAGTGTAACTGAATAAGTGCTGGCGTCATGTGTTCATATTTCCTCATTCCAAGCACAATCCTTGCAGCAGCAATCTGGACACATTGAAGCTTCTGAATGTGAACAGCAGGTAATCCAGAAAAGCTATTGCAATAATCAAGCCTGGATGAAATGAGGGCGTGAACTATGGCTTCAGTGGCAGGAACTGGAGAGGTATTTACGAATGTCATAAATGTTCTTCAGCTGGAAAAAGGCTGAATGACAAATACTGTTAATATGAGCCACCATGTTCATGTTGGTGTAAAAAAATCCCACCCAGATTCCTGGCAGTGCTGGCTGGATCTACTGGAGTGTCAGTTTCTGAAGTTGCTGCCTTGTTCCGAGGACTAGGAATTCCGTTTTGTTGTCATTGATTTTAAGTTTGTTATGATGCATGCAGATTTTGATTTGTCACATACTGTAGAGCATACAGTAATTTGGTGATAGCGAGTTCTTCCGACAGATCAAATGATGGTTTGAACTGGAGAGACAACTGGGTATCGTCTGCATATAGGTAATATTTGATATAATGCTTTTGAATGATCTCTTCCAAAGGTGAAGTATATAAAGTGAAGAGAATAGGGCCAAGTACACTGCCCTGCGGCACTCCGTAAGCCAAGGTCTGAGTTTGGTAGTTCGTATCAAGGATGGTGACACACTGAGATCTACATACCATGTAGGATCGAAACCAGTCTGTCACGGATCCACCAATGCCAAAATGTGGTGATAGCCTGTTCAGCATAATCTGGTGTTGTTGTTCATTAACCATACTGAACAGGATGTCGTTTTGGACTCTCATGATAAAGCATAGTAATGTTGACTCCACCTGCTGCAAGTGATTGTGACAGCCTGTAAGTGTCTGTCATTTTGATTCAAGCATAATCCACTCAAAATATTTTTTTTTTTCAAAATCCTGAAATAGTGGACCTAAAAATCGTATCATTGCTGTGTAGTATATACTAATATATGCAGTATATTGTGTTAAATATTATTATAATGAAAATGTCAGAAAGTAATGTAATACAGGTTTTAGGTATAATGTTTAACATAACGGTGCCTTCTCAGAAACAGACACATAATTGATATTTGACTCATTTATTGATATTTATACCAGAGGCCTTATTTTGGCACTTAAGCAAAACTGCAGGTTTTAGCCTCTTAGAGCAGTTACACAGTCTTGGTATTTATTCATAAGTTCTAGCCACATTAAAAAGATTCTTTTTTGTTTGGATGCTGACCACATACTTTGCCTAGAGCTCAACCTTTTTGACACTTTATCCAGAAGTGGCACACAAAATCAATTATTTTTACTTTCTGTATGAGTTTTCCCAGTGCTCGTGACACCAGCCAGCTGTGACATTTAAGCCTGATTAGTCAGTGTGAATAGTGTGTTGAAAGTAGGATTTGATTTGAAGCTGGTAAAGACAAAACCTGGTGCATTTTAGAATAAATTGCTCTTTGGTGCTAAAAATGCCCTGAATTGATTTTTAGAGCTCATGACGGAAAACTAGAGAGAAATGATTGACCCGGAAGAAAGAATTTGATTATTGCTTGCCAGTTTCGGGAAAGTACTTATTCTGCATGCAGTCACTCAGTGCTAGCATTAGAATTTAGTCCTGTTATCATATAATGATTAAGAACTTAGACAGTCACATAACTATGGGCAGTGTGGCCAAATATGCCATAATGGCAAGAGTTTACTTGCTGGTATGCAGTAAATTCTAATTTGTCAGGCATAGATATAAGATTATTTCATCTTTTCATTAATTTTCTGAACCAATTAATCTCAATTAGGGTCGCGGGGAGGCTGGCACCCATCTCAGCCGACTCTGGATAAGAGCAGAGTACACCCTGGACAACTCGCAGGGCCATTGCAGGGCAGAAAAACACTCATGATAATGCAGCCTACTCTTTACGATAAACAGCAATGGTTCCTTTACATGCCTTTCACCACAGAGTGAGAGACATGGATGGCCGTTATTAACCCAGTTAGCTGTATTTCCCACTCCATCCAGGATCAGCTCCAGCACCTTTGCAACCCTGACTAATAATTGGTATGGATGGATGGACAGATGGATTCATAAGATTTTTAATATTGATTCAAATTAGGTCCTATCAGACCACACTCACATATGTCCGCATTCAAAAGAAAATCATTAAACTTTGGAGACTCCCATGCACACATCAATGTCTGCCTTACACAAAGCTTCAGCATTCACTGAAGTACATTTAGACCCCAAATTAGTTTTTGCATGGTGCTTTGCAACAAATTGGTGCTTTGCATTCAAAATATGCCCCCAAATGTTTCCCTACATCCATCCAAGACTGACTCAGAATGTGCTGGGATGCAGAACAGGATAAAGTGGTTTGGAATAGTTTATTGTTAAAGTGTGTGTCAGAGAGAGATATAAAGGGACTAAAACAGCACCTTCCTTGTTGATTGGTTCATAATATCCAGTCAAATCTCAATCAAAATGTATTTCCTTTGTTGAATAAGATAAACAGCAGACTTTCTCATTTAAAACCAGGCACATGATAACCTGAATCATGTGGAAAAATAAGGACGAATAATTGCCAAAAATTCATGTAACTACTTTGTTGCCGTAGGCTAAACCAATTGGCACATTTTGTGGGCCGACCATGTTGTCGGGATTCCAAGAACACTATATAACCAGATGCTACGTCATTATCAATGGAGCCTTAGGCACTTAGAATTTGATGCCTGCCAGTCAACAAAAGTAGCATTGCGATAAGTCACCTTTATTTTTACTTATCCCTTTAATAATCTGGGAACTGAGAATGGAAATGGTTGCCACTGGAATTTTTGTCCATTGCCGTTTGATACATGACTTCAGCTGAAAACAAGCTGAAATGTTGACCGATCTGCCCACAGCACATTGTTCCTTCTTTTTTTTTGTCTATTTGAAATGAGTTCAGGTCCTTTTGATGTAGGAATTGATGTATGGCTTTTCACTTGTATAATACACTTTTGGGTTTCCTTACTGGATACGGTGACAGATTTTGGTAACCGACAATGGTTTTATGAATTACTTCCAAGCCCATGTGGCTTTATCTGTCACCGTAGCATGGTGGGTTTTCAGGCAGTGCCACATGAGGGGTCGAAGTTTACACAAATTCATTGCCATTTACATTTCCTCATGGTAAGCATATCCGCCTTACAGCAAGAAGGTCCTGTGTCGGCGAGTCTGGCGTTTGCATGTTCTCCCTGTGCTTGCATGGGTTTCTTCCAGGTTTTCCCGATTCCTCTCACAGTCCAAGGACATGCACATCATTTCATTTCTGCAGAGACCTTTAAAAATGCCAAATCCATGAGTTGGCATTGTTTTTACAGAGCCTCTCTGTGGTCTTGGTCTGTATGCTGCAGGCACTTATCTGTCTTATCTTATCTGAAAGCATTCTATGACCCTAATAAAACTACTCCACCTTTCTCTTCACTCTTGAACGGGATTTCTCCTACTCTCTCTGGATAGATGCAGTTCTTTAGTTGTTTTCCCGAATCAGGAACAGTAAAGTGTATATAACAGCACAAAGGTAGCTAATGTTACATATGTCTGCCATCATCCTGTTCATACCAGTTTCATTATATAATTTACTGGAGCATAACTGATAAGGTATACTGACTCAAACTTTCAACTTTTTCATTCCCTGATGGCACAGATATACAGTTCGGGTAAAATAGTGAAATTGTTCAGGAAGCTTGGGGAATCATTTCACCCGTGAACTGGCACCACATAGTCCTGACACCAACCCCAGGGAAAGTGTTTTGAATGTGCTGGAGAAGTGCATTGGTTCATCTCTCCCTTCCTCAATTTGACATTTGTATCAGTTTAGAAAAACACCACCACAGTGAATGCATGCTGTCATCAAAGCTAAAGGCAGTCCAGCAAAATAATAGAGTGTGTGACTTTTTTTGAAAGGGCAGTGTGTGTTTCTCTGATTGTAAAATAGTTTTTGTTTTTATTTCATGAGTTTTTTCTCATTACATTGCCAGGCAACTGGGTATAACTGTATTTAGTCAATGGTTAGATGGTTCCATGCACCCTATGAGTTGCAGTAAGGGAGTACTATATATATAAGATGTGTCTATCAGTTATGGATATACTGTATTGATATCTTATTAAATAAAATGTGTGTGGCACGGTGGGGGTAGTGGTTAGCTCATCTGCCTCACAGCAAGAAGGTCCTGGGTTTGGGCATTTCTGTGTGGAGTTTGCATGTTTTCAATTTGTTTTGTAGTTTGTACTTATGTGGGGTTTTTTCTGAGTACTCTGGCTTCCTCCCACAGTCCATAGACATGCAGATTTGGCTAATTGGCTGTTCCAAATTGCCCCTAGGTGTAAATGTGAGCGTGAATGGTTGTGTGTGGCCCTGCAATGGTCTAGGGAGCTGTCCAGGGTGTACCCTGCCATCTCCAAGTGTTGACTGAATAGTGAGATTAAGATTTTCAGCAAATGAGTGAGTGCATGAATATATACCACTACGGCACCGCCCGTGTGTGTGTTTGTCTGTGTAGGTATATATTTTTCATATACTGTGTGTGTATGTGTATGTGTATATGTGTATATGTGTATATGTGTGTGTGTGTGTGTGTGTGTGTGTGTGTGTGTGTGTGTGTATATATATATATATACACACACACACACTGTATATGAAAAATATATACCTGCTTATGAGTCAGCAGTTTGTTCTACTAAAACACCTAAAACAGTATTAAGCATTGCCTAGTTTGTTATCAGTAGCTGTGGTGAGCTGCTGATCTGCTATAGGCATGCTCAAAATATACTGCACCTATGAACAATCCTCCCAGCTCAGCAGTTTCCTTAAAAGAGGCTGATATAATAGAAACTATTTGACCCCTTGCTACAAGTAATTTATAACTAATGGGTGGTTGCATTATATACAAGCAATTGCCTGGCTGGTATTACCCTCTCTTTTTCATTATTTATTAATGACATTCTAACATTGGCAGATGGGCCTTTTGTAAGTGGACCGAATTATTTTGAGACACCTGAGCCCTGACAGTGTGGGGGTGCTTCTGTTAAGCTGCAAGCACACAAAATGTATGTATGTATATACACTCACCGGCCACTTTATTAGGTACACCTGTCCAACTGCTCATTAACACTTAATTTCTAATCAGCCAA
>JAQMYF010000025.1:17301563-17312604 GCA_030014195.1 Neosilurus mollespiculum | reverse complement strand
GAAGGCAAAAGGGGGTCCAACCCGTTACTAGCATGGTGTACCTAATAAAGTGGCCGGTGAGTGTATATATATATATGATAATAATGTTGTGTTTACTGCATCAGTTAAACTAGAAATATTGAATGGCAAAACAGTGTAGCATTGAATTTCCTTCAGTTTCTCTGTGGAAATTACTATAGTTTGGCAAGTGGACAAGGATAAATGCTCCTGGGATACTTTGGTTATTTCTGCAATATTTCCCAATGGTGCATCATGCTAATAGAGTCATTATCCTTCCTGCTGAATCTTCAAATTTGCGTGTAGTTAAGCCTGTTTGATGTTTGTTTGAAGAGGGAAAAATGACAAGCATTGCTCTGAGTTCAGAACTGTGCATATGAAGCAGTTCTCTTTTGCTTGCACTTTTAGTGTTCTACATGCATGCAGGGGGTGTGCCTACTAATTCTGTGTATAGGGACATTGAAGGTGAATGACTCTGTGTCAGATTTCATAAGAACCAACAGCAATTATTATTATTATTATTATTTTTTTTCATATAGCATCTAGTTTAATTAGAATTGGTTAGTGGTTTTTTTATGGAGCTCCTGAGTGGAGCCCCGTAGTCATGCAATGTGGATTGGTTTGTTGTTCAATGTGTATAGACAAACTTTTGCCCAGCAAAACAACACTAACAGGAGCAGGGAATATGAACTTGATGGATAATTATACTAATAAGACAGGTGATACAAATGAATGTGGAAATCAGCTAGTGAAAGTAACTCCAGTTTTAACATTTCTTAGTTTTGCTCAAGACCAAAGTCAGGAAATGCCAGGGAGACTTATTTATTCTTCCAGGGCTAAAGTTAATGCATACTCTGGGGTTAAACACAACCCCCCGCCTTTAGTCGCCAGTGGAGCGGTGAAATTTCTTGATGCTGAGAACCTGCAGGATTAATTAATATGCAATCTAACTTGACTCTACATCCACATGCCTCTCTCTCTCTCTCTCTCTCTCTCTCTCTCTCTCTCTCTCTCTTTCTCTCTCTCTCTCTCTCTTTCTCTCTCTCTCTCTCTCTCTCTGTGTTTCACATACAATGCTAGCATTTCTCTCTCTTGCTTCATTATACTCACACATGCACAATGACAAGCTGATATCCTCTAAAGGAGCCGTGCTACTTTTATAACACCAGCCATGGACACCAATCTGTAGAGATAGGAAGCTCTGCCTTTAGGCACTGCCTAATCTTTATATCATGCCTGATTTAACACTTTTGTAAACAAATGCAACAAATACAAATGACAGATTTTTGTCACATTTTTTAATTCATAAACACATTTTTTAAAAATAGATTTTTGGAGCAATTAACAGGATGCTTTATTTATTTATCAAGCAGTTTTTTAAGTCATGGATTTATTTTTCATTATAGCAGGTTGGGGCTCTCTGGTGTTCGGGTTGGGGTATAATTTTTAACCAAAATTTCAGTTTCTTACAGGCAAACTCCAGCGCTCAAACCATGAGTAGACATTCTCAGAGTTATTAATTGTTTAAATAGTGAGTCTTGGGCAACAAAAAAAATTAGTTACTCAAACCAAATTTAATTGAAAATTTTGAATCTAGCCATCACTTAAATATACCCTTTCTGGCAACATGAAGTCCCCTTTATGGTTGATTAAAGGAAATCCCACAAGACCTGAGAAATTAAGTGACTGAAATGCATGATTTAGGAAAGTGTTACAAATCAATCTCTTAAACTCTGGAACTCCAGTGAACCACCATGAAATCCATCATCTACAAATGAAGAAAAGATGTAACAGTGGTAAGTTTTCTCAGGAGTAGCCTGCCTAGCAAAATTGCTGCACATAGTACCTCATGCAAGAAATCACACAAGATCACAGAAGAACGTATTAGCATCTGCAGGCCTCTCTAAGCTCAGTTAGTGCTTATGATCCCACCATTAGAAAAGTACTGTTGGGAAAATGAAGTCAAAACCACTGGAACGTAAAGTCTTTAAGATTTGCCAAAGCAAGACATTGATCACACCCAAAACTTAAGGGATAATTAATATGGACTGATGAGGCAAAAGTAGAACTTTTTGGAAGACATGGTTCTGGTTGCATCTGGCACAAAGCTAATACAGCTTTCCACAATAAGATCACTTTACCCACAATTAAATGACATGGTGGTAGTGATGGTATCTGCATATTTCCTGCTTAAAGGAGATATAGTATGTTTTTCCACTGTTTTGACTCATACATGTTGTTGGTGTTGAATAATTAACTGTGTTAGATGATGCAAGACTGTAAAATAACAAGTTTAGCACATGTTTAAGTTCTCCCTCTGGGCTGTTTGAACTGGCCATAAACACCGGCTGGCCATAAACCCCATAATGTGGGTGTGGTCAATGGAGAGAACATCCAGTAATCGTCTGCATATATTATTTATATTATTTATATTGTATGCTGCCCTGCAAAAAAGGTTGCCACTTGGGTTTAAATGGGCAAATTGTTGATTGGATAACTTCACGATTATTCTTTCAGATTTTAATTATGCATTGGGTAGTTCTTAACCCAGTTTTAGTAATTTCAGCAATCTCATTAGTTGTTTTATATGCTTGATGCAAGCTAATAGTTTGAACCTTCTAAAATACAGTGACATTTTTTTCCATGACAAGAGGATGTGTTCCGCCATGGCTGTTAAAGAAATGAGAAGCTACTCTACTCGGTGCATCATTTAGGGCTAAATAACTTTTGCCAGTGGAAACATTATTCACAGCACTAACTTTTTATTGAAAGCATATTTCCTGTATCTTTTCATGAGAATTGCTTCTCATTGGTGCCTTTCTAATGATAAATTATAATGCTTTCCTAATACAAAAGTGCAGCAGCAAGT
Source organism: Neosilurus mollespiculum (assembly GCA_030014195.1). Classification (NCBI taxonomy): domain Eukaryota; kingdom Metazoa; phylum Chordata; class Actinopteri; order Siluriformes; family Plotosidae; genus Neosilurus; species Neosilurus mollespiculum. Next base: position 17,309,738 of record JAQMYF010000025.1, on the reverse strand, counting down.
AAACTCTTAGAGGCTGCTGAACTTCAGCAAACCCATCTGTCACCACATCAAGTCAGAAGTCAGCAGTACAGATTTAATTTGATGCTTGCCTGAGCTTCTTAAAACTCACAAGGAGTATTGTCAAGGTCTCTACAGTATGGGCCTTCCGAATAAGCATGGCAGTTGTGGGGGACTCGGCAGAAAAGTTGCTCAATAAACAAGTTAAACAGGGCTATAGTATAACGCTAACTGTGTTTATTCAAAGGTTCAGCTCTGGAGTTTAAGTATCTGATGATTGGATGTATTGAAATAACAAACATAACAGTAGCGACTGCTCTAAGATTACATGGGAAGCTCTGCCTCTGCTTAAATCAGTCTTATAAGAGTTTATGCAAGAAATTTGGTCAGATTGTGTGTACATTTGCACACAAGACTAATGTAGCAACTAATGTAAACCTTGACTTTATGTATGAAATACAGTGTCGTATTTACATTTCTATTATTTATACTACATTTTTATTATGCTGACATAATATAGCTAATTATATCAGCATAAATCTTAAGTGACTTAAAGAAATTATTTCGAGTCTCTAACAAAAATGCAACCTCGTGCTAGTTCATTAGGCCACAGTATACACAGAGTACACACTGAAAACTTGTCTGGATTTATTCCATTTGTGGTAGTTATTTGGTCATACCGGACAACTGTGGATTGTTAGCAACCTTGGGTCCGGAGTTTAGTCTGTCTAGGAAAATAAAAACAACTGGAAATTGGAAATATTGAGCTTATATATGTACCAGATACATCGTTAGGTGACCAACCACTAAGAAGACCTGGATGGGTTAACAATAAGTTGACCCAATTTACATGAGTCACTTTTCTCAGGGTACATGTTGGATCGCCCAAGGAAAATACACTCTAACCAGTTTCTGAGGCATAAAATGCACAAAACACATTAAAAAACTTAGGTTAGGTCAAGACCTGAACAATTCTGCAAGAACAGTTTGAAAACTCAACCATCCCAACTAATGCATGCAGATTCAAGCCACTTTTCCCTGTCAGTAAACAGACGGAATGGAGGCATCAGATTCTGATGCAATTAAAATAATCACAAAGAGAATTAAATGTTGTTAGATGGCTAGAGCAGCACTGACAAATACAGGCAAATTTCACCTTCAAATTGCAAATGCTATTACCAACCTTCAGCACCATGACTCACCTAGAATAAATTACAGATCTTTCTTGGGAAAGGACACACAGCAACACTTGCCACAAATTATGTAACAAGATGTCACAAAGGTATGAGAGATAAATTTAGTGGAACTATGACAGAAGGGACCCTTTTAGTGAAAGTGCATCATTCATATAGAATTCATGTGTTTTGATGCATCTGTTTTGGGGAAATTTGTCATATGAGTCACATGTTGTTCCTATGAAAGGGATTATATAGAGATTTGGGCACGGCCAAAAAGCAGAGCTCCCATATGATTTCCCTTACTTGACAAGTTTTCATGGTAACTCTCAAACCCCAGACATGTATCCTACATATATCAAGATTAACTAATTTTAATAACTTGTTTGTAGAAGGGAATAAAAATGAGGTAACCAAACACGCAATCTTAGTCTCGACATGTAAAGTACACTGTTTAGAAACCGTCGGTTTACAGAACATTTTAATAACACAAGAATATCATTAGTTGTTTATTTGTGAACTGCTTACTCTGTAAAATGTTTGATTTGCTGACAGAATCAATGACGATTAGCTACAAAATATTTAAGAAATCATTTGTCCTAGTAAGAGTGCGAGGATGAAGAAAAACTCAGTGCGAGCTCCGCTATCACCACAAGGTAGCGAGATGCCAGTTCGCTCAGTTCACCTCTGTAAACACGTTATACGCACCAGAAACGTCCTGCGATTCTTCAGTGTGACTGGGTTAAAAGCCTTTCTATTCAAATGAAAAATGCATTGCATAGCAGTGATAGTTTATTTTGCTAAAAAAAAACAAAGATACCTATTGCATACAGCACATAGAATTCTGTTTACATTGTTAAAAACATGTATTTTATCTTATGGCTTTAAACAAGTATCAGTTTGGAGGGGAAGATAGAGTAGAAGTTATCATCACTCAGACATTCACTCCCATTACAAGAGTTATATGCCAGCATGAGAAATATCGCCACAGGATTCCCATGTGCACACTACGCCAGAGGGATGGACAGACAGACATTTCTTGACGTTACAAAAAGATGCTTTTTACTTATCAATGGAGCTCCGGAGTTCCGCTATAAGTGTTGCATGACAAATAACTCTGTGTATGATACTCCTCTGCCACTTGGTTGATGTATAACCATGTATGTTACACACTCACTATTGAAAAATGTTGGGGGTATGGTATAAGGGTGTCCAGTGGGTTTAACATTGAGCAATCTAAGTACTACTGTACTGTACTGACTACTTTAAGAAAACCGTACGATTCTGAGCACATTAGACAACACAAAATGCATGAAATTTGTATATGGCTTATTCTGGAATAAACAGCAACATTTTTGGAACATAGAATCCCAACATAAAAGCCTCTGGATTTATTTAGTTCTTGCCTAGATCGAAGTAAACAAGCTTTAAAATTTATGAAATTATGTCAAATGTTTACATTATTCCAATTTCTAGGAAATTAGCCATTATAAAATTCACTCGATATAACTAATGCAATTAATTTATCTAATGATATCTGCAGCATAAAATGTTTTTGTAGACAATCAGCATAAGTGTATCAAACAATTTTATGTGAAGAAATTCTTTGGAGTTGCCACTGTTCTTTGAAAACTGTACAACTGTAGAAGAAGTATCGACATAGTAACATCCATAACATTTTGACAACCCAGAAGATGGTTCAAAAGCTTATCATAAAACTTTAAAACTCCACAACAAGGTTCTGCAAAGACATTTTTCATCACACTAAAGGCAAGTTTCGTTCAATACACAACTTGTTAGCATATGCATATGGGAAAAATTGGTTTGTCTTTTGATAAAGTCAAAAATAGCCGTTCTATAGAACATCGTGACCCCTCAGCCAGGATGTCTCAAGCGCACGGAGGACAAAAGCCACCCCCCATATGAACAGTTTCGAACAATCCACATGTTACTAGCCACTCTATACACAGGTTTGGGTCATAGGGAGTGCCTTTGCAAAATTTCAGAAAGCTGAGCCGAGCAATGGCCCAGACAAACTTTACATGTTCAAAGGTCACTGTGCCAAGGTCAAATGTGACATATGCAAATTAGCTACCCCACACACAGGTTTACGTCATAGGGATTGCCTTTGCAAAAGTTCAGAAAGCTACCATGCATATGAGCCGAGCAATGGCCAGGACAAACATTATATGTTCAAGGTTACTGTACCAAGGTCAAAGGTCACGTATGCAAATTAGCTACCCCACTCACAGATTCAGATCATAGGGAGTGTCTATGTAAAATTTCAGAAATCTGAAAAGGCCTGTGCATGAGCTGAGCAATGGCCGGGATACAGTTTTTGTCACACCGCCCGCCCGCCAAGCCAACGACAATATTCCTCCAGCCATTACTGACTGAGGGGTAAAAAGAGCAGAGTGTGGGAAACATGAACTGCTTGGGTTTGTCTCAGTGTTCATGGATTCCAAGCTTGTACGAGTGATGTCAGTGTGTGGGAATTAGTCATTTCAGTACACCTTAGTGGATAAAGGGTGTTGATAGCCAGAAAGAGAAATGTAATTTTGTTAAAAGTGGTTCTGTTGTCTGCATCACTTCCAATACAGCCCTAAAGGTATGTATTTGGATTGACACCTAATCCTATTAGCCATTAAATCTTTTACTTGTGCTAAATGGGTGGAGATCTGTCTGTTAAGCTGCTGATGTGATCAATATGTGCATCAATATGATTCACTTTATGCTTCCATAAAACAACAGGGATTCAGCGACTTATCTGTATTGGTGCATAAATGGTTAAAAAGATGTTTTTAAAAAAAATCTCTCAGAAGCAGGCTGGTCTTGCTGCTAGAACTCAGTGCAAATGAAAAGGGCTTCATACAGATGGATGGAGAAGAGTAAGTGTGATAGAGAGAGTGAGTGAATGATTGTAGGTAGGAGAGCTAAAATTAATTTCCCTTGATTCAGTGTTTTAACAGGATACTTGTTAATAATAAATCATGTAACACTCACTGTCTGTGACTCGTCTAGATCTAGTGAAAGAGAAACTCTGTGTGTGTGTGTGTGTGTGTGTGTGTGTGTGTGTAATATGCTGTGTCTACTGAGTCTGATGTTTTTATGATTGAATGTTCCTCAGTGTGACCATTTATAATCCATCTGTTAAAACCCTGAAGTCATTTCTCAAATTCCCATATTATTCTATCTCGCTCTCTCTCTCTCTCGCGCGCTCTCTCTCTCTAGTGAAAGTTTTAACATACAAAATACAGTGGTTTATTTTGATACTATGTGTGATCTAAGTACATTAAATTATATTTGTCTGTCTACCTGACTATCATTCATTCATTTTCCGAACCACTTAATCCTATTTAGGGTCGCGGGGAGGCTGGCGCCAACTCTGGTTGAGGGCAGAGTATATTTATGTTCAATTTGTATCATACGTATTTTTTTTTGCTTTCCAAGCTAGATTACTTCCTTCAGAAAATACAAATCTAATGAAACATGGGTACTTCAGTAAATGTTATTTATTATGTCTGCGCACTGTGAATCAAGGCCATGCAAAAGTAAACAACATTGATTATTCTGTTACAGTAGCACCTGCCAAGGACTGAGTTTTAAATTAACAGTTGGTTTTCAAAGTTGATGTGTTGGAAGCAGGAAAAATGAACAAACGTGAGGATTTGAGTGACTTTGAAAAGGGCAACATTGTTATGGCTAAACGACTGGGTCTATTCATTTCCAAAATTCGTGAGGTGTTTGTGGTATGCAGTAGTAAGTGGTCCAAGGAAGAGCAACTAGTGAACTGGGAAGAGGGTCATGGGTGTCCAAAGCTCACTGATGTGCATGGGGAGCAAAGGCTAGTACAAACTGCTAAAACAGATAATGCTGGCTATGACAGTAAGCTGTGTTTTGGACTGCCTAGCTGCAGACCAGTCATGTGGTAATAATGTTATGGCTGATTGGTGTATATTATCCAATTGATTTATGTTTGGAAGTAATAAGGTCAATTATTTTGCCAGACTGGGTCACATATAACAACAATCTTAAAGAAAAATTGCTTAATACAGAGACACAAACAACTGGACTCTCTATTTTCATTCAATAATTTATTACATTATATTACATTACAGGGCAGCATGGTGATGCAGTGGTTAGCATGTTCGCCTCACTGCAAGGAGGCCTGGGTTCGATTCTCGGGCGTTTCTGTGTGGAGTTTGCATGTTCTCCCCATGCTTGTGTGGGCTGCCTCTGGGTACTTCAGTTTCCTCCCACAGTCCAAAAACATGTGCAGTAGGCTTATTGGTTGTTCAAAATTGCCTCTAGTTGTGAGTGTGAATGATTGTGTGTGTGTGTGTTCGCCCTACAATGGCCTGGCAAGCTGTTTAGGGTGTACCCGCTCTCACCCAGAGTTGGCTGAGATGGGCGCCAGCCTCCCCGTGACCCTAATTAGGAATAAGCAGATTAGAAAATGAAGGAATAAATGAATTACCGTATATTAAAATCTTTTAAGAAAGCAATTCATGAAAATATTTTGGTTTTGTGCATTCACCTCAAATGCTTTCTACCAATGTTTTCTTCAATGTAATTCCTTTTTCTGACATCATTTAGTTTCCTAATTAATTAACACTAGCAAGTCTTTAAACTTATAAACAAATCACTTGAATATATTAATTTGCTCTCCCAATTCTTTGTTTTTACTTTTTCCCCCACTTGCTTCTCTTTTGGGATTTTGTTTATTTTATTTATTTTTTTAAATTCAGTTTCTCACTTTTTTTTGTCTGCTGTTAGAACTTTATGTCTGAATGTGTAAGGGAATGTATGAGTGGGCTGCAGATGGAATTTATGTGATCCAGTAAATTTGAAGAGAGAATATGCTCATAAATCACAAACGGTAACAAGTTAAGAGAAATGCAATTATTTATCTTGTGTATGGAAGCACATTGGGAAATAGAGTGCAAGATGAATGTTCATTGCAGGTTTGGTGGACAAGCATGTGGATCAGCTCTGACCTAGGAGTCTGAGAGAAACAGCCAAATGTTCCAGGAGAAAACACATTTTGCTCTGTATGCTTTGTGACTGTCTTCTGTTTGGTGTAAGTCCTTCTGTTTCACTGTGCTGTGCCAGATGTTGAGTGTGTGTAGCCCTATAAGCTAATTCAAAAGAACATCAAAATTAAGTATCTTTATATAAAGGATTATGTGACTGCCTTGATAATTGTATTGTACCAGATTTGTATGGTTCATGTGTAATTTTCAATAAATAATCTGTTTAGGGATGTGTTTCCTAAATTTTTATTATTATTATTTTATTTGTTGTTCATTGAGGACTTTTGTAACTAGATGCCACATACTGTTCAATGGGCTAGATTTACTAAGTGGGACAAAACAGCATGGGGGTGCAATCCTAAAATAATGCTGATAGATGTGGCCAGTTTTGCGGGTGATCTACAAAGCAGTGCACTGTATTCTATACACAGACTGAGCCAGTTCATTGTTATATGACAAGCCCAATTTAAAGAGCTGTCTGTTTTTGACCCTGCAATCAACTGCGCAGATGATATTCACGTGCGAGTAATTTATTAACAGGACAAGTGCAGCTTGAAATGCACATGTATGTTATCAGAAGTTAAAATAAACAGAAACACTGGTGTGTTACTGGTGACCGAAATGAAAAATAAAGGTCTGAAAATGGGTATAATATCTGACCTTTAAATAAAAATCTTGCATTTTCTCTATTCAATGTCCATTTGAGTCATGCAAAATGAGCCAAACAACCATTTCCATTAAAATGTCAGCTGCTACCCACTTAAAAACACAAAGGCTCAATTATTTGTCTGTTTATATCAAGCTTAATGATGGTTTAAATCTACTGACAAATAACTTTTTTTCGCTGTCAGGATTTTCTAGCTAAAAAAGGATTCATGTCTGATTTTAAGTAAGTGTTCATTTAGCATTTGGATTCATGTATAAGGTTTGGTGGCATGTCATGCTTAGGGCTGCAACTGTCAGTAAAAGATGCTCTTACAAGGCAGGATATATGGGTTTTTTTTTTTTAGTTCTTGACTCAGCTAATCAAATCCAAATCATTGAGAAAATTCAAACAAATTGTTCAGGCAGTTGGCAGACAGAATATCATAGTCAATAACAAAGCCTAGACAGTAGCTAAACCAGAAATGCAAACAGTGAATGTAAGTCTCAGCAAGTCTTAACAAATGGCATGGATAGGGATGAGAGGCAGGTGGAGCTGGATTGCTCTGTTGCTCTGCTGCTCCAGTGTAGGATATACTTATGTATAATAATCTTAGTCTGCAGAAACACTCTGAAAGTTCTCTGCTCAAATAGGCTTGTAGATGGCACTGTACCATATGACAATATATTCTGATCCAGTCATGCTGGCATCTTTATTATTTTTAAACCTGTGACTAAAAAAATCTAAATTGTGTATTTACTAATTTATTTATTTATTTATTTATTTATTAATTTTATGCTACCACAAGTGGTGGTGTGACAACCTATTCTGTGCTTTTCTGAATCATGTTTTCTCAAACATTTTGTAATTATTCAGTTACTTCACAGAGCTGGAGCAAAGAAATGATTGGGTATTGGTTAACTTAAGTGAAACAAACCTAATAAGGGAGACCATAATTGTTTCTCAGAGTGGGATTTCATTTGAAAATTGCTGAAAGCCTCAAATAACAGAATCAGTTTTGCTGAGCAAAGACATTTAGACATTTTAAACGATGCTCCCTCCAGGCAGGCAGGGTTCTTTATCCTACAATTTCTGCACCATTGCTAGTATGGCAGTAACATTTATAAGCAAACACAACTAACCTTCCCACTCTGCTTTTGTTTCCAGACATCCATTATAATATCCAGCTGGCTGCCAGAGGTGCATAGGTGCAGGGTCTGTTTTAATATTTAAGTTCCAAATACAAACACGGGCGGCACGGTGGTGCAGTGGTTAGCACGTCCGCCTCACAGCAAGAAGGTCCTGGGTTCGATTCCCAGCTCGGGCG
>JAQMYF010000025.1:17263473-17287982 GCA_030014195.1 Neosilurus mollespiculum | reverse complement strand
TAAAATGAGACTTTATATATAGATATATATATATATATATATATATATATATATATATATATATGTGTGTGTGTGTACGTACAGTAGTGTGCAGTGAAGATTATACATTCTTGTACTCTTGTTCTGTTGTGTTGTCCTGTCTCCTGTCTTGGGTTTACATAATAGAAATCTGACAAACAACAAATTAATAAAGAATGGCCTAACCATGTTTACTCAGATTTTTCTTTTTTCTTTTAATGTTTTTTAACAAAACTGTATTGAGGTAAAAAAAAAAAAAAAAAAAAAACAAGATGATGCTAGCGTTTTTGCAATCCAGTGTGTCTTTTTGTGAAAACAGTGATAAGATAGACAGCCAGTTTCCACTTTGAAGATTCTAAAGCTCATAGCCAGATTAATGTACAAAAGAAATCAGATGCTCAATGAGCCTGGGATGGATTGTGCAGGCTTTAGGCCAGCAAGGTTGAGACCAGTTTGGTTCGACAGGCTGAAGATTCTTCACTAGTGTTTTTTACCAGACAGCTTGTGTCACAGTTAGAAAATGGGATAATTATGAAGAAAGTTCTTTAATGAATACAAATATAGAAACTGTTTGTTTATTACACTAATCAAGCAGAGTTTTTATTTGATATGAAGAAATGTCAATCATCTGTTGGGATGCTTGTTGGTGGAATGTTACAAAAGCAAGTTGCAAGAATGTTACGCGTCAACATATCTGCGATTTCAAGGCTGTGAAGACAGTACAGTGACACAGGCAGCACCAATGACTGACCACATACACAAACCACAACCCCACAACAGGACCACCATGTTTGCCTCCAGCACCTTTGCAGCACCAATCTGTCCAGCTGCCATTACTGCCATGCAGACCAGAGGCCGTCACCTGAAAAAAATCAGCGCCTAAGCTGTATGCAGACATTACGGAAAGGTTTATGCAACTAGCATTCCTGTCGTGGACTGTTGCTGACACCTGCTCATTGGTTCGTGTGTCTGCAATGGTCAAGAGCACACCTGGGCTGGAATGCTCTAAGATGGAACAGGGTCCTGTTTCCTGAAAAATCACATTTGAAGTTAAGTGTTATGTAATAGACTAAGTGTTACTGAAGGTAGAGTGCAAGTTTAACATAGGCATGGTGAGTTATGCAGATGCTATTGTTCTGGAGCAAGACCACTGGGGTGGATCAGGTGTTTGGGGTAGAATCTGAAGCAGACACCACACACAGGATTCAAGCTGTGTGTGATGCCAGAGGGGTTCACACAAGATACTGACATTCTTTATCCAGAATGGCACTTTCATTGTGAAAATGAACTCTCATTCATCTCAAATGGTTTTGCATTATGTCCTTAAAACTTTCTGTTGGCTTGAATAATTTTGTTTAAAAGTAAATCTTAAAATTGTGTTGTAATTTGAATAGAATAAATTTGAGTGTTGCATTGGAAGTCTAACTGTTTCACATTTTTACAATATCAGAAGTTTAAAAGCAAAGTAATTCCCACATGTATACTCAGACATGGATTTGTGACTAGGGGATTTAAAAACATTTATTCTTTCATTTTATTTCCTGGTGGATTTACTAGTGTGCTTGGGATGATTATTTTGTAGAATGGTTCACCTATGGTTCAACTTCAAGTTTCAGACAGATGACTTCACATTATCTTCAAGCAATTTTTAATACGATGAAGAATTCATGGTTGAATTAATCTGTGCATGCTGCCTAATCCCTGAGGCAGCAAAGTAGTACCAGGCCATAACATTTCCACCACAGTGCTTCACAGTTGCTCTAAGGGTTTTTTCCTGTTCACATGTGTACTGTGACTGTGGCCAGACAACTCTCTTTAATTCATCTGTCCAGAGCACAAATATGAATTTCTAAAACAAAATTCATTCAACCAGAGCTAATTTTTAAGCCATCAGCATAGTTTAACCATGCATGAATAGCTCATTTTCACACTGGCGTACTGGCATTCAAAATTTTCACTCAGTAGGCAGGCTCTGTGAAGATTTTGGCACCATTGAATGGGTATTTTACACTTTTTTGCTCTTCTACTAAGGGCCATGTCATGTTTTTCCCACAGAAGGTTTTAAATTTCCAATAATAACAAATTTCCCCTTGTCGATTATTTTCCTTTTTGTATTTGAAAGATAGCTGAAAAGTGTTTATTCGTAGCGAGATTTATTTTTCTGTCCATGTTCACACCCTTGCATTTTTATGCGCTTTTTCTTCGTTATGTTTTCAGTCAGGTACTCAATACTGATGATGAAGAATTATGAGAAACTAGTTGATTTGGTGTTTTCTTTCATTCTTTGAAGATGTATTTGTACTTAGGTAATTTTTAATGGCAAACACATGCTTCCTTTGAGACCCACTGCATCACAAGGCAACGCACCTCTTTGGCATACATGGATTCACGGATGCCCATGAATGATCAGTAGCTGGTAATCACTGTGATTGACAAGCAAAATATGTCTTGGTCTGTACTGTAAAAGATTTCAGGTTGACATTTCTTTGTACAGACCTCGCAGAGAAAGCTGTCCTAGAGAACAGCTTCTGCAGGGGACTTACAAGCCTCATCATAAGTATGGAATGGGATGATGATGATGATGATGATTATTATTATTATTATTATATGTGACTGTGGAGTGACATAATGACAGGGCTCAATAGTGGGTCTCAAGCCCATGAAAAGCAAATTTAGACCAGCAGTAACACTAGCTGAGAGAGTATCTGGTACACGTTGGTGGAAAAGTGGTAAATATGTCTTTATTTTACCAATTAACACACTCTGGCCATTCAAGGAACCATCCATGAAGTAACCCTTTCTGGACTTTGGATTTGACTTATTTTACTTGCCTGCATTCTATTTGCACTGCATTCTATCTTACCCTGCATTCTATATGTACAAAAACTATTTCCATGGAGATATTACTATGCAGCTTTCAGTAAGGTGTATTTGGATGTTCCTTTGCAGGTGTTCACAGGAAACTCCAACACAGAAAGTGTAGTACGTCATGATCTTCAGCACAGCTTTGTGGCCAGATATCTACGATTCATCCCTCTGGGCTGGAGCGATGAGGGTCAGATAGGTCTTCGGATAGAAATCTATGGTTGCTCATATTGTGAGTTCACATCTCCCAGCACACACTGCCTGCTTTTTTTTCTCTTTACATACATACACAATATACATTATGCACAGCCCCAGCCCACATACTGAAGACAGTGGCTTGAAAATCACCAGAATCAAAACAGATCTGAGTACATAGTTTGTTTAACCAGTATACAAGTTTTTAATGGGTAGCTATAATGAAGTGATTCAGATCTAAATAAAATAACTGTAAATGTATATTTTATTGTAAAATATGACTTAATTCTGTAGAGAAATACCAATGACTTGAGAAAATTGAGCGTCTTCTAAGGGCTCACTTGATTGTGTGTTTGTGTTGGCTCTGAAATGACTTCTCTCTGCCTGCAGTGTTAAATACAGTTTTTTGTAATCATGTTGAATACACTATGTGGGTGATTAGCTCAGCCTGTGTTACTGGATCTGACTTGGTCCACACATTTACAGGTAGATCTAAACATGCTTTCATGAAAACTGTACTAAGAATAATGACTAGGTCCACATCATTCTTGTAAAAAAATTTTAAAGTCATGTATCATTTTCCTTCCACTTTATAATTATATGTCACTTTGTGTTGGCCTATCACACAAAATCCCAATAAAATACTTTTGCAACACAGTAATGACAGGGCTTTACCGTGCTTTACCGTGAATCACCCTGATGCCAATCCTATACTTGCCTCCCATGATGAGGACAAGAAGTTGCGCTTTGTTAGTTTGACTGTAACCAATCAAGCTCTGTGTGAGTGACTCATTTCTCAAGTGTTAACACTTTCATCCTGTTAGACTGTTCTGTACATTTCTGTTATTGTCTTTCTCTTACTGTATTTCTTTTTGTCTGTTACACCGTCTTTCTCTCTGGCACCCTTTACTTTGTATTTATTTCTCTGTTTAAGGATTCACTTCATGTTAACATCAAAAATCAAAAATCACAAGCATTTTCAATTTTAATCCCTATATAATGAATATGAAATTGATGCCCAGATTTAAAGAATGAAATTTACATCTTGAGATTTTATTGCCATGATCCAAACCTAGTACAAAAAGCCATCATATAATTTGGGTATTTACTGTTATATACCATATCCTTCTGGGGGTGGCATGGATGGTTAGCACATCCACCTCACAGCAAGGAGATCATTGCTTTGAATCCTTGGACTTGGCTAGAATGTTTCTTAGTGGAGTTTGTATGTTATCCTCGTGCTCACATGGGTTTCCTCTGGGTACTCTGGTTTTCTCCCACAGTCCAAAGTTATGCATATCAGGCTAATTGGCTGTTCCAGCAAATAAATAAAAGAATGAATGTATGTTTCAGAGATAAATAAAAGTCTGAGTTTATAATGTTGCAGTGCAGTGTTGTGCTTCTCATTACCTGCAGTTAATCTGTGTCCTAGCTCTGTTTTGACCTCAATAGCCTCCCACAGAGTAATTCCCATAACAATACTGGGGCACTTGGTCATGTCTGGAAAAAGTTATTCAACCTTTTTTTTTCATGCCTATCCTTACTTTTTCTTTGTGTGTCTGACTCTTGTTCTGCAGGGGCTGATGTGATTCACTTTGATGGCCAAGGCATAATCTCCTACCGATTCAAGATGAAAAAGATGAAAATCCTGAAGGATGTGATAGCACTGAAATTTAAGACGGGAGAAAGTGATGGAGTGATCTTGCATGGTGAGGGTCAACAGGGAGATTACATCACACTGGAGCTGAGAAAAGGAAAGCTGTTGCTCCAGATAAACCTTGGTATGACTTTACACTTATCATCCAGCCTCACTTCTCTTGGTAATGTTCCGAATAAAAACAGTCAGATTTGTTGTATAGTGACTTTTATTCACAAAATCTTTATGCATAATACTCAGACATATAGATATACTATTATAAAAAAAATTAAAAAATGGTCGGTCAAGATTTTCCGACTTCCCTCCTGTCCGACCCGTTCCTGTCCGAGTGGATGGATGAAAATGAAGCAGCAAAGGGGCACGAAATAATGTCCGATGAACAGATAGTGGCATCAGTGACGGGAGAGCTAAGTGAAAGTGAAAGTGAGGACAGTGACGATGAGCCTGAACCCACATTTAAAATGAATATGATAAAAGAATGTGCTGATTCGCTCCTTAAGTTTGTGGAAACACAGTATTGTGTATTGAGTGTCGGATAAGTGTTAAAAATGTCCGGGACTGCTGCTGAATAATAGCGATTGCCGGACAGATTATGGTAAATGTCTGGGAAAGGGTAGGGGTCCCGGACATTAGCGATTGCCAGACTTTTGAGGTTCCCGGACAGCCTATTCCCCCTAATAATCCGGAAAATCGAGGGTGAAGTGTATATATATCATTTAAAACACTTAAAACATTTAACAATTCATATTATAGACAGACTTCACATGTCATTGTTATTAACCGTTATTAATGTTAACGTTATTAATAAGTTTATATCATATACAGAATGTTAATATAAAAGTATTATGATGATGATAATGATGATGATGATGGTGGTGGTGATAATTATTAAAATATATTAAAATATAAATATACTTGATCAGTTAACTAGGTGGAATCAAAGAAATTCAGAGCCTCTTTGAGATCAGGATCCCTGCTTGCATGCTTAATTTGACATTCATATATTTTCCAAGATATTATAATGTAAATGCTGTGTCTGTCTATTTCTGTGAAAGACAGGCAGCAACCAGCATGGTTCCATCCTTGGTCACACGTCGGTGAGCAGCGGCAGCTTGCTGGATGATCATCACTGGCACTCAGTGGTGATTGAGCGCTACCGAAGAAATGTCAACTTTACTCTGGATCAGCACACTCGGCACTTTCGTACTAATGGCGAATTCGACCAGCTCGACCTTGACTACGAGGCAAGAGATAACTACTACTGATGGGCATCAAGTTTGTTTCAGTTCATATTTCATTTTCCACATATCACTATATATAGCAGAAAATTTAACCATGTATGTTTTATACTGAAAAAATTCAAAATAGAATTTTAAATACCAATACAGGTGTAAGATATGGTGGCCCCCAAATGCAAATTAGAAAGTACTGCAACAAAAACAATACATCAGGGCTCTCATTACTTTCATTAAATGTCTATGTGAGATTGCATCTTTTTAGGGCAGAGCCACTCAAAATTTGGCCCCACACAATTCTTCTATTTATTCTTGCTACCTAAAAACCTATTTACCTAATGTTCATAATTGACAAGCACAAATGAAAATGAAAACAACTGGTAAATATGTTAAAAGACTGAAAAATTCAGCCAAATAAATTCATTGTTTTATTTATAAAAACACAAATGGGGCTGCACAGTGGTTTAGTGGTTATCACATCAGACTCACAGCAAGAAGGTCCTGGGTTTGAGTTCTGGGCTCAGGAAGGGCATTTCTGTGTGGCACGTTTCATGTTCTTCCCATGCTTGTGTGGACTTCCTCCGGGTAGTCTGGTTTCCTTCCATAGTCCAAAGATATGCACATTATATAGTTGTGTGTTGGCCCTGCAACGGACTGGCAAGCTGTTCATGGTGTATCCTGCCTTCGCCCAGAGTTGGATGAGATAGACAGCCTTCCGGTGACCGTTATGTGCAGTTTGGCGAATGAATGAATGAATGAATGAAAAAACAAATGGCTAATGTTGCAGCAAAAAGTGTGTAGGTCACGACGCAAGAGATCCAAATTCATTTTTCGGGTGTTTATTTGGCCTTTAGGAAAAGGAAAGCATACAATCATTCACACAAAGGAAATTGTTCAGAGAAAGGACCTCAGACCTCGTCTACCAGCTCTGCATTGGCTTATAAAGTGTCCGATGGCTTATATAAATGCACGATAAGCATCCTTTGAAACTGTGTAGCAGTGGTCCAGTAAGTTTGTGTGGACTGGTGGGACACTTCCTGTATTTTAGAAATTTGTGGGTAAGAGTTTTCTCTTTAACTTCAATGATTTTCTTCTGCATGAAACTTCCTGTCAGATAGCATGGGAACTGAATACTTATTTGTTAGTATTAAGGCATGAATTATTAATTAATATCAATTATTATTATTAATATCTTCAGTTTTCATCAGTGCACACTTACACACAGGTGTAGCTCATCATTTTTACATGGGCTGCTTTCATAATTTTGTAGGACATAATAGTGTTTGATGAATCTGATTTGGATAATTCGTACTAACTTACTAAAGTACAAGGAATTTACAAATACTCATTCTAACATGTTCTTGTATGAGGCTTATTGTTTCCTAACTCTGAGGTTTGGGTATATAAAAAATAGCACACCTGTTTTCTGAAAAGGCTTATTTTTACCTTCAGTTGTGTTTTGGAGGAATACCCCACTCAGGCAAGCCTATCTCTGGAAGTCATAGAAATTTCATTGGCTGCATGGAGAGCATCAACTACAATGGAGAGAATATCACTGATCTAGCCAGGCGAAAGAAACTGGATATTTCTAGCTTTGTGAGTTGCATTCTGCTTCATTTCTCATTTACAATTAAATACATATGATATTTAGAAAGTTGTTTGTTTTAAAAGTGAAGAGAATGTGACTTTAAAGAATTTAATAGGTAGACAGGTGAGACATACAGCATTATATCATATTACAGTTTAAGAATTAAATTACTTGCTATTGTAATTGTTGCTTTTTATTTTTTATTTAAAGCATTTTATTTATAGCATTTGCTAGTGTAGTGTAACTGGTGGATGTTCCAACAAGAGAAATCAACCTGACAAACCTCTTTCAAAAAGTTGATGAAGTTATAAACACTCTATTTCCAAATTGTTGTGACTTTGCCCTGATTTTCACCTACCATTGCAAAAGTGAATCATCTCTGGAACGTAAAATTGTTAGTATACCCACCAAGTTTGGTTAAAATCCATGCACAGGTATGGTAAACATTTTGTTTACAGACAAAATGATAAACAAATTCCAGAGATTTCCCCAGATTCCCCCATGTCTCTCACCGTCTATGTTGAGAGGGATGTAAAAGAACCATTGCTGATTTTTGCAAAAAGTAGGCCATTGGATTGCATCAGTGTGTTTCTTCCCTGCGATGGCTTGGCGAGCTGTCTAGGGTGTACTTTGCCCTCGCCCAGAGTTGGCTGAGACGGGCGTTAGCTTCACCACAACCCTAGTTAGGATTAAGCAGTTCAGAAAATGAATGAATGGATAAATGAATGAATGCCAGAGATACCACCACCAAAAATTTGTATTCCCCACTAAAACCTATGTTGATGCAGATATTGCTGTACGTATTGCTGGTATTGTTGTTGCTTTTTATTTTGTAATTAATATTCTTCTTCTTCTTTGTATATTTTCTAAATATATTAATATTCTTACTGTTTCCATTTTTCTCAAAGGGACAAAATATAGTGATAGCCTGAGATTATAATATATTTGTGTCAGCAAGCTAGTTAGAATTAGTATTACTGACATTATAACTATTATGATATATTATTTGATATATGATATGATATATGATATGATATGTTATGTTATGATATATGATATGAAGGGCTTAGAGCCACAGTGGTCTAACCCACAAAAACTGAAAAATGAGATAAGGTCATATTTTTACAGATGTGGATAAGGTCTATGCATACCAGAATGTTCTCTTCATCTTCCTTATGACCTTGAATCATATTGTGAGCATTATCCTCAATATTTTTTTATATTGCAAAAACTTTCAAGTTATATTTCTCAAAAACAGCTTTATGTTGGTTACACCACTCTGGCTCACAGCCCTTCATATATTATATAATACTAAATCAGTTCTAACTGAGTGACAAATTTGATTAAAGATTTTTTACAAATCTGAAAATTAGCATCAGTAAAAGACATTTTACTTCAAGTTATAACTGACACTGGAATATTATTCCTCTAATTTTCTTCCCCAATTGTAGCGCAACCTGACATTTTCCTGCGTGGACTCTCATACCTTCCCAGTTTCCTTTAATGCCACAAGTTTCCTGCAATTACCAGGCAGAAGGGAACACAACATGGTGTCTGTAAGCTTCCAGTTTCGCACTTGGAATGCGAATGGCCTGCTCCTCTTCAGTGCACTGGCTGATGGCATGGTGGAGCTTGTGCTGCAAGATGGCAAAGTTATGGTGCACATCAGTGTCCTGAAGCTGAAAAATTCACATGTTGACATGGCAGCAGGTATGAAATGCTTTCAGGCTAGTAATAATAGTAATCAAAATAAATATCTTAATTACTAATAATCCATGTGTCTGTTATATGGCCTACTACTGATGTGAGACTCACTGTAGCAGTTGGAGGCATGTGTTGGCATGGTTCTACAGTTAGAGGAAGTAATCTAGAAAGATGGATGATCTATAAAGTTTGTGGCCAACATGGTCCGGGTGCCTCACATGTGCAGTGGTGTTTGGAAGTTTGTGAACCCTCTTGTTCTACAACCCGAATTACAGAAAAGTTGGGACGTTCTTTAAATTAGAATAACATGAAAACTAAAAGTCTTTAAAATCACATGAGCCAATATTTTATTCACAACAGAACACAGATAACATAACAAACGTTTACACTGAGAAATTTTACAAGTTTATGCACAAAATGAGCTCATTTCAAATTTGTTGCTTGCTACAGGTCTCAAAACAATGATCCTTGCCGGCAGGCCACTTCAGCACCCAAACTCTTTTCCGATGAAGCAGTGCTGTTGTAATAGCTGCAGTATGTGGTTTTACATTGTCCTGCTGAAATACGCAAGGCGTTCCCTGAAATAGAAGTCATCAGTGGGGGATCATATGTTGCTCTAAAACCTTTATATACCTTTCAGCATTCATGGTTGCTTCCTAAACATTCAAGCTGCCTATACCATTTGCACTTATGCACCCCCACACCATCAGAGATGCTGGCATTTGAACAGAACGCTGAAAACGCGCTGGAAGGCCTCCATCCTTTTTAGCCCAGAGAACACGACATCCATGATTACCACCAAGAATGTCAAATTTGTCTGTCTTGTCTGACAATAGAAAACTTAATCACTTTGAAAAAGTCCATTTCAAATGAGTCTTGGCCCACAGGACATGATGGCGCTTCTGGACCATGTTCAAATATGGCTTCCTTTTTGCATGATGGTGTTTTAGTTGGCATCTGCAGATGGCACGGCTGATTGTGTTTACCGACAGTGATTTCTGGAAGTGTTTCTGGGCCCATTTAGTAATGTCATTGACACAATCATGCCGATGAGTGATGCAGTGTCATCTGAAGGCCCGAAGACCACGGGCTTCCAATAGAGGTCTTCTGCCTTTACGCAAAGTGATATCTCCAGTTTCTCAGAATCTTTTGATGATGCTATGCACTGTAGATGATGAGTTTTGCAATGATTTTGCAATTTGTCCTTGAGGATCATTGTTTTTAAAGCATTCTACAATCTTTTTATACACTCTTTCAGAGTTTGGAAAGCCTCTGTCCATCTTTACTTCAGAGACTCTGCCTCTCTAAGATATCCCTTTTATTACTAATCATGTTACAGACCTGATATCAATTAACTTAGTTGTTAGATGTTCTCCCAGCTGAATCTTTTTATACTTTCTTGGTTTTTCAGCCATTTGTTGCCTCAGAGCCAACTTTTAGCAGGCATCAAATTTGAAATGATTAAATTTGAAATGAGCTCATTGTGTTCTCAGTTTCAACATTTGTTATGTTATCTGTGTTCTGTTGTGAATAAACTATTGGCTTTGGTGATTTGGAAGTCTTTTAGTTCTCATTTTATTCAAATTTGAAAAACGTTCGGGTTGTATATATGTCTAAATAAATATGAACTAAATTATAATCAGATTTTCACATAAGTCCTAAAAGTAGACAAATAAACTACAATTAACCAAATAAGACATTAATTCACTAGTCTGTTTAGTTATTTATTTATGGAGGAATATAGTATACTATATAATATTACATATTAGGGAGGCAACGTGTTGTAGTGGTTAGCATGTCCGCCTCACAGGAAGTCGATGTCGTTTCTGTGTGGAGTTTGCATGTTCTCTCCGTGCTTGTGTTGTCAGTTACCAAGCAATATATACCATCATGCATTACATGTGTGTGTGAATGGTCCACCAGCTCAGCTGTCCTTGAACTGTCACGTTTTAATTGTGCAACAGGATTACGTAATTCCGGGTCTGAAAGCATTTTAACACATTACCATTATAGTGCACTATATATCCCTCTGCATTTATTTCCCTTGATAGTAAGTAGGTGGTAGTGAAGCTGCCATTGTTGGGTACTTGAGCAAGACCCTTAACCCTCAACTGCTCAGTTGTACAAATGAGATAAAATCTAAGTTCCTTTGAATAAGTGCGTCTTATTCAAAGTAACTCAAATCAAGACAGTAGAAGTCATTGAATTGTTTCCAATGTAAAAGAGCGAGGGCTCTGGTGGTATGCTTTTCCACACTGCCAAACTTCATTGATCTGCATTTAATGTGCACTTTGCGGAATCTGTCACTGTCTTACTATATGTGTGGTAGTACCCTCTGATACTCTTTGTACAAGTGTGCATGATGTATCTGTGTTGTGCTGTTTTATGTTGTGCCGCACTGTGATCCTGGAGACTTGATGGTTTACACAGTTTTTATGTGTATGTAATAAATACTAGGAGTATCAGGCTCTAAATGACTGTAGTTTTTGCTTCAGCTCTCAGCATGGAGAGCGATATTGTTGATTATAAAAACTGGTGTTTAACTTTTATATGCATGTGAGATTGCTAATGCTCTTGCACTGCATGTTCACCCACTCCCAATATCAAACAGAAATCATATTTCAGTCTCATAATCTTTGTGCTTATTGGTCATGGAGGGAAGTATATTATCATTCATTTCTTTCAGAATGGGATGGCATTAGACTAGAATCTGAACACACAAATACTTCTGCTGAACAACCGTTATTTTTTTTTCTCATACTGTATGCCACACTTCAGGCAACAGAGTTTGACAGATTAAACTCTGTTGATTTTGACAGCCAGATGGATAGAGGCAATGAGAGATTGAATACTGTTTGAATACAGTTTAATAACCTTGGTGGAAAGATTAGTATAATATATAGTATAAAAATGTTTTTTAAACAGCAAAGTGCTATGGTAAGTACTTTATGAAGAGAACAGCCTGTATTTGTCAAGACAGCCAGTGATTTAGCTGCTCAGAGGGACGTTCATTACACCACCTAGGACCAAGAGCAGAGAAACGTCTTGAAAAAGTACCATGTACCCTGAGAAATGTTCATCAAAGTCCAACCAAGCAGTGCGAAAGGACCAGTAAGAACTTGGTGCAGTGTATAATGAAATGCGATAAGTTCTTTAAAGTAGGTGGGTGCTCATCTATGTTTTGCTTTGTAGTTGATCATAATTGTTTAGGGGCAGGAACAGGAATCCAATTGAGGTTGTAAGAGAGAATTTAGGAAGTCGTGCAGATGTATTTGGTATCAGTTTCAGAGGCTGAATAGTATGCAGAGGCAGACCTGCCCAGTGTCAAGTTTCAGTAGTAGTCCTCAAAATTGGTCCAATTCATTCTTGAAAGTCAGCTGAAATTGCTCTGTGTATTTATAGGTGTGTTTTTGAATACTGGGTTCTCCCTACTAAACACCACAGTGATGTTCAGCCCAAATTAAACTGAAAAGTAAAGGAAAGTAAGAAGACAGTCTGTGTATGGATATGTTTTCATGTGTTACTTCATATTTTGTCTCAGAAGAGTGATATCAGCACAAATTCATTGTCATCTGTAGTACTAGTGTTACTGTATTGTGTGTGTGTGTGTGTGTGTGTGTGTGTGTGTGTGTGTGTGTGTGTGTGTGTGTATATATATATATATATATATATATATATATATATATATATATATGGTCATTTACCAGGAAAATCAGGAAATTTGGTGCTGAACAATGCCATTTCATTGCCGGTAATGATGTACTATTGTTACCTGTATATGAGCCTTTTCACAGTCTTTTAGACCACTGGGAATGCATAAAATGAGGGTTATTGTTCCAAATCTGTACATATTATATAAAATTTCATATTTGAATAAATACACAATGTGTATGAAGTACCTTCAAATAAAAAGATAAAGAACTAACATACATACATAATATGTATGAAGTACCTTCAAATAAAAAGATAAAGAACAAAAAGTATAAGTTTGTCTTGAAAATATACACAGACATTAAATTTTGGACAAATTTCAGTTTCCCACTTGAAAAATTCTCAGGTTTCCAACTGAAGTAATTTTCAAAGGAGGATGTTTGTCACGCAGATTTCAAAATTAGATAAGCATGTGTTGTTTAACTAAATCATGCATCGGTGGCAATACCACCGATTTATTCTGCACGGTGCAGATCTGAATACATACGAGGAAGTGTCCATCCAAAATGTCCACTCCGACTTTTCTATTTCGTGTGATAATAAGAAATGTATCTTTTTTTCAATCAGACGCACTTTTTATAAAGTACATCTAGGTGTGTAACTTTAGAGCAAAACATATCTGAACCAGATTCTGAAATGTTGACTACACAAGCATGTGAATATGTGTCCGCCCAAAAGTGTCCACTCTGAAATCTAGGTTTATGCCATCAGTAACTTAACACAAAAGATATTTCGACCAATAAAATCTGAGAACTAAATATTCAGTTGCTACATGTTTATATATATTATATACAGTATACTATACATTTAGAATCTTACAGGCTGATGATTTGATAGTTTGATTTGACAATGAAAGTTTTTAAAGACATTTTATTGTTTTGGACATGTTTTTATAACCTTGAACATTTAAGAAAATTACTACTTAAAAAACTAGCAAATTAAAACCGTTATTTTTGACCCCTTTGTGACTGATTGCTCTAAGAGACTGTGGTACTCGAATATCACATGAACCACAAAGGTTTTTTTTTTAACCCTTGTAGCTTCTGATGATTTAAAATAAACTTTAGGTTGCTTTTGAGAAAAGTGAGTGTGGGCTTGATAACATTTTAGTACACCTTATGTAATATTAACTTTTTTATGTTGAATACAGTGGTGCCTCAAAGTTTGTGAACAATTTAGAATTTTCTATATCATTATCTCTCTATATCTATATTCCCTCTCCTGTCTCAAATATCTGTATGTATGATTACAGGTTCAGGGCTGAATGATGGACAATGGCATGATGTTCGCTTTTTGGCCAGAGAGAACTTTGCGATGCTCACTATTGATGGAGATGAATCCTCAGCTGTGAGGACCAATGCACCTATTCACATTACCACTGGAGGGATGTATCATTTCGGAGGTTAGCCTTGAAATTTAAAAATAATATGTTGACTTGAGCTCACAGCAGAATGGAAAATGAGTATTTGCTCTACTAAAAAACTGAATTCAATTTTCGAGATATATCTTGAGAAAAATGGTTTTACATTTTAATACCCTGCTGTGGGAGCTAAAGTTCGTGCAGACTTTATACTAGGGAACTTACTGGGTAGGAATTCCGTGTTATGGGTAGAGAATTTCAGGACTTCATGGTATATATGGATGAGATGTAACAGATTGGATTTGAGGTGATAGATTGTCACAAACACAATGGTTTCATATGATGTGTCATTTTAACGTTTGTATAGTTAATGTTCAGGTAAGAAAGAGGGTCCCTTTTAAGTACAACTTTATTTTATTCACACATTTTTTATTAAGCAAAATTACTATTTGCTTTATTTTGTGAAATTGGTTATAAAATTGGCTGTTAGACCTACTTACTTCTATTGTACTCTATAGAAAGACACAATGTGATTATTATATATGCACGTGTGTGTGTGTGTGTGTGTGTGTGCGTGTGCGTGTAGTGTGTCAAAAAAAGGGAATGCACAAAGTGAAAATGGCAGTAGGACACAGCTATGCTAAATTGCCAAAGCTATGCTAAATTGAACTGAATGCTGATTGATGGGTTTATCATTAACATTTATCTTCACGAAAAAGAAAATGGAGATGCAGTCCTCTCAAGACATTTACATAGAGGACACATGTGCGTGTACTTTTTCTGTGTTTACAAGATTTTCTTTCTTTCTTTTTATTTACTTCTCCTTTTTTTGGAGTTTAGAATTCTGACCCTTAAAAAAAGGTTTGCCCTGCTGTGGAATAATATGTCAAGTAGATCATTTAGAGATAAATTCGATCAATTTAAGGGCAACACATTGGCATAGCGTTTCTGTGTGGAGTTTGCATCTTCTCCCTGTTCTTGTATGTTGGTTTCCTCTGGGTACTCCGGTTTCCTCCCACAGTCCGAAAACATGCATTTTAGTCTGGTTGGTGTGAGCGTGAGTGGTTTTGTATTTGTTGGCCTTGCGATGGACTGTTCGGGGTGTGCCCCAAGTTTGCCCAAAGTCCCTGTGAGTCCATTCCAACACCGTTTTAATCAGCAGCACTTATTGATTACTGCTCATCTCGACTCTCTGGACTGTTGATTAACTGTGGTCAATTTGTTTGTCGTTAGGTGGATACAAATTTATATTAGTAATTTATACAAGCTGGAATTAGTTTTATTTGGCTTTTAAATAACTAAATCTGGATTATTCCTCTTATATTGCCAAGTGTACATTGTACATCAGGTGTTGTACAAAATAATAATAGCATTTAATAAAAGTATTAAATTATATCATTATAGTGCTGCTGTACTGAAGTGTCAAATTTCACTGTCTGTTTGATGTGAAGATTTTTTTATCCATAAATGTCTAATATAAATTTATCCATATATCCATAAATATTATAAATATATATTTTATCATATATTTTTATGTTATCATAGATTTACAAAAAATATATAATAATAACATCTATTAATATAATGTTAATAGATTTATAATAATAAATCATATAAATACAAATATTTATGCAAAAGCTAGCTTTCAGCATCAGTACTCATCCAGGAAAGAAAATGATCAATAGTACAGGTCTCCATGGTAAAGTGGGGAAAACTCGATAAACATCTGTGTTGGCTGTATTGATAAGGCTAACAGTTTCATAATGGAATGCCCTAAATCAATCTGCTGGCCATGAATTATACATAGAGGACTCAAGTACACATTAATTTAACTTTTTTGGGGTTTTTTAGTCAGATGTTTCTTTATTTCTAAAATTTCCTGCTTTCTTCCTTGAGAGTAGTCCCCTATCATATTACTATAACTGAAACATTCTTTCATTTGTTGTGTGCACTTAAGTCTTTCGAAAGCTTATGTAGTCAAATACTTAGAAAAACATGTCAGACAGACAACAGATGGTCAAGATGTTGTCCACAGCAATATTTAGTTTCAATAGGATAAAATGCAGATAAGAAGAAGGTAAAATATGAATTTTACAATCAAATTGAGCAATTTGGATTTTCACTATAATCATTTGTTGACCAGGATATAAAATATCACTCCAATATAATAATATTGGTATTATATAGCAGGATATAATAATAAGGGAGAAACATAACCAAAAGGACAAAAAGGTGATGTGTTGGCACAGTGGGTAGTGCCACAATGCTAGGTTCTCCAATAGATCCTGTGCTGTCTGGGTGGAGCTTCATTTGTTTCCCCATGTCCATTGAAAAGGCTACCCTAGGCAATATAAAGCAGTTACTGAAGATGAATGAAGGAGTTAATTTAATAATCATAATAAAATAAATATTAAAATAATTAAAATAAATGATAATTGAATTAACTAATAAATGACCAAAGTGTAGTGGCATGGTAGCTCAGTGGTAAGCACTGTTGCCTCACAATAGAAAGTGTGTGGGTTCACAACAATAAGTTTTGGCAGCTGACTGAGGCTTTTCTTTGAGAAGTTTGCATGTTCTCTCACCTGAGGTCACTACATCCCCCCATGACCTTGGAAGATAAACAGTATAGATGATGGATGGATAGATAGATGGGTGGATATTTCCCTTTATTTTGGTTCCAGAAAACATTAAGATCATAATATATGGTTGTTTGATATCGTTATTTTATATTACATGAGTATAAAAATACAATTATAATTGACAAAAATAATACTGTTATGATTGATACCCACTTGAGTTGCGCTACAGAATTCAGGAGATTTACCTGGTTGGGTAATTGAACAATATTAAAATCCATGTCTGCTGCATGCTGAGTAATTGAATCAGTTCAGATACATGACTGCTTTGTTTTATTTAAGTCATATTAGATTTCATTCAAAATGTCAACCTAAGAAAAATTAAAGAAGACATCAGCCACTTTTTGGTGGTAAAAAAAAAAAAAAGTTTTAAGTTGTAAAATAATTTGGGCTTAGGTCTCTTTCTTGTTATTGCTGTGATATAAAATACCTGATTTGGTGATGGTGGCACCAGAGCCGTTGAGGCGTAGCTGTCAGCACGGCAATGGTGTTTCTGCGTGGAGTGGGCTCTGGTTTCCTCCCACGGTGCCGCTTAGGCTAACTGGCTGTTCCAAATTGCTTCTAGGAGTGAGTATGAATGGTTATGTGTGTCTCTAGGCCCCTGCGATGGTTTTAGCTATCAAAACATCTAACCTCAGGTGTAAAACAATGCACAACATATTCCACTGTGTCATTATTTATTCAAAAATAAATTAGAATTATTATATTATATTTAAATTTAATCCAAACTGTAGAAGCCATGTGTAAAAAATAGACGTACACCCCACGATTCAATAGTTTGTAGAACCTCCATTAGCAGCAATAACTTAAAATATTCATTTTTCGTGTGTGTGTGTGTTGGGGGGGTTCTTTAATATTTAGCGGCATCCCTTTGCCTTTAGCGGATAATTGTTAATTGTGTCCTGATATGTAAAACCACAGAATTAAAAAAGGGTGTAGTTTCTTTTTCACATGACTGTGTTGGCAGTATACACTATGTTATATTCTTGCCATCTTTTATTCATATCAAGTCCAAATGTCTAAAATTCTTTGGTTTTTTTTGGTTTGGGAAATCGAGTAGATTTTTACCTTTTTTAAAAATAAGCTTGTTATTACTTTAACTTATAATAATTCTGATTCTTGTCTGTTGTTGTTCTATGTACAGGTTATTTTCCGCAGACACCAGTGTCTCCCTCACAGCGTGCCTTTCAAGGCTGCATGCAACTCATCCAGGTAGATGATCAGCTTGCCAACATATCAGCAGTGGAGAAGGGAATGATAGGAGCTTTTGAGAATGTCAGTCTGGATATGTGCGCCTTTACTGACAGGTAATAGTCTTGAGCATATGACTACCATCCACACTATACCTTCCCTGCTGTACTCGGCTTTGTCTAACATAATAAAAGTTGGTTTAGCACTCTGTCAAAACTCCTTCTCACTCTGTCAAAGGTCTTAAACTCCTAGAAAAAAGATTTTCATCATTTTCATCATTTGAGAAAATGGTTCAACCTGTTTAGAAAACTGAAGCTGATATCTAAAAAAAACCTTTTAGATATTTAGTAAAGATGTGTATAAGAAAATAGATCTTTAAAACCTCTTCTAATTGTTGATTCTGGGATTTGTTGAAATATACCATCATGTGAGAAATAAGTATATCCCATGGAAATTGTTTTTCAAAATATTTAAAGGAGCAAACATTTTATCCTCAGCCACCCCATACGATCCGACAGTTAACTGACTCAGATATGTAATGTTTCACTGGTGTGTGGCAGGGAAATACAGGAGGCAGAAATCAGAGGATTAGGCAAACAACACAATAGAGATAATCCAAAAGTGATGTAGATGAGGCAAGCAGGGATCACAGTGTTCCAGCTAGGTTGTTTTAGCAAGGCGCAGCGCCATGCCTTTCACATGAGCGCCATGCCTTTTTTCCATGTGCCATGCCTTTTTTTAATGCAGCTATGTTATTTACATGCTATATTTCTGAAAGTGCCTGCTGTAATTTTCCCTGCCTCCATGACCCCGGGAACTAGATCAAAGGTTTAATCAGCGGGAATTATTTTTTTTCTTAACCGAACGTCCATGCTTGGCGCTCATTAGCTTGCTTCTAGATGCTTTTCCCTGCCTTTATGACCCCTGCTTGATCCCGGCATCTAGATTTGCCCCCTTTGAACTTTTCAGCGGGAACCTTTTTTTTTGTTAACCAAACGTCAATGCAGAGCACGCATAAGCCCGACTTATCCCTGTGAAGATTCTTCAGCAAATCAACTAATGACAGTAACGTAAAGAATTTAATTTTATTTACAGAATTTCAGACTAATTTAACATAAAACATATAGTATTATACTGTATATTTAATTAATGATAACGTTTACCTGAGAATCATGATGTAAAGGAGATGTGCATAGTACAGAAAATTGCTCAGTGTAATTTATAAGCAATGCAATGTTGACTAATACTTCATTTAAGCTGCATATTCTATGAATAAAATAATACATTTAAAATTAATGATTCATGAATAAAAAATGTCATATAATTATATCAATGTGTAAAATTATATTAGTGTTTAATTATTGCACAGAATTACTTTAATGTTTATAAAAAATATTACTTTCAGTCTGTATATGTAATTGTTTTTCTGCTTAATTGTATTAATGTATGCAACTTTTTTGTGAATGAATTAATATTAATAATTATTGATATTGATATTTATGATATGTAAATAGAAATTGCAAATACTAATTCTTTCACACAAAAACGTTGCATACATTAATACAGTGGAGCAATTATGTTTGAGTAAAAACACAAATAGTTCAAATATATAAAAGTAAATTCCTTAAAATAGTTATAAGTAATACCACCACAATTCATCAGACAGAATGTAAGTTTTAACACCAAACGTCTGATTATGTAGTAAGTTTGGATGGTGTTTCAGTTTCATCATGTATAGCAGTAAAAGACCTTGGTGTGATTATTAGCTCCAGTCTTTCATTTGAAGCTCATGTAGATAATATTACCCGGATTGCCTTCTTTCATCTCAGGAATATTGTTAGAATAAGAAACATGATGTCACTGCATGATGTGGGGAAAAAAATTGTTCATGCTTTTGTTTTACTTAAGATTAGATTACTCCAATGTGTTACTGTCTGGATGTTCTAATAAGTCCTTACTAGAACCAGAAGATATAAGCCCATCACCCCTATTTTATTTACACCGCTCTGGCTCCCAGTTAAATTTTGTATCGAATATAATATACTACTTTTAACCTATAAAGCCCTTAATGGTCTTGCGCCATATTTATGATCCAGCATGCCCCCTTAGGTCAAAAGGTGCAGGCTGCTTAGTGATACCTCAAATAATGAAGATTTCCACAGAGTTTTCTCTTACAAAGCCCCACAGTTATGGAACAGCCTTCTCAGACAGAGTCTCTGTTTTTAAGACTAAGCTGAAAACTGACTTGTTTAGTCAAGCATTTTGTTAATAGCATTTTATTAGGTAAAGGAGCAGATCTGGGGTAATCCTGATCTTTCTGCTTTCTGAATCCTGCTCCCAACCATCCTGATATTGTACTACTGGTTGGGGTTCTCATCTTAGCAGCCGCTCACTGCTGATGATCTATATGGACCTAAATATACACTCAGAAACTGTAAAGATGATTTTCCATTGGAGGAAATATAACCTTTTTTAGTAAAAATGATTCAGAAATTAACATTGCAGTTATAAAATAACCAACTAGACTTCATGTTAAACTATTGTTTCTGCTCCAAGGTTTGTATTTTTATCTGGTTTCATCCAAATGAGGATGGGTTTCCCCTTTTGAGTCTGGTTCTCCTCTCAAGGTTTCATCCTCATGTCAACAGAGGGAGTTTTTTCTTGCCACCGTCGCCGCAGGCTTGCTCATTGGTGATGTGTTGGGTTTATGGGGAAATGTTTAAATTCTTTACGAAATTTGTTCTTACTATGTAAACTTTGTGACAATGTCAGCTGTAAAAATTGCTCTACAAATATAACTGAAATGAATTTAATCTAAATCATCTGCTCTGTCTGCGCTTTGTAATGATTTTCTTCAAAAAGTTGCCTCAGCCAGAGGCTTTATACCTTCCAGTTTCTCAGTAAATAAATTTTTTATATCTTTTTTCTTTACCTCAAGGTGAAAGAAAGGTGACAGCAACTGAATAAGAACCCACTATTGCAAGCATTCAGACACATTGTTAATCTCCTGCTTTGCCTTGATCTGTTTCACAACACTCTGCTATTGTTTTTGAGAACCCCAAATCAGAATTTAAAATGGTATGATGAAATTTATTCAATTAATTATTTAATAATAATATATTTTTTTAATAAATAAAAAAAATTGGAACATATCAACAGCACATTAACTGATGTTTTACCTCATTAATTATATTAATTTTCTAAGCCCCTTAATCCAAATTATTATTGCGGGGAGGCTGGCGCCCATTTCAATCAATTCTGAGCAAGGGAGGGGTACATCCGGGCCATTGTTTTTTTCTTTTATAAATTTTTTATATTAACTTTTTTCCACAAAATAAATACATATTTTAATTTTGGTTTTTTAACACATTTAATATGTTAGGACAGTAAAACATTTATTATTTGTAAGGTTGCCATTTCTTCTCCAAAACAATTAAGGCATTTAGGGAGTGAAGACCAACTAATGAAATGTTTCAGAGGTTTTTTTACCCCCATTCTTCCTGCAAACATTTTTTTAAGTGCAATAATTTTTTAAATTATAAACTTCACCATACATTTTCTAATGGAGACAGCTCAGGACTGCAGGCAGGCCAGTGCAGAACCTGCAGCCTCTTCTTCTGCAGCAGAGCAATTGCAATGTGTGCAGAATAGGGTTTTGCATTTAAAATTTCAAAGATGTCCCTGGACATTATTGCTGCCACCACAAAATGAAATTTACCCTTGCCAAAGGCACTAAAACAAGCCAACACCATGACAGACCCTGTCTTTTGGACTTTCTGCTAATGACACTCTGGATAATCCTTTTCATCTTTGGTCCAGATCATGCATTTCTTTGACAAAAGGCTTGGAATACTGATTTGTGTGACAACAGTATAAGTTTTCAATGTGTGATGGTTCACCCCAGATGCCTCCAAAGACAGAATTGAATTTGTGGATCTGTATTGTTTTACTTGATAAATGTTTGCCAAAGTAATCCTGAGCAGATTATATCAGCTATAGAATGCTATTTGTGGGATCGAAGATCATTGGTGTTCAGCTTAGGGTTGTGCCCTTGCCCACAATCCTCCAGATTGCTTGAATTTTATAATGAGATTAATTAATTTAATTGAATTATTCAATTTCAATTTATTTGTATAGTACTTTTCATAATTTTAAAATTGTACCAAAGCAGCTTTACAGCGCAAATAGATTCAGTTATGAAATTAAACTCCATCTTAAGCATTTCTCAATTCCTGTACTTGCAATTCGGTTTGACACCAGACAGTACAATTGTATAGATTTTTCATAAGTGTGTCATGTAGAAGGAAATGTATTATATTTTTAATGTGAAGTCTAGTTTGTTGCTGTAATGGAAGTTAATTGTAGTTGTAGTCCTAAGCCATTTTAGCAAAAGTGTTTATATCAACGGCAGTCTAAAGCCATCGTCACAGTTTCTTAGTGTTTATTTAGGTCCATATGGAACATCATCAGCAGGAATGAGTTGTTTGTAGGATGGTAACTCCAATCAGGAATATTACATCAGGATCTTGTTTTCTGTATACTTTCCATGCCTGATGCTCATTTCTGGTCTCGTGTCTGTGTTTTTACTGCTAATGACAGCTGTACAACTTGCATGAAGCAAACTCTTTTGTGTATAAATTTTACTGTACTTTATATAAATGCTGAGAATAAAAACACTCAAAAAAGTGTAGATCAGGAATAAATTTGTCTTTTCATTTTCAATACCCTTTTATTCAACCCAGGAATTAATGCTGCTTTCCAACAATCACTCATATCAGCTAGGCTGTGATGGAGTGATCTGCACCTTTCCTTCCTCTACCTTGAGCAAGGCACGTAACCCCCAACTGCTCCCTGTGCGCCCCAATGTGTGTGCCAGCCCACTGCTCCGAGTGTGTGTGTGTGTGTGTGTGCTCACTTTGGATGGGTTAAATGCAGAAGCAATAATTTCCTTTGCGGTATTTAAACAGCATAACAACAAAATAAAAAAATCCAAATTCTATCCCAAGGCAAAGCTGTGTGACTTTGAACTGAAGGACCAAGCTGCAGTGGTATTCACTGTGAGATAGATTTTATGGTACTGATTCTCTTTCCTGTTTTGTAGATGTTTGCCCAATCACTGTGAGCATGAAGGAAGGTGCACTCAGACCTGGGATACATTCAGCTGCTCCTGTGAAGGCTTCGGGTACGCCGGAGCTACCTGTCACTCTTGTATGTAATGAATTGTAATTCCATTAACTCCATTCAGTCAGTCATATGAAATGTATTTCATAAGCATATATATAGCAGACTTGTAATTTTAGTACACAAAAAGCAGAAATTGTTACATTAGCTTTGTCATGTTACTTGATTCATTTCCTATTTGGCTGTGGGTGGAAAAATCTGTTGAAACGTTTTTATATCAAATATCTGAACTCCTGTATTTTTAATAGATTTAATGTTATTTTTGGACAATAACAGGAAGTAAAAAATAATGTTTATTTTTCTGCCTCCACTTGTGTGGAAAATATTGTTATATCTGAACAATTATTTTTTTCCTAGTTTTATGCCATATCATCAACAATTCTTTTATGAATTTCTCCTTTTAGCACCTGGAATTCTCCCCAGCACAAACACAGTAGTTTCTTTTATTCTATACATATTTACATATACCTTTGTGTTTATTTTAGTCCTCTTAACATCTTCCTACTGCACATATTATTCAAGTCCAACAGACAGTTTAAAAGTCATTAACCAAAAATTTAATTGAAATGAATGGGTGTTCTTATCTACAGTGAAAGTCAGTATCTTGTATGACCACCTTTGGAATTACACACAGCCTAAATTGCTCCTGATTTCAGCCCAAACCATGACATTTGATCCATACCAGTGTCTTTGCTCATCTGCGTAACTCTCGCCACGCCTAGACCAAACTCAGTCAGAAAACAGGTCCCTGTTCCATCTGAGAACATTCCAGACTGGGTGTGCTCTTGCCCATTGCAGACACACGCACCGAGGATGAGGTGTCAGCACCAGTCCAAGACTCAGACGTCAGCTGCGCAAACCTGCTCCCTGTAACTGACTGCGGATAGTTTGGGCGCTGGTTCTGTTTTGATGGTGACTTCTGGTTCTGCTCAGAAGTAACTGCAGCTGGACAGAAGTGATTGTGAAGAATTTGGATATGAATATGGCAGTCCTATTGTGGGATGGTGACATGTGGTCCGGGGGCAATATGATTGGTTTACTATCTAGGAATACTTAACAATTATACGCCGAAGGTGAGGGGGAGGGGTACCGCTGAATTTCCCCAAGATAGGATGTCAAAGGGAATATTCATTTTAGGGACATCCACCAAGCCTTAGGTGCTTAA
>JAQMYF010000025.1:17215148-17240469 GCA_030014195.1 Neosilurus mollespiculum | reverse complement strand
TGCCTGAGAACCCCCAGATCTGCTCCTTTACCTAATAAAAGCCTGTTAACAAAATGCTTGACTAAACAAGTAGGTTTCCAGCCTAGTCTTAAAAACAGAGACTGTGTCTATAAAACTTCTTCAAGAAGGTAAATCATTATCATTACGACCAAACTGTCAGAAATCACCTAAAATCAAATGGGCTTTACATACAGAAAATCTAAAAACCATCATTAACAAATAAGTGGGGGAAAAAACAAGGTGACAGTGGGCTAAAGAAAAGCAATCATGGACTGTGGACGACTGGATGAAAGTGATATTTAGTGCCGAATCATCAATCTGCACTGGAAAAGTGATGCTGGAACTTTTGTTTGGTGCCGTTCCAAGGAAAGATTACTGTCTGAAGAAAATATGCAAAATTCCACAAGCGCATTAATGATATGGGGCCATGCGTTAGGTAAATGTACAGGGGTTTCCATAGGGCAAAAAACAAGAAAACTTTCCTTCAAATAGTCTAGACCTCAATCCCACTAAAAATTTATGCTGGAAATTGAAGAAAATGGTCCATGACAAAGCTCCAACCTGTAAAGCTGATCTGGCAACCGCAATAAAAGAAAGTTGGAGCTGGATTGATGAAGGATTTTATTTGTCAATAGTTAAGTCCATGCCTCAGAAGATTCAAGCTGTGATAAAAGCCAGAGGAGGCGCAACAAAGTACTAGTGGTGTAGCATTTTTTTTTCATGATTTCATAGTGTTTTCCTCAGAATTGAGTGATTTTGTTTTTTTAACAACTTTTCTTTTGTTTCTTTACCTTGTTCTTGTTTTTTTGTTTGTTTGTTTGTTTTGTTTTGTTTTCTTTTGTTTTTTGGGGTTTTTTGTTTGTTTCTTAAAGGCTGAAGGTTGGTATTTTAAATAAAAATAGTTTATAACATGTCCATGATTAGTTGTATTATTATTATTATTATTATTCTTATTATTCTTACAATAATTATAATTATAATAATAATAATAATATTAATTGTAATGTTAGTAATTTCCCATCTCAGCCGACTCTGGGCGAGGGCAGAGTACACCCTGGACAGCTCGCAGGGCCATCGCAGGGCAGAAACACGCTGACAGCAGTGATTCCTACTCTTGACGGAAATAAGTAATGGTTCTTTTACATGGCTCTCACCATAGACAGTGAGAGACATGGCTGGCCTTTGATAACCCAGTTAGCTGCACTGAGGGTGTTAGTAAAAATTTTTTGTAAAAAAAACGTTGTAACTGAAGTTATGTAAAGGATGGTTATTTATGTTTTTATCGGTGGTTTGACTGGTTGGGCTTTACTTATTCTCTGTATTCCTTTTGGGAGAAAGCTCTAAACCTTTAAGGAGTGTTTGTGGTCTTGAGACAAATTGTGTTGCCTTTGTGGAGCAGCAGAATTACTATCTTTATACAGATTATCGTCCAGATTTGAAGCTAGAACCAAATGGATTCTTATCAACAAAGACACTCCCATAAATGACATTCCATAAATGTTTTTTCATGCAAGAGCTAACCCTATTTAAAACATATTTATGCATTCTCACATTAAAAAGCATGTTTGAAATAGGGACTAGATATATGTCTGGCTTATTTCTTTCTTTCTGGCTGTCTGTCTACTGTCCTCTGACAGTCAAGTATGTTCCACTTGTTATTATGCCAGCACCAGCTAAGCAGATTCACACTGCATGAATTGTTTTGCTATAGCACAACTGTTATTTGCATTTATTTATTCTTCTCGCAAACTGACTTACGAACATTTTCATTTCAAAAGGTGTGATTTGAACATAGTGATTTGAAAGGGAAAAAACAGTGAAATATTTCAGCTTACTTTAAGAGCTGTGCTTTCACTCTCATCTCTAAATAAGGTTTGTGAAGCAGAGGCTTAAATGGATCTCAAAATGTTTTTGTGCTGTGGATAAAAGCAGCATTCTAATGGTGAAAGAAGGGAAACACTGTTCACTTTCCAGCATTTGTGCTCAATAAAAGCCTTTAGACATTAATTCCACAGCTTTTCAGGTATTTCACCTCAGGAAGCAGTACCTGGAGAAACAACCCTTTATATAGGCCTTGTGCTTCTATTCAGATTAATTTTCTTTTCTTTTTTTCTCTTTGTGTGTGTATGCGTATGTAGTTTGTTTTTTGTTTTTTTTGTGATTTATTTTTAGAGGAAATGATCTATAAATATTGGCGTGTTTGACCATATCAAATTTATATAACAAATTTAGGGATTTATTTGGTAATGTATAGTGTTCTGGTAACATGCTTTGTGGCTGATACATGTTCTGTTGAATTCAGAATATCCACTTGATTTGCATAAAATAACACCTTTAAGAGGAGTTGGTAATGTGTTATTGATCTAACACACTGAATTCTGTAACCACACACAAACCGTACACATGACAGAAACACATAAAAGTGAATTAAATTAAAAAATTTACAGAAACGATTATTATTGCAACTCATTTCATAACACAATAGCAGTAAAAACAAGAAACATTGCTAAGAAAGAAAACTAACTTTTTTACTCAGCTCAAAATGAAACCCATTTTAGACCCATGTGCAAATCAGGTTCACTAGCCGCAACTCCACCATTATTATGGCACAGGCTATATTCATTTCATGTAATATATTAATTTAAACTTTGTTGGTGTGCACACTACAGTGTGAATGTTTCTGAACTGTAAGTGTTGATTACCTTATTTTTCTGAGAACATTTACTAAACACAAGTAAAATGACCCTAGTAATCTAAATAAAATATATACTTTAGGTTTAGCCACATATTTTCATGAATCATTTTATTAACACATTTGAGTAATTCAAACAATTTGGGCTCCGAGTGGTACATCATCAAAATAGATGACTATCATCCTGGAGATTGTGAGTTCAAATCCAGGTCGATGCACACAGCCTTCTGGAAAACCATGAGAGGTAATATGCCGAACTCTCACAGGATTGCATTTAAGTCCCACCCAAAAATACTAAAAATTGTTGCATAGGTGAGGGTATAGACAAGATGAACACAACTAAATCAAAATTATTTCATTTCATTGATTCATTTATTACCTGTACCGCCTATACCTCAGGGGTGTGGGGGAAGCTGGAGTCAATCCCAGCTGACTTCGGTCGAGAGGCAGGGCCATCAGTCTATTACAGAATTACTAGAGGCACTAACAGCCATTTACACTCACATTCACATCTACGGGCAATTTAAAGTATCCAGTTGACCTAATGTGCATGTCTTTGGAATGTGGAAGAAAACCTTAGCACCCAGAGTAAACCCACACAAGCACAGAGAGGCCATGCAAACTCTACACAGAAAGGCCGCATGTCTCAAACCCAGGACTTTCTTGCTGTGAGATTAGAGTTCCAACCCCTGTACCACTGTGCCTAATTTAATTTCTCCATTCAAAATTAATTATTTAATTTAATTTAATTTAGGAAGCTAAGTTACACCTAGATTAGTTTTTGGAAGAGACTGCACACAGCAGTATAACTGGTGCTTACCAAAGATGCTCTCAGTGGGAGGAAGGATGGAGGAGCTAGTGGAGCTCTGTGTGGATCTCAGTGACTCTGATTGTGTTTTTATATTTAAGATACGAGAAGCTACATTTCCTGCTTGGAATGTTTTTGAGTAGAGCCGATCATTAGTAGAGCATTATAGAATTGAAACACTTAAATAATTAGAAATTGCAAATGCTGCTCCCTATCTCTAGATAAATATTGCTATAAAAAATGTATTATAAAAATAAAGCCTTCTGATATATAATGTATTGCTTAATGCTCTTAGTTTCATTGTCTACCTATTGATATCAGATATTAGCCTCCAATCTAACACCATAATTTGACATCCCTGCTTCGATAACCATATTGCTATTTTTATACCAGTTAGCTATGCTCCAGAAAGTTTTAGTACACCATACAATGTCATGGCAAAAACATATGGAACATCTATGCCAGAGCAATGTTTATTGTACAGCCTTATTAAGATAAATGGATACAAACAGTAATTCTATCAGCTGATAATTTAAACATGAATTCATTGAAGTCAGTATAGATTTTCTTTTTCAGTTTTTAGTCATTCACTTTATATCTGGGGAGAGAATTAATTTGTCAGAGGACATTTTATGAATTCTAATAAATGTGTGAACACGATTCCCCGGCTCAAATTAAAAGGGGCTCATGAAAAAAGGGGTTTCTCACTTCATCACAGTAAGCCCTGCCGTTTCATTACCCTGACTGTGGACATAACATCCAATAGCTTGTAATGTCAATGTGAATTTTTCAAGATGGCCCATGTTTAATCCCCTGCAACAAAAACTGGTATGTTCTCATTTTTTAGAAATGAGAACATACCATTATGTATGTTAGAATGCTTTCAGGAGGAGATCAAGACCCCTGTTTGAAGCGTATAAAGACCCCTCCTATATAGATTTCACCTCTACACCACATGCTGTCCTCATCTTTTCAGACTAGTGCTCATGTACCATGAGGGGATGGCATAACACATTCCAACAAAAGCACTATCCACCCATTTTCATATGAATTAACTCACAGATGATTGGTTGGCATCACTATAATTGATTAGTCAAAAAGCATATGGCACCCCTCCCTCCCAGAGAGAACAGCTAATCTTGCTCTCTTGGACTCCCTGTCACAGATGTTTTTTTATCAGCTTTACAGCTGATATTATACTTAAAGTAAGAGTGTCATAGTTGTTAAATAATTATCATCTTTATTTCTTCTCTTTTTTCTTTTTTTCTTTTATTTATTTGTTTTTTTAAACCAGTCTCACTTTTAGAAACCACAAAAGAGAAATCCAGTTTATTGCCATGATAAGGACATTGGCTTCCCAGGTGATTGTAATTCAAAAGACAGATACATATAGATACATAGACTGCATGTACATAATATATACAAATCATACCATATGTTTACTAATTACTACAAAGAAATATAGCAAAAGTTGGCAGATTACATGTTCTGAAAATATAAAAGCTTTAGGCTTTTTTCATTATCCATTGAAAGGGAAAAATTCTGCTGTAGTCTAAGAGTTCATTGTCTCTAAGCCTACACTACAGAGAAAGTGGGAACCCAATCCTCATTGCATTTCTGAAAAAAAAATCCAAAAAAATACTCCAGCCTTTTCTGTCATTTCTTGTTAAGGAAGATGTGTCATTCTAGTACAGCACGGTGGCATAGTGGTTAGCACATTCACCTTACAACAAGAAAATCCTGGGTTCGATTCCCAGGCTTGGGCGTTTATGAATGAGTTTGCATGGTCTCCTCGTGCTTGCGTGGGTTTTATCTAGGTACTCCGGTTTCCACCCACAGTCCATCAACATGCACATTGGGCTAAATGGATGTTCCAAATTGCCGCAGGTTTAAGGGTGAATGGTTTTGTGAGTGTGTGTTGGCTGTTTAGGGTGTACCCCGCATTCACTCAGTGTTGACTGAGATAGACTCCAGCCTCCCTGTGATCTTAGCTGGATTAAGTGGTTTGGAAAATGAGTGAGAGATGAGAGTATCAGTCTATCATTTTTAAAGCAACTTATTACTGTGTAAAAAAAAAAAAAAAACTATAATAATTCCATTGGTAGTGAACTTAACAAAGGCATAGTATTGAAGTGAACAGAGGCATAGTAATGGAACATAAGAAAGTGCAAATAAGAAAATAGCAGCACTCATTTGCCTCTTGTCTGAAGAAATCAGGTTATATAATTACACGACCTAGAATTCTCTGTTGAATAATACAGCCCCCTCTTGGCCAACCCATTCAGGTTCACGAGGTCCACATGTTCCACACTCATCTGCACCCTATTTACTAGTAACCCTTTTGGTTAATCACAGTTAAATACCTTGCTTAGTTTGTTTTTTCCTCCATAGATGTTTTAATCCTACAGCTTTAAGCCTTTTCAAGCCTTTTTGATCTGTTTTCTGTTTGTTTTGTTTTGTTTTGCTTGTTGGCTCTCCCATTGAGCAGATACTGCTCGTTTGATAGCTGCATTAAGTCTCAGATAATTTGTATCCTATCCTAATAACTCTGGGATAAATATATCCTGGATATATAAGCCAGTCCACTCCTTGGAACTGTCACAAACAGTCTTACTATAGGGACAATTAGGATTGTAAAATTAATTTAAACATTATACATTGTTACTGATGTATCCTAACCCCATTTCCAAAATGCAATAAAAGAATTTAGCATTTTGTAAGCAAGTTAGAATTTGATGCTTACAACACACTTAACAATAGTTGGTAGAGAGGCATGTTTACCATTGTGTTACATCACCTTTTCTTTTATTACATTTTTTTATTATTTTGGAACTGAGATGGCTGTGGCATCGTCAGGATTCAAACTTTTTATAGCTGTATGTAAGAGTGGAATAGTCACTGAATACTTTTCTTCTCTCTCTCTCTTTTTTTAACCAGTGTCACCTTTAGAGACTACTAAACAATCATGTTTATTAATAGTTAGTCAAAAGACATACACTACCAGTCAAAAGATTGCACACAGTTCATAAGGGTGGTCACTGTGCCAACTCTAATACTGAAATCACTGAACATCCAAAATTCCAAATTATTTCAGTTGTTTTTCTTTTTATGAACACATTAAAAAGTGTTACTTATAAATGTATATTATTTTATTATCTATACATGGAGTATTACATTTATATTAACTGGGTTTAAATCAGTGGAATGAAATCAGACAAGTTGGATATTGCCCAAGTTCCTGATTTCCCAAATTCCAAGTTGAATGATTGTCCCACTGCACTCTCATCAGAATTTTGACTGCAGAAAGTTTTTCAGAGTTATGTGTACAGTAGATTGCAGATTAACTTCAAGAGAAGGAAAAAAACTGAGGCTGGTAAGGGAACAATTGTTTATAACTGCTGCTATAACATACAGTACCAGTCAAAAGTCTGGACACGCCCACTCATTTTAACTGAAATAGGTGTGTCCATACTTTTGAGTAGTACTTTAAGTGACATTTAAATCACACAGTATGTTTGCTACTTATTACAGAGAAAGTTTATTACAGGGTTTTTGTTGTTATTGTTGTTGTTTTATTTGTTGTTGTTTTTTTTCACCATTATGGAACTGAGAATTTGAAACTATCGATTGTTGTAGTTTTGCTGCTTTTTGTCTATCCTTGCCTGATACTAGTCTTAAGCTGTTCAACATTCTGTAGTAGCCGTTGTCTGTATCCTCCTCTTCATGAGGCACCATACATTTCCAATAGGAAACTGATGAGGACTGTCAGCAGACCTGTCAAGTACACTGTGAAGCCACTCGATTGTAGCTCATGAAGAATGAACTCTAGCATTGTCTTGCTGAATTACGCTTGGACTTCCCAGGAAGAGACAGTGCCTATGCCTCTGTGTCAATTGTACTTTCACAGACACAAAACTCAACCATGCCTTGGACCCCCATACCATCAAGGATACTGACTTTTGCACCTTTTTGCTGTTAATGTGCATGCCTATGTATTTTCTTCTTTCACCCTGAGAACTCAGTCTGTTTTTCTCCATAGCAATTTGAAATGTGGCCCTAGTTTTTCCTTGGGGGATACAATTATATATCTAAAAGCCATTTATATATCTAAAAGCCAATTATATATCATAGCCATTATCTGTAGAACATCTACTAGGTTCTATTAAAGAAATATCAGAAAATGTCTCAGAAAGTCTCCTTTTGAAAATGTTCCATTTACAACATTACTGATACAACAGCATTTGAGAGAGAACCAAAGTCAAAGGCTATTAATGATGATCTGTTTTTATTGTGTGTGGGGTTTTTTGTTTGTTGTTGTTGTTTTTTTTTTTACTTTTAATAACATTAGTTTCCTGCTTTCCCAGGTAATATTCTCCATAATAGTTGAAACACTGAAAAAAGGAATAAAATAAAATGAATGAGTAAACTTGCACGAATAAATGATTTTGAGATTATTATGAATGCAGGATGAGCTCTTGGTTTCTGTGCCTCAGGCAGGGTCACTATTGTCCAAAGAGCATGCAGCAGCCAGAGTCTGAATGGAGAGAAATTTTAGCAGTAAAAGGCTTTGACATTTTCTACAGTCACTGCTTTAGTTGTGATCTGAGGCCTTCCGCATACTCTTTGCAATTGTTACTGTGATATATGCTTAAAAGTGTCTTGGGCTTCTTGTAATTTTATAAAGTATCTCTCATTTCAATAAAACCTTAAATTGATCTAAAACAATAAGGATACTTTCATACCTATTCATCTTTTTTTTAATTCAGAATTGGAGTCTAATTACTTTCTGGTGTATAATTAAATTAAGCAAAAAGCAGGACACGGGCATGTACAGCCGAAATGGCTTTGCTGATCAGAAATATAATGATGAAACAAAAACATACAACCAGTGTTAAATATGTGATAACATAATTATCTGTGAAAGCTTTAAAGTTCGGGATAGTGAAGACTCAAAGATCCTAGCCGTGGTATTCATGTATCAACTGGTTATGTGAGTCCTATGCTTAACTTTCTCTGCAATCAAACTTTACTACAGTTTGCTTGGAAGCAGATCATCACCCCATCACATTATTTTAATTCACACCCAAGTACCATTGCTGAATTCTTACATACTCCAACAAACCACATGGAGTAGGAAACATTCTAGAAGCATCAGCGTTATGTTTTGAATTCTTTGGAGTATGCAGAATACTGATATTGCGATTTATTGATGTGAATTTTAAACACGTTATTGTGTCGGAGTCCTTTTCCCCAATCAGTTGCATGACCAAGCTTCAACTCTTGCAGTGTTCACTTTTGGTAGTTCACTGCAGAGATGAACAAATACATAAAACAGGGAGCACAGTTAGAAGGTCCTGGGTTCGAGTCTCGAGCTCAGAGCGAGTGTTTTTGTGTGTAGTCTGCATGTTATTCCTGTGCTTGTTTGGGTTTCCTCGGGGTTGTGTGTGGGTTTGGCAAATGAATGAATGAATGGGTGGATGTATTTCAGTGACATTTAAATAGTAAATGTGAAAGTCAACTTTTTCCCAACAGCCCAAATACTCAAGGGTATGACTGAGTCTATTTCCATTGTAAATAAATTACATCATTCATGAGGCCGTCTTCATTTTAAACACACCTGTGTTGGGCGTGGTCTGAGCACCACCTGTCTTCATGAGTTTCAATGACAAGATGAATTTTTTGTCACTTTTCTGTCTGTCCATCTATAGTATCTAATTTAAATTGTTTTCCTTATAGTGATACTTGCACATTATATAATTCTCACCCCCCACCCCCAGTTTTTAAAATGATATGCTATATAAAATAAGGCGTGGATATACTTGACTGACAGATTTCCTGGAAGAAAGCAACTGTATCCAGCCAGGTAAATTCACCACAGAATTAACACCATATACCTATTTTACTGAGCTTGTCTAGACACATGTACTAATGCAGACTTTTAGGCATTCGTATTTGGTTTGATCTAAGAAATGTGAAACTTGGGATTTACGTGCATCTTACACTAGGAAAGTAATATTTGCCTTGAACATTTGCTTTTTGTTTCTGTTGTCTCACTCGGACACACAAACGATAAATTGAAATTCATTGAATATTATTCACATACTTCACAGCAAGATTGCTTGAAGCTCTTTCTCTGGTTACCGGCCTTTCTCTGTAAGCACACAAAAGAGTAAACATATGTAGGTGCCGATAACGACACACAGGTGAACCTCAACATGTTACCTGCTGGTTCTACCTGACTCCTCTTAACCTGCAGAGGGCGCTCGATTGTGACCTTGCTACCACATCAAATTATACAAATAGGGCAGATCAAATTATTTTAAATACTGTTAAAATAAGTAACTTTGAATGTGAAGATACTTTTGAAATTGCTCTGTCTGGGATGTAAATGATCTCGTGTTTACAATGTTGTCAGTGCCTTTTTCAATACATCATATTAAATCTAGTTTATTAGCTGTTATTAAGGTGTGTGTTTGTGTGTGTTTTCAGACGGCAGTCCGTACACATGGTGGGTTGGCAGAGGTAATGAAAAGCACTTCTACTGGGGTGGTTCTGCACCGGGAGTCAAGAAATGTGCCTGTGGAATTGAACGCAATTGTACAGACCCCAAATACCCCTGCAACTGTGATGCTGATCAAAAACAGTGGTGAGTAAATAAGCAATGGGACCTAGGTTCAATCCACTGAGAAAGTTAGTTCTACCACAGGAAGGATGCAGTGTGGTTCACGCCCACACAGAGCTATGCCATGCTTTCCTAATAAAAGTCTTAGATCTAAAGCCCCTATTCAGAATATGAAGAGAACCTCTACAGACCTGACCTTTATAAGTTGTAGATGTGTGAGCAGTTGTGGGGAAAATTAGGAAAACACCTTGTGCCTTCCCAGTGCAATTCCAAACATGGAGTATATCTTTACCTCATCTATTTTCTTAACAACATACACAAGATTTTGGTATTGGAGCATTGTGATCTGAAGGGTAAACCTTATGATGCCAACTAGGCCATTACATGTAGGGCAGAATTACCCATTGTGAAAAATGTTCTCTTGATCTCTTGATTTCTTGATTTCTAGTGTAGTTTTGTGCTCAGCAGGATGAGAAATAGATTAAGCTAATAAAATGTTTACTGCTGTGCCACATTAATGTGCGCTTTTCTAACTCGTGTTAATATGTGTTGGTTTTAGTGTCACATAGGCTGAGAGTAAAAATTTTACCTGTTATCACGCATTTACATAGAGGCCAACAACAAAGAAGTGCCAATTTACTGATGCCACGATCGGGCTAATTACTTACTCCGACTGTGGAAGCATGCATAATAACAATATCTAATAGTATGCCATTACCCACCACTTAATTGCCTTGCTTTCAGGTTCATAATAGACAGTCAAAGGCAAAGTAATCTAAATCCCTGTTATTATTTATTTTTACTGAGAGAAACAAGATGGCACATACAGAAGCCGCAGCCCCTCAATTATCACATGTGGGTGCAACTTTCTCTATTGTTCGATGTCCTAGACACCCTATACATATTACGTACAAATAGAATATGCTACTACATGTCAGGGCATGCAATTATAGAATTCCCACTGTGTTTTTATGGGATACGGAGGATATATGCAGCCTTGGACTGTTGTG
The DNA here is from genome assembly GCA_030014195.1 of Neosilurus mollespiculum. Classification (NCBI taxonomy): domain Eukaryota; kingdom Metazoa; phylum Chordata; class Actinopteri; order Siluriformes; family Plotosidae; genus Neosilurus; species Neosilurus mollespiculum. The sequence goes on along the minus strand of JAQMYF010000025.1, from coordinate 17,229,337 downwards.
GACTGCTGAAGAGGAGCAGGAGGGCCGTGATCCACACTAGACCAAGAGCTAGCGCAACTAGACCAGCAATGCTGTTAAATCTTTCTTGGGTATCTGCTTCCTTGACAACAAGTTGGACAAGCTGCACTCATTGAATTATTTAGCATCGTGTTTGCACTAGCTGTTTACATAGCTCCCAGTCCTAATGCTAAACCTAAAGAAACACATCCAAGCAGTTTTGATTGCTGATTGGTTTAACCTATTGATTCCCAAATTCCAGAAATGTGTGAATTTTGAAAACAGAGAAAAGCATACAGGACTTGGTCTATACCAACATCCCAAAGGTATACATATCACCCCCCCCCCCACCCCCCGCTCCCCATTACCACCATGTGGGCTACTCTGACCACATATTTTTACAACAAAATAATTGTTTCATCAGAAGAAGACAAAAGTTATTAGGATATTCTTGAAATCTGACAGATTTGGAGCACTTGCCTAGCAATTACACAAAATAAACAATTGCCTAGTCAAGATATGCCATACTAATAGACTCCTATCCAAAAGGACAGAACACTGTCATAAAGGAAATGGTGCTTCTACAAACTATCAGGTTAAGGGTGTGCATATTTACACAGATGGATTATTTGTTGTAAAGCCTGGCATTTTAACAAAGTGCAATAAAAATATTTGAATATTTATTTATTATTATAAATACATGGAAACCTCTATGATTTAGGAAACACCAGACAGATGAGGCAGGGAATCCAGACACTGACAGGCATCAGTTTACTGACAGCAATGTTTCTGTTCTGCACTCAACTTCTTTAAGGGTAAGCTCGACTGCTCCCTATCTGAGCAACAGGTCATAAACACTGAAATGGCCGATACATGGAAAATGATAACCAGGGTCAATCCGGGCCTGACAATATCTCAGGATGTGTGCTCAAAAATGTGCTGAACAGACAACAGACATACTTAACATGTTTTTGAGTCATGCTATAGTTCCTTAATTCTCTGAAACAACCATAATAATTCCAGTTGCAAGTAGACAAGTTGTGATCTGTCTGAACTATTACTGTCTGTTTGCCCTGGCATCTGTTGTGATGAAGTGTTTTGAAATACTTGTCAAAGCACACATCACTGTCGGTCTCACTACATCACTGGATCCACTCAAATTTGCTTATTTTCTAGTCAACTAACAGAGGATGCAGTATCGTCCACACTGCACACAGTGGTCATTCACTTTGAAAATAAACACCTATGCCAGAATGTTGTACATTGATTTCAGTACAGCTTTCAATACTGTAACCCTACAGATAACAGACACTAATTTGCACATTTTAAATTTGCACTTTCACTCATTTTATTTTTGCACACTATTTTACCATTGTTATTGCACTGTTTTTAGACATTGTCTTTTTTAATCTACGGTGAGTCCTATTTATTATTTTAATGCTACTTATGTCATGTCCTTGCTCCCAGCCCCTGGAGAAACTTTCATAATGAATGAGAGAGCAGAAATCTATGTTAGAAACACTGCACTGCAAACTGCACTGCAAAGGTACATTTGACTGAGACTTTTCTTCATGAAATAATGCACTCCTTTTTGGTCTTGATGGAATAGAAATCTATGAAATTCCTGGACATGGCTAATTTAATAAGGTGATCTATAAGTCAGTAATGGTCTAATTATATTGTTTTGTTTTTTCAATTATTTACATGTGCAGCAGCCCATCACCCTAATTAACAGAAATACAACAGTGGGAAGCAAAAGCTAATAAAGGGGAAAGAGAGCAATACATTGTTTTTATATTCCATGTGGTACCTCATTGACAAGTACTGTATAAGTAGCAAACTATTATAAATAGTATATAAAAGGCTTATGATTTAGTACTTTTAATTACTTTTATTTGGAAGAATTAGGCCATCAAATGGATGTAAAGTTAGTGGCTGTACTAAGGAAGGTTCTCAGGAAGTAGCAGTGGATTGAGTTTGATGCTGGTGTCCTCAGGCTGTCCTCCAGGTATACTAAACTTACTGTCTAAATCTCATGAAAGACGTGAAGATGATGTCTTTGCCAGGCTGGTTGGTGCATCAGCCAGGGAAAAGTCTATCTCTTCTGGAGCGCTTTAGAAAAAAAAGAGAGTCCTGATAGCTGAGGACACTTTTTACAACTGGGTGATGCAAAGCACCATTGGGGCTTTGATGGCTTCTGGTGGCCTTCTGTGGTCTTCTTCTCTGAGGCCAGGGTAATGTTATGAGTCAGAGGAAACCTGGCCATTCTTTTCCTACACGCAGTGTGTAGATCAGAGACGAGTCATAACAATAGTTAGCACTCACCTTGATGGCCATTTACTCTGAGCCAGGTGGGGACCACCTCCCAAGCATCTCAATAACCACTCAGGTGTCTGTACACTGTATCAAAAAGGGCAGAAGGCTAGAGGCCTTGGTAGGGCAGAGGGGCACATCAGGGTAATAGTGCTGCCTAGTCCAGCAGGGCTGGTATAGGAAAGCAATTGAGAAGAGTAGGAGTAAAGATCTTGAGGAGATGAGTGAGTGCTTTAAACACTAATTCATTAACATGTCAAACCAACTTAATCCTACTAGGGTCTCAGGAAGACTGGGGCCTATCTCAGCCATCTCTGGGCAAAGGTGGGGTGCACCCTGAACAACTCACCGGTCCATCACAGGGCCAACACACACAACCATTCACACTAACACCTATTGACAATTTAGAACAGTCAGTTATCCAAATGTGCATGTCTTTGGACCGTGGCAGAAAATGGTTCTACCCGGAGGAAACCCACACAAGCACAGGGAGAAAGTGCAAACTCCACACAGAAACACTCTTACCGATCCCATGGCCTTCTTACTGTTATGCAGACATGCTAACCACTACGCCACTGTGCCGCTAACACTGACTGCTTTAAACGGTAATTTATAGACTTATTTTTAACTATAATTTAGGGGTAAGTTTTTACATAATCAATGTTGTTATATTAATCATGTATATTTAAATATATCTTTAGTAGTTTATGTTATTGTAAAATTGTAAGAATAGATGTATTTTTATCCATTTTAAATAAAGACAACTGTTCATTTAAAAGAACTATTAATTCAAGCAGTCTGAAACAGGGATGTGTCTAGGAGCAAGAGGTGGACACACTGTCGGACCAGTCATGCATGCACATGATCTGGCTCCTAAGTGTCTACGGTGCACATTCCAGATACACAATCGGATTAAATTGTGCCATTTTTTACCTGATGTACTGTGATATACGGTATACAGGCATTGGTGTCAACACAACTTATGACAATCAGATCTTTACGCTGGGGATTCCAGGTCTAGTCAGCCTGTTATTTATGCTATTTAGCCATGATGAATATGTGCAATTAGCTTGAGGAGTGTCTTAATTAGCATCACTATTGCCTAATGAATATTAAAACACTGCATGTTTAATGCTTCATGTCTCTTTGTTTTCTTATAGTGGACACATTCATATTTGTTTTCTGTGATTTTGTCTTGTTGCACTTACAGCATTTCTGCTGTTAAAAGGTCAGTCTACAATTCACTTCACTTTCCATTCTACATTGGGCCACTTTCGGGATTTCTGTTGCACTGTATGTTTTTATCTGAGAAGGTTGCAAGCACCCTGTCTTCTAGGATCACTCACATTCACACCTAGGACAATCTGGAATACCCTATTAGCCTAATGTGTATGTCTTAGGACTGTGGGGGGAAACCGGAGCACCCGGAGGATACACACACGCAAGCACAAGGAGAACATGCAAACTCCACACAGAAACAAGTTCACCAAACATGGGGCTCAAATCCAGGACCTTCTTGCTGTGGAGTAAGAGAGCTAACCACTACGCCACCATGCCCCTCTTGACTACAATTAGGAGAACTTAAAAAAAAAAAATCAATGTGTACGCACAAAATGGAGCAACCAAAGATGTTCACTATTAATCTGTTATTGATGTCATAAAAGTTGCTTAACTTCAGAGTGATCCAAAAAAAAATAATCCCACATTTCAAAGGTAAATTAAAAAAAAGGTTAAAGATAATGAAATTATTGTTTTATTATATAAAATTTTTATTATATTATTTTTTCACTATTATTTGTACACAGAAACTTGGTGAGGCAGGAAAGGCGGTTCCAAGGTCTGTTGGTAGCTTAACCCCAATTTGACAACTTTGAGCTTGAAGAACTCAGTGAGTGGTTTCAGCAAGATGGAACTACAGCACAAACAGCTGGCAGTCTTCAGAAATCACGTCCAAACGTGTAGACAATGACGTCCATAATTTGGAGGATGTCTTGTATAATATATTATGATGAATAAAAACTGTCTTGAATTAAGTTTTATGTGTGCAAATAATAATTTGTTCATCTTTAACAAATTTTTTTTTTCATTTACCTTTTAACTGTGGGAGATTTTTACTGGGTCACCCTGTATAATTACAATCATATATAGAAAGCATTTTAATTTTGAAAAAGGGCAGTTGGAGTTTACAGTGTCAAACAGAGGGGTGAAAACTTGTATATATTCCCGGAATCTGTCACCAGTTTCAATTAATGTGGCATTTTCCTTTCTTTACAGGCGAGAGGACTCAGGGCTTTTGGTTTATAAGGACCATTTACCTGTGAGGCAGGTGGCTATAGGGGACACACATCGTGTTGGATCAGAGGCCAAACTCACTGTAGGACCACTGCAGTGTTACGGAGACCGTGAGTTAATTTCTCTAAATTTTAAATGCTCTTTTAAAGCTTTAAGTTCATGAACCCACATTCTGTTGTGAAAAGCTGAATGAGGACATCTGTGTCTTTACACTTTACAGTAGCAATGTTACTCCTGAGTGGTAGGAACATATTAACTGCGATGGTCAAAAAAAATTATTATCTTGATAATAACCTTTAATTCATGACTTACTTTTGCATTTTGGATCAAAATATCAGCTTAAAAAAAAGTTGGCAAATAAGTTTTGCCATGAAACTTGACACATTTGCCAAGACCTGAGAAGGTGTGTGTGTGTGTATGTCTGTGTGTATAGCCTGAGTTTAGACAATTACCAAGAATGGCAAAACATTCACAGAGCAACTTGGTAAAGTTAGAAGAGGAAGGACTGCTGAAGCTGCTGGCCGTTTTAATAGCAAAGTGTAAGCATAGAAGTTATTATAGAAGGAAAATATCCTGAGAGGAATTATAAACTCAACAAGCACAAATGTACACCACGTTGGATATGAACATGAAAATGTGAAAAAAATGTAAGTACTCAACTGTGGCGTAGTTACCAATTTCTCATGAGTAAAAGTGAATGCCCACATTAGCGTGTGCACGGGGCACGATCACAAGTCTCATACCTTAGCCACTCCTTGATTAATCCACAAAGAGGAGTGTGAGATCAAAACATGTTTGTTTGTTGTCAAGTGGCACCTCTTGCTGTAAAAAACCTGTTAAAAAAAAGTTTGTGAAAACTGAAGATGCCACGACTGCCACAAGCAAGCAGAGACCAGGCCCTGGGCATGCTGAGTGCCGGGATGACCGCTGCAAGGGTAACAGCACACTTTGGCATGCATTGTTCAACTGTTGTACACCTTCAGACACGCCACAAGCAGACGGGAACCACCTGAGACCGACCAAGACCTGGCCAGCCACATGTCACTACACGTGCACAAGATCTGGTGATCTGGGTGATACATCTGAGGGACCGTTTCTGTCCAGCAACACTGACAGCAGTTCGTTCCTGGTACTCACCTGACGGAGGTTCCTGGTACTCGCCGCAACCATATCAGTGCTCGTACAGTACGCAGAAGGCTCAGGGAAGAAGGTATCTGGTCGTTCAGCGCATGTGTCAGTATGGTCCTGACAGACCGCAGGCGTTGAAGAACACCAAAATGTGTTTTTACCCGCCACTGTCCATGTCTGAAATGTCTATTCTTGATTTGTATTTTATTTAACTAATTTGGTTAAACATAATATTAAAATTAAAGAATTATTTCAATGTTGTGTTTTTAGTGCCTCTTACTATATTTAACTCAGGAATGATTAACTATATGTGGTTTTTTTGTGTGTGTGTTAAAACACAAACTTCACTTTAACATGGAATTATTTTAAACAATAGCCACATTGAGATTCCCTTCGACCACCAGACTAGAAACGAGCACAAGCGCTCCCACTGGTTTCATCACTACATGAAACATGATTTCATGCCTCATTATTTCTGTTAATTGCTTTGCACTTATTATTCAGATTAGCTGCTTTTAATTGCAGTCACCTGTTTGGCAAGAATGTAAGGCTAAATTCTTGATTTGATTTTCCACATTCACTTCTTCCCCCTTTTACACCTGTAGCTCAGCTTGGCAAAAAAAAATTATTAATAATAATTTTCAATCACACAAAGCCATGTTGGAGAATCGCTCTGCATTACATTTCTGCCTGAACTCTCCTCACTATTGTGCACCTGGGTGGTGGTAAGCATAGAGGAGATCTTAGTCTCTTGAGATTTTGATTATGATTTTGATTATAGCCCTTTGCGCATCAAGAGACTGCGGGAGTAATGATGGTGCTGACCTAGTGGATGAAACTGTTTTTTTTTTTTTGTGTGTGTGTGTGTGTATTCATCACCTTATTTTTGGAGCTGAGGTGGAAGACAGCAGTCTATGTGCAGTGTCTGTGTGAGTAGTCTTGTGTTTCTGGACATTATAAAGGAAACAGTTTTACAGTTTTGTGCCTTGTGTAAATTTATTCAGAACTACATAAAAGAAATCTAGCTGAATATTTTATTTTACTATGACAATTTACTGGCCTCTTTAATAGTAACACCTGTGTCCCTACTAATCCGCACTCAACAGCTTTAGTTCATACTCCTGGGGAACAGTGTGATCTCAGTGACTTTGATTTTGCATGTTTGTTGCTGTCACAGTCAAATGTACGACAACTCTGTCCACACAACTTTCTGTATTTTTTGCCCACGTTCTGTGATCTAATTGTCTGATTCCACTTGTCAGAATACAGAAAAGTAATACAACAGTTATCTAAGTAGATATTTATTGATTGATTGATTGATTGATTGTTAGCATTTTCATGATATATTTTTCAGAGAAAAACAATTAAATTAATATTTAGACTACTTGCCACTTGGCTACTTTGCCAAATAATCTAATCACATTTGGTGTATTTTACAATTCATTGTTTGCATAGTTCTCAAATTTAGTGAAAGTAAGAACATATTAATAATTAGCAAGCCAAAGTGAACAGATACAGAATAGTGATATTAGGTTGCAAAACTATATTAAGATTTTGTACAGTACTAAATGAGTTTGTCTCTAGAAATATCTGTTAGGCCTGATGGTAATAAAACCTTAAAGTAGCATGTATGAATAGTTACTTTACTAGTATTTTCAACAATCATGATGTTCTACTCTTACTCAATCGTTTGCTGATCTGCTTTATCCTACTATTAGGGTTGTGGGAAGGCTGTGGCTTTGAGACGGACATGCTAACCACTACGCCACTGCGCCACCCATTATGTTTCAATGAAGGACAGTTACTGTTGATTTAGAGAAGAGTTAATTTGTCTCATTTGTTCTTAAAGAAATGGAAATTAAAAGTCAGGTGCTTCACAGATGTGAGAAATATATGATGATTTATGGCAGTGTCATTTCTTATAATAACACTCAAGTCTTTTCCAGCTAGGTAACGTAATTTTCATTAATGCTTAAGAGATCGAATTAAGATTGCAAACAAATGCTGGTTTAATATGATTTAATGCTGCAGCTTATATAGGCATCAGCAGGTTTCAATCAGCCTGCTGTTAGAAAATTGAGATAAATAACAGTCAATAATGGTGTAATATCAGAATTTTACATGATTAACCTTGGCATCAGGGAGGAATTATAATGACTCAAATCTTGATTTTGGTGACTTAAAATGTTGAATACCTTTGAATGTTTTATAATAGTTCTCACTGATATGTAAATATTTTAAATAAAACACATTCTTCACATTTTAAAGAATTTGACATTTCACATCTGACTAGTTTATAAGTGACTAATAAGATGTTCTGGATGGCATTAAGCTTCTTATTATTGAATAATTAGACACATTAGTCATATTGCTGATTGCAGTCATCATCTTGTTTGCAAATTTGTTACAGTGTAAGAGTAACAGTTATTGCTTTAGAGCAATACAGCTCTTTGAGCTCTCTGTTTTAGGTACAGGCATTTGGACTTATAGAGGAATTTAAGAAATGTTAGATAGGGTAGTTAAATAGAGCAGATGCTATTTAACTAAAACATAACTTTCCTGGCTTACTCTGGGTTTGCACTGGGGCACAATGTCTGCGATCTCTACTATTCAAAAAAGTGTGGAGCTTCATGATTTATGAGTACGCTTGTAACACAACTGGGGTATAAAAAGGAGGCAGGGTGCATCCAAAAGAAAAAACTTGAAGGAATCGTGTTTCCAAGTTCATCAAGATGTCACATCAAGGTCTTTTATGCTCTCTTAAGATCTGTTAAGCTCTACTGTGCATCCTGTCATGATTGGCATCAAATAGTTATACACCGTTACAAAATTTTTGGCAGCCAAAAATGTTGCCATGATCAGTGTGATTATCACGATTCCACCAAATTCCCTTAAGATCATCACGATTTCACCAATTTCCATCAAGATCACCGTGATTCCACACAGTGCCTCCACGCTCATCACGATTCTTTCAAATCGTGGAGATTGCGGATACCAGGGTTATAAAGTTTCGGAGAGGAAACGAACTGAATGGTCGACAGTTGTTTTTAACACTGTAACCAATAACAGTTAGTTCATGGCAATAATTTAGATATACATTTTGAGTGGCTACTGGTGCTTCATGTGACCACTTGTGACTGGCACCATAGATTTTGGAGACACAAGCAAACAGAAATGTCTTAGTCTTTGAAGGTTCTCTTTTTGTCAGCAGTTTAAAAAAAATATGCTAAATCATATATGTTAAATCATGTTGCAAAACAATTAGGCAACTAAACTTTTTGTTGTATTGATTGGATCTACAGTATTCCTCAAAGCAAAACAATAAATAAATAAAGAGAAAAAAAACAATATAAAATATAGAAATTTCTGATAGAGAATTTCAATTCACTCATTAAGTATCCAGTGGTATTGAGTAAGATAATCTTGATAATTAATTAAAGCAAATAAATTTTCAGTTCTTTTCATAACATGCATTAAGCAATGATTGAAATTCTCCTAAGCTTCCTGAGAAAGTCTGTCTTCAGATGTGTTTTATTTCCTCTCTTTGGCATTGCCAAGAAAAATATTGTCCTCTTTTTAAACCCAGCTTAACTACACAGGAATGCTAAATGGACTGGCACAAGTGGAGAAAATAAAAGTCTTACTATTCAGCTGCTTTCACTGTTAGATCTCCTAATCAATTTTGAATAATCATGTGGGAACCTTTTCCATGATTGATGGAGGTGTATGGATGGCATGTGATCCTGTGACTCTTTTTTGCATGCAGTTCATGCTATGACAAGTGTAACAAGGCTTAATTCCTAGTATCATGATCTCAGCTGTACTCTGTCAGATAAAGCAGAATTAGCATTTTGTTCAACATCTATTCTCCTCATTGGAAATGTCACAGAAATAAGCCTCAGCTTTGTCATCTAGAGGAAGACAGAGAATATGTGTACATTTTCAATTATTTTTATAATAAATTTTAGTAAACTACTTACAAAGCAACATGAAAACATTAGTAGTAGTACTATTAGTATTAGTAGTAGTAGTGTGGTTGTTATTGTTATATATCTATAAAAAAATAGCATACACGTTAGCTTGATATGGACTAATTCGTTTTTTAACACTATCATTATTTAATCGTTTTGAGATCTGTTTTGTTTGTTTTTTAACAAATCTCGTTGAGTTGACCTGCATTTCCTGAAGAAAATATCCTCTGGTCCTTTACCTGACATGCATTCTCAAATCATAAAAGATCATTTCTTCAGACACTCCCACTTTATCACAGTCACTTGAAGAAGGCGACTTCATCATTGTTATGCTTTAAAATGGGGGAAAAAATCTATTTTCATAAATTACTCATTTTAGGTTTTTTTTTTCATTGGTTCTACATGTATGTATAATAAAATGCCTTTTTGGGTGTATAAACCTTAATCGTGTGGGCTAAACAGACACCATTAATTACACAGCACTTAGCTTGGCTCGAAGTACAGAGCTCACCTGACCTGCTTCTGTCATGATTAAAATATGTAAAGAAAAATTATAAAAATCATATTTGATTTTGGTGATAGTCTGCGATGGTCTGGCAAACTGTTCAGGGTTTACCCCGCCTCCACCCAGCGTGTTAGGCTCCATTCTTCCTGTGACACTAGTAGGATTAAGCTTTCCGGCAAATGAGTGTGTGAGTGAGAGTGAGTAGTGCTTTTCTTTGTTTCCACATATAAACATAAACCTTTAGTTAAAGAGATGGCCTTTACACAGCACTTATTCATCTATTCACGCATGTGTTCGGAACTCACCTGTATCTGTCGTGGTTAAATTTATTTATTGATTGATTGATTTATTTATATTTTTTTCGTTCCCACGTAGTATACTTTAACAATCATGTGTGTCTGGCTTGGTGGATGTTTCTGAATTGAATAGACTTTTCAGTGACATCCACCTTGCCTTTGGCACATAATTGTTAATTATATAAATCAAACCTCTGTAAGCGTACTACCAATGTATACTTGTTATTTGCTTATTTAATTCAAATAGGAAGCTATAGGAATTTCATATTGATTGGCTGTGTTTTGTCTGCTGAACGTGCCTGTGTCCTTTGATTGTTAGTAATCATTAGCCTATCTTAAATTTATAATTAGATGTAATTTTTGTGTGTGAAAGCTAATATATCCTGTACTTATTGTTATTTGGTTTAATATTTGAACACTTCATTCAAAAGTGACCTTTCCTAGTGATCTACTTTAGACAGTTGGGAGCTTGTGAAAGTTGGAGCCTCAAATGATGTGAATGACCTTTTAGAGCATGTGAAAGGACATTGACTTGTCATTAGCAGAGTCTCTGAGAGGTGCAATTTTCCATTTCCTCTAAAGTCCTGAACTTTTAAATCCACAAAGCCAACCTCTCATATGTGTCTTTTGTTTAGCTTATTATGCTTTCTTTTTTTTCCTCTCTGAGTCTTAAAGGTCATTCCCTTTTTCTGAAATGACCAGTGATTGTGAATGCACAGAAAGACCTATAGTATTTTAGGACATGTATAAGGCACAGACAGACATGAGGGTGTAAGGAGATGTAAGCATGTGACACAATCATATAGGTTCACATGACTTTCAGGCACAGTCAGTTTATTTTGTGGGCAGCACAGTGGCGTAGAACGTCTGCCTCACAGCAAGAAGGGCCTGGGTTCAAGAGTGAAGATATATTATTCTATTCTAAATGAATCTGCATTGAAAATTCAGTAAATCTGTCTGCTCTAGAAGGTCATTAGTGTTTAGCACCAAATGCTTATTTGTACCTTATTTATTATGTTCAGCTGGCAGAGTTTGTAAAAGGTCAAATGCTATGGTGTGATCCTTGTTAGTCAGACATTGGTTAGAATATCTCGTTAGCAGGATACTCAAAGTCAAGCTTAAAAAGCAATCATTGCAAATGTAATTTGTGATTCTTATTATTCTGTGTATTGCTGAAGTTGTTGAATGTTAAAAAAAATTATACTAATCATTTAGATTAAAAGTCCATATTAATAAATTGCACAGGATATCATCCATCCATCTATAAAGAATCTTTACCACTTATCTGTCAGGATGACTGGGGAAACTGGAGACAGATGATGGACAGGTGAAGGTGAAGGGCACACCCCAAACTTGTCAACAATCTATTTCTTACACTGGACAAACAGATATTTAACTCCCATTAACATATATGGGCAATTTAGAGTAGGCATTTAATGTCATTTGCATGTCTTTAATATGTGGAGGAAACCAGAAATCACCCCACTGCCAAAATCATATCATATTTTTATCTTAAAAATAAAAAAAAAATTTCTGGTACTCCTAGCATAAATGATGCTTTGAGCCGCCAGGTTTTCATGAATTTCTTTGCTATAACTTTCATACACTGTGGATAGAACACCATTCTGTCACAGCTGTCACAGTATACCCTGCGCACACACACTCATTGTCATCTAGGTGCAATTTAGTGTTTTCAAACCACCTGGTTTGTTTTTTAGAGTTGAGAGGGAACCCAGAGGAAATCTACATGAACGTGGGGACTTGTGATGGTAGACAGAGAGAGAAACCTGAGGTCATAATTAAACAAATGACTGTGAAGCTGTGAGACAGCAGTTCTACCCGCTGGCACCATCATTTGTTTGTTTGTTCAATTCTTATATTTTATTTTAGAGCAGTGATATCAGTTCTAAACATTTGGAAAGGTGCATAAATGTGCAGATTTTTCAATGTGTGAAATAAAAATAAGTCCAAAAGAAAATCATGAATTAATCATATACACCGATTAGCCATAACATTAACACCACCTGGCTGGTCTGCAGCTAGGCAGCCCCATGGCAGGTCTTGTGGGGAGTTTCTACCAAAGGTGTTCCAAGGAAGGACAACCAGTGAACTGACAAAAGTGACATGGGTGCCCAAGGAACAGCGCTATCGAGGTTGTTTCTTGGATTCAGAATGAGGCTGTATTGGCGGCATGTTTTATACACATGTACAAGTGCATGGCCACTTCTCAATCGGTAATTGTACTTAGTTTGAAATCAACATGTATATTTTGATAGGCTGTTTAGTGGTGAGCCTGAAATTGGTAGTAACATAGATTCAAGTCACATACTACATGTACTGATAGGGCTTGTGCTATCCTGTTCTTAGATGTTGTTGTAATCTCTTGAGATTTCACCTGATATTGAAAAGGTATGATACAATGTCAGGCTAGTTCCCATATAAAAAACTGCTGAATTTCAGGGCTTGTAATCCTGTTCTTAATTATGTTTTGATCAGATTCTATTTTCATTTAATGAAGATAAATGTAATAGTTTGACGAATCTCTGTATAAGAGCTGGCATGGTGTTAAAGGTTGAGCAAAATCCCTCACGTTTTTCAGATGATGAAAGATGAAAGTTGATCAAAAACCCTCCTCACTTTGCCTGAAGTGGCTAACTTTGCTGGCTTAATGTGGGTGATTCCGTGCAAGTTGGATGCTGGCCAAGTTCCTGATTTCACAACTTCCAAGTTGAATGACCGTCCCATTGCACTCCCATCGTAAATTTGAATGCAGAAATTTTTTTAGAGTTATGGGAACAGTGGTTTGCAGCATAACTTCAGGGGGAAAAAAAAGAACAAGCCTGGTGAGAGAGCAATTGTTTATAAAAGCTGCTATAACATACAGTACCAATCAGAAGTCTAGACCTACCCACTCATTCTAACTGAAGTAGAGGGTGTGTCCAAACTTTTGACCAGTAAAATATATGTATATATATTTTATATATACAGTGTGTATATACATATATATATATATATATATATGTTCTTTTAGATAATTTGGGTGTTTCTGTTCCAGTGCCTTTGCTAGACCATTTCAGATTTTGTTCAATCTTTACCTTATTTGGCACTAAAATTAAGTTATGTGAAATATTTCAAACAGATTTTGAGAATTTCTTTTTTTTCTATTCTACCTTGTAGAAGAACATTTTAGATAAAACTTAATTTGCAGCTGCAATGGATTCTGCTATACTGACAGCAATATTTCCCTAAATATCAATCCCACAGCCATGACATTTGGTGAGCCCATAGTCAGAGTGCCTCATATCATATTAAAGTTATTAAAAAGCTCAAGCAAAGGTCAGGATTACAAAATGTGACCTCACAAATGAAAAAAATTCCTAGAGGGGTTTTGAGCCCCCCAAAAATCTGATTGCATCATTTGTGCTGAAACTACAATCTCTGACTGATTTTTTTTTACAAACATTTGAAGGGTTAAAAGTTTTGGTTATTTAGATGTCCTAAAATGGCAATGTGGACTCATTCAAGGCCCTATGAAAAAATGTTTACTTTTTCAGGACTGACAAAAAAAAAACTGAAAGTAGAAATAATGATCATACAGTGATTGTGTGTGTATATATATATATATATACAGTACAGACCAAAAGTTTGGACACACCTTCTCATTCAATGAGTTTCCTTTCTTTTCAT
>JAQMYF010000025.1:17188255-17214288 GCA_030014195.1 Neosilurus mollespiculum | reverse complement strand
TCACCAGGAAACTGCAGCCTGTGTATCATTTTTATCCTGTCTGACACTTGATAATACGGAGCTCTCTGTTCCTCACTCAGTCTTTTCCACTCGACCCCGAGCTGCACACTGATATCCGAACTCCTGACCTTTGGGTTTGCCCTGGATAAGACAGGCCGGTGAATCCTTGCCCAAATCATGAAGGCATTCATGGGCCTCTTGATGTGACCCTTCTTATTTCTCCAGCTTGCTGTTTTACATTCTTCTGTTTAAACAAAATGAAGTTTTACTATTAGTATTACTTTTATTATGTTTAAGATTCCTGCACTTTTGAATCAGTACAAATAAAAACATTTTTACATTTTCAGACATGACAAAAAAAAAAAATGTTTGTATGCCAGTAAAGAAAGTAACACATGAGGTAACACATGACTTTTCAGATGAAACATATAGTGAATAATGAAGGCCGGCTGGTTTATTCTGAGGGAAAAGTTGCTGTGTGTTTTTATTTTCAGTAAAATGAGTTTTAACACTGAAAGGTTCTGAGCCACGCTTCCGCACTGTGTTACTATATGGTCAGAAATCATGTTATAAAGTTTACCGGTTTGTGTTGAAATAGAGAAACCCTGAGAGGAGGGAGCTCTTGTTCTCTACCTGGTGCTGAAGGAAACTGAGTGAGGTTCACGCCCCCGGTAGCCGCTTTGACGCTGCCCGCGCTGATTGGCTGGGAGGGAAGGACTACTCGGGGTGACTCCGCCCTCTTGATAGTGAAATTGGGTTTCAGTTCAGGAGAATCGCTCACAGTTTCCATTTCACTCACTGAGAAGAAATCACTGCAGCCAGAAACGGCTCTCTGTGCATCTTAAGTTGGTTGATGCAGCTATAATAAAGGCGTCGTGTCGTCATAAGCGTTAAGATGGAACGTTTCCACAATTGAATCGAATTGAACATCCGAATGACCAACGTATCGCGACGCTGATTGGCTGTCATGTCTCGTTGTGATGCATGACGTCGGTTGTCAAGGACCCTGAATCCGGTCTATTCGTTACGTAATAAAGCGGTTTCAAACTTTTAAAGTTGTTTTTCTTTATTTTTTTTTTACTTAAAAACATCTAAACAACAATTTCAGATTTTTATCTGCCGAGTTGTTGCTTAAGGAACCATCAACCTAATTTTAAAACACAGCATTGCAAAGTTTGATGATTTAAATAAAAATAAAGCTACTTCTAAGAGGTCAAGTTGGTTCTGTTTATGAGAACAGTTTCAAACTTTATTTAAATAAATAATCAGTGCAAATAATGTAAAAGTGGTGGATTTTAATAACAGACTTGTTTTGGCAAAGACTTCAGAAATAATAAATTTTTCTATTATTAATTTATCTTTTATAAAGCTAAATCTTAATGTCTAAAGTGACATACTGCTTTAATCCATATATATATATATATATTCTAATATTCTTCAAATATAGGACAGTCGTAACAAGCATTCCACTACATATTGTACTGTGTATTTAAATTTGAATTGATTTTTCATCTGGAATTTTGCAGGAAGTTACTGGAATGCAGCATCCTTTACTACACCATCATCCTACCTGCATTTCTCTACTTTCCAAGGAGAAACGAGTGCTGATATTTCCTTTTACTTTAAGACATCTGCACCTCATGGTGTTTTCCTGGAAAACTTGGGCAACACAGATTTTATCCGTCTGGAGCTAAAATGTGAGTTTTGTTCTCTCTCTCTGTCTCTCTTGCTCTTTCTCTCTCTCACACACACGTACACACGCACACGTGTGTGTGTGTGTGTGTGTGTGTGTGTGTGTGTGTGTTGGCCTTGCAATGGCCTGGTGAGCTATTTAGGGTGTACCAAGCTCCAGCCTTCCTTGAAGCATTTTGGTAAATGACTGAGTGAGTGGGTGAGTAAGTAAGAATGAAAGACATAATAATGTTTCATCTTTCATTTTCTGATACACTTAATCCTAATTAGGGTCGCGGGGAGGCTGGTGCCCATCTCAGCCGACTCTGGGCGAGTACACCCTGGCCATCGCAGGGCAGAAACAGTTGATAGTAGGGCTTGAACCCCGAACCCCGAACCTTGGAATCAGTAATCCAGCACCCTACCACCGGGCCATCACTGCCCCTGTATGTAATGTTTGAGGATTTCATCCTGGATGTCTAGTGTGAAGACCAACACTTTACCTTTGCCTTATTCAATAATTGCTTACTAATTTATGCCTCTCATATTTTATCCAACCGTGCTCTAACATTGCATTTATCCAAATTAGAAAAGATGTGACATACTGAATATATTGTGCAAGGGTAGACACAATTTTACATCACTATGTACATGTCATTTTTTAGCTCCAGCCCATCAGGAGCTATAGAAATGGGTTCCATCCGTCTGTCCATCTGTCCATCACACTTTAGTTTCCGGACATTTACTTGCCATGCGCTGAAGCCAGCTTCATAAATGCTTTTAGAGTTTGTTTATGCAGCTGCATAAGGCTAACTTCATGTTTGAGTAACTTTGACTTTTCAAGGTCACAGACGCAAAGCTGTATACGTATTAGGTTTCCTAAAATTTACTTGTCACACGCTGAAGCTGGGGCTTTCAAACTTGCTATTCCTGTTCTATATTGGCATATTAAGAAATGATCCTTTCAGCAGGAGCAATTGGACTCCTGTGGTTTTTTTTTTTTCAGAGCTGAGGATAAAACTTGACCAAGAATTGCTCTTGTGTTTCTATAACTTGAGACGAATAATTAAACTGGATGAATATAAATAAACAATTATCAAAAAAGTGTGTTCTCATTTCTCTTCAGCACCAACTGTGGTTTCCTTCTCCTTTGATGTGGGAAATGGACCGGTGGAGCTGAAGGTCCACTCACCAGTGCCTCTGAATGATGACCAATGGCATGGGATCAGCGCAGAGAGGAATATTAAAGAGGCTGTGCTGCAACTCGATCAGCAATACAAGGATGTCCAAGCTGCCCCTGCACAAGGACACACACGCCTGGAGCTGTACAGCCAGCTGTACGTGGGTAAGACACACAGACACACACACACACACACACACACACACACACACACACTTATACATACACATGTCCATTCATAAACTGGACCTAATTACGCACCTTTTCTTTATACATAAATGTTTTAAGAGTTTGTTTATGCAGCTGCTTAAAGCTAATTCATTCAGATTATGCAAATGACCAGTGTGTAGCTCATACCTTTCTGGTTACCGCCCCAAAAACTAACAGCTATAATTTTGAGCAAAAGAGAATGCTGTATTGTGGATTTTATTTTATTCTAACTACATAAAATTACCTGTTATATATTTTTTTAAATAATAATAAATAAATACATGTCATTATCTCTACATCCATAGTTGAAATCTGCTGAATATCAACGTTAAGCGTTTTGTAATGTTTCCAAGATCCAAATTTTGAAACACTTTTATAAATCACCCCCTTCTGACTAAATAGCTTAATCATCTTTATTTATTTATTAATTCATTCTTTTGCCAAACTGTTTATTCCTATTAGGGTTGCAGGGAGGCTGGAGCCTATCTCAGCCGGCTCTGGGTAAAGGCAGGGTCCACCCTGAACAGCTCGCCAATCCATCACAGGGCCAACACACACAAACATTCATATTCACACCAAGGGGCAATCAAGAGGCCCGAAATGCTGTGTGTGTGTGTGTGTGTGTGTGTGTGTGTCTTGAATACTAAGGCCAATGTGTAAACTCTTTTATAGCCCCAATAGACTTGTAGTACAGCGATGATAATATCTCCATAATATTCCGTAATATCTGGCAAATATATCAATATCTGGGGCAGTGGTGGCCCAGTGGTAGGGTACTGGATTACTGATCTCAAGGTCGGGGTTCAAGCCCCACTGTCAACAGGGTTCTTACTGCTGTTCCCCAGTGCAGCTAACTGGATTATCAAATGCAGGCCATGTCTCTCACTGTCTGTGGTGAAAGGCATGTAAAAGAACCATTGCTGACTTTCGACAAGAGTAGGCTGCATAGCTGTCAACGTGTTTCTGCCCTGCGATGGCCTGGCGAGTTGTCCAGAGTGTACAGTGCCCTCGCCCAGAGTCGGCTGAGATGGGCGCCAGCCTCCCCGCGACCCTAGTTAGGATTAAGCGGTTCAGAAAATTAATGAATGAATGAATATATTAATATCTGTGTTTCTAAGCAGTGAAAATGTGATGATGTGAAGACTCCTTGGGGTGTATTCGTAACTGGAGGGATTGACAGGAAGGTTTCAAACCAAGGAGTGCACACATAACTGTGTGTTGTTTAGGTTTTTTTAATCATAATTGTGGGATGTTTGGAGGCTTGAATCTGTGTCCCTCTGTTTCTTTGTCTTTTAGCCTCTCTTTGTCTGTAATGACATCATGATACGCGTCATATAACCTACACCCTCTATTATGATGTCACAGTGAATGATGGAAGCCACTGATTGTGACATCACAGTCTGATTGTCCCACACTGTGATGTTACAGAGAAGTGATTAGTCTGGAGCATCCCAACCATCAGTGCTCTATACACTTCTTCTAGTTTTCGGATGTCATATAAAATGGGATAAACCTCATAGACACTCTCTATTATGGGCTGGACTCTGTGTCCCTCTGTCCTTCTATCTTCATTTCCTTTAGTTTCTTAGGTCCCTTTGACTTGAGTTTTCATTAAATATATTAGCTTGGCCTTCACCCACCCTGGTGGTTGTAATGTGATTGGGGAGAACTAGCTAATGGGTGAAAAATAATTGCCAATTGAACAAACTGGGTAAAAGTTTGGTTTAAAAAAAATGTATGCTCGCTTAAAGTTATTTTGTTAAAACTGTGAAACTTTGAGTAAGCTGAGTCTATTACATGCTAATTATTCTCAAAAGAGAACACCTACTACTTTCTCCTGCTCCCTTCCATTCCCAGCTCTTTCTCTTTAACAAATGGATGTTGGCAGAGCAATTGCTCTCCCATGTCAAGCACTAGCACAGCAGATTACTCTCAAACCCTGAAGAAAATTTATCTAGGGGTCTGGGAAGAACTTTTACAGTAGACTAATCATAATTAATCTATAAATCTAATGAACGATTCTACTCACGGGGCAAGTGTGATAGCAACAAGCATTAATCATCTGTCTCTGATCAGAATCTTATCAGATCACTCCCTCACTGATTATGCACAACTCAGGGTTCCTGTAAATATAGGAATTTCTTCCAGATCAGAAGAATTTATGAGCTGCATTTCAACGTCCTCATTAAACTTATTGCTTCTTATGTAACAAGATTCAGAAACTGTGCCATAATAGTTTATTCATTTTTAATTTTAGATTTACTCCATCAAATGCACAAAATCTCTTAAGGTAATGGCCAAGGAACCTGTAATGTTACTGATACTGATAGCAGTGGTTTGCCTGTTCACCTCACAGCAAGGATGTCTTGGGTTCGAGTTGGCATTTCTGTGTGGACTTTGCATGTTCTCCTCATGCTTGTGTGGGTTTCCTCCGAGTACTCCGGTTCCACCCACACGCCAAAGATATGCACATTAGGCTAATTGGCTGTTCCTAATTGGCCCTAGGTGTGAGTGTGAATGGTTTTGTGTGTGTGTGTGTGTGTGTGTATGTGTGTGTGTGTTGCCCTGTGGCCTGACAAGATGGACTGACAAGCTGTTCAGGGTGTGCCCCGCTTTTGCCCAATCTGAGAGAGTCTCCAGCCTCCCCACGACCCTATTAGGATTAAGCAGTTCAGCGAATGAATGAATGAATGAATAATTATTCTGAAGGTCTAAGTTAATTATTATTTCCAAACAGAGCCAAAATAAGTCTTTCTGATATTCTTAAATTTGACGCTGGAGTACAGCAAAAAGAGATATAGACAGTGGGCGATGAACACTTTATGAAAGCTCATGACTTCTTACATGTTCCTTGACGTGCTTATAATATGGCTCTCAATTTTCGGATGCAAGTTTTATTAATATCTCATTACCTTCTAACTTTTATAGAAGAGAAAGTTGACAAACGTCTTCAGCAACCTTAGTAATGAGATTGCAGCACCTGCATTTGTAATTATTATTACAGTAATTAACCTCGAGCTGTGTGTGTGTGTGTGTGTGTGTGTGTGTGTGTGTGCGTTTATAGTAATGCTGTAATGCTTTCATGGATTTAAACAAGTTTATTAAGGAGTTGTAAATGGCTGTGAAGTCTGCATTGGAACATTATACACTAAACAAACATACCCATACACGTTCAAGACTCCCTCAGCTTTTTTCGTCAATTTCTCCTGTTCGAATATTGCCTCGGGTGTTTTAAGCTCCATTTTGATATAGAGCTTTCTTGAGCTTTTGCAGAAATACATCAGGAAATGAACCGCTTTTTGTATCTCTCCAAACCAGGAAGTAGTGCATTATAATAACACATTCTTTTTGGCTTCCTGTGTACAACTGTAAACATTTATCATTATAGATAATATTTCAAAACGACAAAGGAATCATATTGTTTGAGGTAACTTAATACTAATCTATAAACAACAGTGAATCTGAGAAACAATATGGCTACCACTCAAGGAAAACCTCAGCTATAGCGAAAAACCACCAGGAAATGGTAGAGGGAGTTCCAAATGCCCCTAATATTAAAGTAGCATCAGCTCCAACATCACACTCCCACTACCCGAGGCATTATTTTGACAGAGATCAGAGAGGATTTCCGAGTGATGCATATACAGCACTGTTAAATCACTACTAATTGAGTCCATTAGATATCCAGATAGCCTTGTTTTCCTTTGGGCTACAATAAAAAGAAGATTACCAAGGGAGATGCACTGCTTCTAATCAGTGCCTCATAAAACTGAGGGTTTAATAACTTTAACTGCTTCTTTTTTTTACTCGGTCTATGACTTTGCTCACAGCTTTGACACCATTTTAATTACTTGGTTCAATATTACTGTATAAAGTCTCCTTAGCAGTCTCTATTTTTTTGTTTGTTTGTTTAAAGTAAATGAGTGGTTTTCTATAAAGTAAAAGTGCTCAGATATTACTCTGAGCAGGTTGCTAATTGCTGGTTCCCTGGATTTATCCCTGGATTTATCTGGGATCGGAGTGTTTTCTTTCCCTACATATAGTTTCTGAGTTCCAGCACTTTCTCTTAAACACTGTTACAATTGTATTTTTATTAAACCACCCAGTTATTTTAAATCCTTTTCCAATCATCATTACTGTTTTGGAAACTACAGTGACCCTGCAAAACATAATGTCAGTTGCTTTTGTGTAAACTGTCAAGGTGCGGCAGGAGGCCAGAGAGGCTTCCTCGGATGTATCCGCTCCCTAAAGATGAACGGCATCACCCTCAATCTGGAGGAAAGAGCAAAGGTCACTCCTGGAGTCAAACCCGGATGTTCAGGTCACTGCACTAGTTTCGGGATGTTCTGCCGCAATGGAGGAAAGTGTGTGGAGAAATACAATGGCTACTTATGTGACTGCAGTGCTACAGCTTATGAAGGACCCTTCTGTACTAAAGGTCAGCTTTTAATTTTTAGTTCAGCACTGTCCATATATCATACAAGAAGCTTTTATTTACATTAAGAGTAAAACACTCAGGGGTCATGCTGCTATAGGAAAAGAATTAACAACCGGATGGTGATCTGAGTTACTCATAATTCACCAGTTTCATTATTTTACATTATCCTATGTTTTATTCTTTTTATATCACATTTGCCATCATTAAAATTTGATAACATCACAAAGACCAACACATCACATTTTAATGCTAGTGAATGTCCAGGAGACAGCTTAGCTCCTGTTATTAATTTATTTTATCTTATTTATTTTTATTTATTTATTTATTTTACAGAATATACAAGCTATAAACACTTGTTCATTCAAAGCCCTTGCTCTTGTTTTCTTTGTCTTGTGCTGAAAATTTTACTGACTGTTACGAAGCTCTGACACACAAAACTGGAAAAAAATATATACATACAGTATAAATAGCAGCATGGGAGCACAGTGGTTAGCACGTCCGCCTCACAGCAAGAAGGCTCAGGCATTTCTGTGAGAGTTTGCATGTTCTCCCCGTGCTTGTGTTGGTTTCCTCCGGGTACTAGGCTAATTGGCTGTTCCAAATTGCTCCTAAATGTGATGATGAGTGTGAGTGGTTGTGTGTGAGTTGGTCTGCAATGGTCTTGTGAGCTGTTCAGTGTGTACCCCGCCTTCACCCAGAGTCGGCTGAGACAGGCGCCAGCCTCCCTGGAACCCTAATAAAATATAAAGCTTTTCAGAGAATGATTGATTGAATGAATGAATTTGTAAATAAACATCTCCTTAGAGAAAACTTTCATATCAAAGATTTGATTTGTTTTTGTGCAATAACATTTTTAATCCACTTTTTGTTGACCCTTTGATAATTGCATAGGTACCAGTTCAAAACTAGTGCACAAACACTTTCCGCATTTTGCACTAAGGTGCAGTGGCAGGTGGCAGATGGTTTGCACACAATGAGT
Organism: Neosilurus mollespiculum; assembly: GCA_030014195.1. NCBI lineage: Eukaryota > Metazoa > Chordata > Actinopteri > Siluriformes > Plotosidae > Neosilurus > Neosilurus mollespiculum. The sequence goes on along the minus strand of JAQMYF010000025.1, from coordinate 17,205,810 downwards.
GCAGATTGTGGAGCCTTTGTTTGTTGGCTTTACAGGCATCCTTCCAAATATAAATCACACAGAGTGGAAAATACTGTGGAAGACCGGTAACTGCCGGCGGAGAAAACGCTGCCAAAAGCATTATTTATTCTGCTCGCTAGTGGAGGTAAATAATGAAGTTATTATGAAATAAGAACAACAACAAATATAGCAAAAAAAAATTGGAATCTGGTTAAATTAGATACTTGGTATTAATATATTGTTTCTTTTTTTTTTTTTTAAAAGTGTGCTAAAAAAAGTGTATAATGCTATAATCAAAATATAAATATAAATATAGGCCTGATTTACATTTGATTTACTCAGAAAATCTGATTTTAAAATAGTGTAACAAAGTATTTTAAAATAATCTAACAAAGAAACACAATGGTGAGATGTGATTATTTGCTGAATTTTATTAATATTATTCATTCATTTGTTCATTTTCTAAGCTGCTTAATCCTGATTACGGTCGTGGGGAGGCTGCTGCCTTTCCCAGCTGACTCTGGGCGAGTGTGTACACGCTGAACAGCTCGCTAGGCCATTGCAGGGCCAACACAGATACAACCATTCACACTCACACCTAGCAGCAATTTGGAACAGGCATTTAGCCTACTGTGCATGTATTGGACTGTAGGAGGAAACCGGTCTACCTGGAGGAAACCCACGCATGCATGGGAGAACATGGAAACTCCACACAGAAACGCCCGAGCCCAGGAATCAAACCCGGGACCTTCTTGCTGTGAGGCGAACGTGCTAGCCACTGCACTACCCTGCCCATTCCTCTTCTTCTTCTTCTTATTTTTATTATTATTATTAACATTATTATTATTATTATTATTATCATCATCATCATTTATTTATTTATTTGTTTGTTTGTTTGTTTTTTTGTTTGGGGTTTTTTTATGGGACAGCACAGTGGCATAATGATTAGCATTTCTGCATCACAGCAAGGAGGTCCTGGGATCTAGCTGCATGCCCAGCAAGGGTGTTTCTGTGTGGAGTTTGCAAGCACTCCCTGTACTTGTGTGGGTTTCCTCTTCATTTGGGTTTTGTCATATAATATCTTCAAAGTAGATAGGTAATAAGGGCCCTGACTTCTTGGGCCCCTGAGCCTGTGTTCAGTGATCCATTCTTGAGGGAAAAAATCTTTATGAACGATTATACTTATTTGTTTGTTGAAAAAAAAATTTAAATATAAATTTATATACAAAAAAATGTTTATTGTTAGTTTTTATGTAGGTCATATATTATGACCTGTTCATTTGCTGTAGCTATAGAAATAATTTTAATATTTGTAGACATGTAGTTTGTATTGCATCCAGCATTGTTGTGATATGCATTGCATTGTGAAGTTTGAGAATTTATTAGCATTCACAAGTGATCTAAAAACATTTGTGATTATTTCTATATTAAGATTTTCACATGCACACAGCCACAAATGATGATCCTTTTTATCAAGTTCTATGTGGTTTTTCATTTAGAAATTCTCTTCATCTGAAGGCTTTGGTTCAGCTCTGTGCTGTTGTCCTGCCAGCATCACTCATCAACAACCTGTAATTGCAATAAATACACATTTGGATTCTTACAGCCTGTATTTCTCTTACTCACTCATTTGGTTACCTCACTCACTCACAGCACTTAATCCTACCAGGGTTGCGGGTAGGCTGGAGTCCATCTCACCAGACCATCACAGGGCAAGCACACATTTAGCCATTTACACCTACACTCACATCTAGGGGCAATTTGGAACAGCCAGGTAGCCTAATGTGCATGTCTTTGGACTGTGAGAGGAAACCAGAGTACCCGGAGGAAACTCACGCGTGGGGAGAACATGCAAATTCCTCACAGAAACGCCCAAGCCCGGGACTTGAACCCAGGACCTCCTTGCCACCGTGTCACCATTCTCACAATCCAAGAAGGCATGAATCTTCTAACTGACCCTGTATTGTTAGCTCTAAATCTGTTTGTTCATGAGATCTGCATGCACCTCACCTGTGTCTTTTCATTTCATTTAAATGAATCTATTTTTTAAAATATTTTTAAAGAATAGTAACAACACTTCGATACAGAAAACATTCCACTACACAGAATACTGGAACCCTTGTTTGGCTGAGATAGCCGCGTACGTGCAGTCACGTTCCATGTATATTTTTACCACCACAGAAATCTGTGGTAACATACATTAAGCCATCTTTGCACTCATGGTTGAATTGATCTGGTACTTGACCTATGGCTCATTTCAACATTTGGTAGATACTCTTATCCAGAGAGACTTACATTTATCATTTTTTTATAACTTATCTTGTTCAAGGTCCCAACAGTGGCAGCATAGTGGTACTGGGAATTGAACCCGGCCTTTGGATCAGTAACTTAGAGCTTTATCCTCTGAGCCATGACCACTCAGTTGACCCCCAGAAGGCTAAAATTAATTTACCTTCATCTACCAAGTCATTAATCAAGTCATTCCTGTTATGTAAATCTGAAGCTTTAGGATTGGGACTATCAATACATACTTTTAGACATCTTGACCCTCTTAACCAGATTGAAAAGTAACTTAACATAGAACCATACATGCTTTTGGTTCTTGTTATGGACATTATGGACGTTATTGGGTTTCCTTTAAAAATTCAGATTGGCAAAGAAACTGAAGAAAACAACAGTTTCTACACTCATTGTTTTTGTCTTCTCATATTTATGAAATGAGGTGCCAGGCAGATTTTGTTAAGGAGTCTGGGGACACTGGGACACTAAAGACACTGATACTAATATTATAATTTGTCTGTCAGTGGAAAAAAAACAATTGTTTTATTTTGACATGGTTGTTTTTCCCACAGGCTTACACATTATTTATTGTCACTACATTTACATTTAATATTTTTATATTTATATTCGACTTTTAACTATTGGTGTCCTTCAAATAGTTATCGTTATTGATTTTTTTTCTCTTCTTGATATTGATAGTTTTAATTTTTATTCTTCTTCAAATATAGGACAGTCGTAACAAGCATTTCACTACATATTGTACTGTGTATGATTTTGTATGTGACAAATAAATTTGAAATTTGAAATTTGAATTTGAATTTGAATGCAGTGTATAGCCATTTTTTGGTTGCCAGATATAACAATCGAACTCAATACTGGACTGATTTCATCATTTTTGTCACTAGTAAAACACTGGAATAAAAGCTGGGAAAATTGGGCCCATATTGAAAAATACCACTGTTCTCCTTTAGGGTTCTTATTTTAATATATCTCTTCAAAATTCACGGTAAGTTCCACATAAATAAATTTTTGGAATTAGTCGTTTTCTATTGACAGAGTGTTGTAACAGTCAAAGGTAAAGTTAGTGTTACATGTTTAACTTGCAACGAATATCCAAGACGCACTGTATTGAAATCACTGTTGCAAGTTGACCCATGTGATGCTTCCATCAACATTATGTCATTTGGCAGACACCCTTATCCAGAGTGACATACAATCATCATTTTTACACAACTGAGCAATTGAGAGGTAAAGGCCTTGCTCAAGGACCCAACAGTGGCAGCTTGGTGATACTGAGGCTTGAACCACCAACCTTCAGATCAGTAACCCAGAGCCTTAACCACTGCCACCACTCATACTGTTTTAATTATTTGTTATCTTGTGTTGCGAGTTCGTCGTCTTTTTTTGCACGTTTATGACTTGGATTCAAGTGTTGTACGGAAAATGTTCCTCAGCTACATGTTACATGAGGACTGATTTTTTTATGCAAGAATTTTGTGTGGAAAATCTTACTTGCAAGTTAACGTGTAACACCAGCACAAAGCTCTAACTAAGATTTCTAACATGATTGTTAGACGTGTTCAAAACGGAGGGCTTTGTGGCTTCTTAATAATATGACAAGCCGCAATTTTTCTTTACTTTTAGATCTTATTATTAGAGAGAAAGGAAACAAGTTGCAGGTAAAAAAAAAAAGGGACTTTTTAAAATAATAACATAAAATAACATAAATACACTGCCCAGTTTAAAAAAATAAATAAATAAAGCTGTTAAGAACTCTTAGCAAAACCTTTACCCTTAAGGGTGTAATTCAGATGATGTGGAACAGAACATACAGTTTTCAGATTTCTCTTTGAATTGAAATGCCATGTAAACATGTTAGATACATCCTGCTGGATTGTTTGCTTACTTATTTGTGTTTTGTTTGTTTGTCTATACTAGAGCTGTTCCCTAAAACACCCAATTCAATGTCTAAAACCATGACAGTAGCATGAAGAGTTTATGGAGTTACTTTTCTTTATAAGAAGTGAGAAGTGATGGGAGAGTTAGTGAGGAATCCCGAAACGCACTTAGTGCCTCCTGGTGGAAGAGAGAGAAAGTGTGTAAGAGAGGACTCTAGGTGTCCAAACCTACTTAGAACCTCTATCCATTTAAATCTGTTCCAGTACGGGATCTAACTACAAATGAGAAATACAATTGGGCTATTAAAATATATGAATGTACAGCCTTTTGATTATTAACTTAAGTGTTATAATTCGTCAGTGGACTTTACTGATATGTGTGAAGTCTTTCTTCAGCATATAATAAGAACAATAGATGCATGTCTGTTGTGCAGATGTGGGGGCTTTCTTCGAGGCAGGAACTCTGGTCCGCTATAATCTAGTGCCCAAGTTTACTGCTACATCCAGCATAGATGGGAAGGATTTGAGCCGATCACAGCTGAGAGACAAGAACCTGATCCAAGAGGTTGTGACCTTCAGTTTCAGCACATCCAGCACTCCCAGTATCCTCCTGTACATCAGCTCAAGGAGTCGTGACTATATGGCAGTGGTGCTGCGCCCCAACGGTACGACACTACTCAATGATAATATTATTCACAGAGGCAGACATACAATAAAATATTTTTGTCCCTGTGTATAAGTCTTACCAAACAGCAGGCAACTGAAAGCATCAGTCAAATGAGTTCATTCTGTGTGTGTACACAAAATGTATTTATTCATTTAGCCAGAAAACTGTTATAGAGAGCATCTCTGTTCAACTAATACACTTAAATAATGTTAAATGGCAATTTTATAATGTGGGCTCTTGCTGGCTCTCTCCATTTGCCTGTCACACTCACTTAGGCACTCATATTGACTTGAACACACATGCATGAGTGGGTTCTGGTTCATTAATTATGCGCTCAGATGCATGTTTGTAATTCAGAGCAGAGTGTGTGTGTGTGTGTGTGTGTGTGTGTGTGTGTGTATGTGTGTGTGTGTGAGTGAGTGTTTTTGCTTGTGTTTGTGTGTGTGTGAGATCACAGTGTCATAGAGTTCGCATTAGGGAACCCAAGAGAATATTATTCAAATGAGATAGACCTGTCAAAATCTTAAAATGTACAGTGCACTTTGCAAACTTAGAATGTAAGTGTATGTTTAGTGTCATAACATGATGATACTTTTCAGATAAATTCCATTGAATAATTGAAAGAATTACAACAGCCTAAATAAGGGTGGAAAACAATTAGCCAAATTAGGGTTTTGCACAAAAAAAAAACAAGATTTGTAAATTTCAAGTCAAAACAGTGTGATTGCAACCAAAAAAATGAAGTGAAAAAACTAAAAAAAATGTTTTTGAGTTAAGAGAGCAAGAAAAAGAAGAATAATCTGGTTGCATACATCTGCACACCCTTTAACTTTATAGTGGGGCTTTTGACTGTGCTCAGAATTAACAAATCACAAACTTGTGTTCAAAAATCCTTCACATGTGATCAACGAAAGGATTTTTATTAACACAAATAAAGGTCAGCTCTTTCTGTAGTAGGGTGGCATGGTAAAGTACTGGTTATCACATGTGCCTTTCAGAACGAAGATCCTGGGTTTGAGTCTTGGGCTTGGCGCGGGTGTTTCTATGTGGAGCCTGCATGGGTTTCCTTCTGGTACTCTGGTTTACTCCCAGTGCCCAAAGACATGCACATTATGCAGAGTGAATGTTTGTGTGATGGAGTGGTAAGCTGTTCAGGGTATAATCCACCTTTACCCAGAGTTAGCTGAGATAGGCTCTAGACTCCCCACGACCCTAGTACACTGCAAAAATTTGCTATCTAATCAAGATTTTAAATCTTATCTCCTGCCAAAAATTCATTTTGATCTTGTTTTGGGAATAATATACTATGTAAGAACAGAGTGTGTAAAATAATTAATATTGTTTTAAGATTTTTTTTTTTTATTTTAGTTTGTATCCTCTTAAATCAACTTACATTATCTGTCAGTGCAGTGGGATAATTACATTTAGTAAGAATATTGTATAAAGAATATTTTTCTTATTTTAAGAATCTTACCAAGTGTAATTGTCTTACTGCACTTGATTTAAGAGGATACAAACTATTATAAAAAAAATTCTTAAAACAATATTAATAATTTTACACATTCTGTTCTTACATAGTATATTATTCCCAAAACAAGATCAAAATGAATTTATGGCAGGAGATAAGATTTTAAATCTTGATTAGATTGCAAATTTTTGCAGTGTAGGATTTGGTTCAGCAAAATAAAAGAATGAATGAATGTTTTTGTATTCTTGACAATCCTGCTGTTAAAACTACATACATGACCTCATCGTCAAATCAATCAGGAGAGAAATGTAAAAGATTTTATGAAACATAGCTATATGATCAGACACCAGCGTTTCTTTAAAATGGTTGACACTTACCCATGTGTTCCTCAGGTACCCTGCAATTGCGTTACAGCCTTGGAGGCCTGCATGAGCCCTTTACCATCGATTTCGGCCAACGTAATTTAGCCAATGGACAGCCACATAATGTCAATATAACTCGGAGAGAACGTGAAATACAAGTCCAGGTGAGAGTAAAATATATTTGGGTGAAAATAAATGCCCTGTAGAAACATCTACATTTGGAGGAATCCAAAGGTTGTGTGAAATCTGACTCTGGGTAAGACCACCCTCAGGCTAACTCACAATACACCCTCTTTGAAAATCAGACAACTTGCTTGCTAGTTGCTAGATGCTATAAGCAATTTATGTACTGTAATCTATAATTCTAAAAAAAATCTGAAGAGGAGCCAGTTGAGGTGGCTCAGGGATCTAATTAGAATGCCTCCTGTACGCCTCCCTGGTGTCATGTTTCGGGCATGTCCAACCAGGAAGAGACCCCAGGGTCAACCCAGAACACACTGGTGGGACTACGTCTCTCGGCTGCTTTGGAAATGCCTCGGTGCCCCCCCCCAGGAAAGGTCTCTGGGGAAAGGGACATCTGGACCTCACTGTCTATGCTGCTCCCATGACCCAGCCCTGGACCAAGCAGAAGAAGAAGAAGAAGATGATGATGATCTAAAAATTTTTAAATAATAATACATTAGGAGGTTTGAACAAATAATAAAACTCTTGCTTACTAACTTTTGATTTGTCTCTGTAAGCATGCCCCATTTGGAACATTAGCACTTTATTTTCATTACCATTATTAATACCCTTTTAAAATGTAATTTAAAATATTACAATAAAGAAATCTGGACTGTGTTCCCCAAGGCAGTGTCTTTATGATTCATTAGCAGGAATCATCAAGACTCGCTGGTTCTTGAAAGGATTAAAGCTGCTCAGTGTGACTCATCTAACTTGGTCTAGCAATTGGCTTATTCTGAAAAAAGTAAAATAAGAAAGCAATTAAAGCAAGGTCCTTACAAATGAAGTAATAATATGATGAAATAAACAACTGTACATTTATCACTGGAACACATCATGTGACAACTGAAATGTGATATATTTGTTTCATTTCTTCCTCTAGTTGGATCACTATCCTTCAGTAAGCTACACCCTGCCTGAAGAATCTGACACTCAGTTCAACTTGGTCAAAACCCTCTTCTTAGGAAAGGTGCATGGTAAGTGTTTTCCCTTCCCATACCAATGAACCCAGCTAACGTATACCTGAAGAACTGTGACTGGTGTGGTGTAGGATCCAGTCTGAACCAATCACCAAAAACTATTTATAGCTCCTCAATTATAAATGATTAATTCAATTAATTTTGTCAAAATATATTTCATTATCTTTCATAAGGAGCAGCATAGTGGTTAGCACGTCCGCCTCCCAGCACAGGGTCCTGGGTTTGAGGTCGTTTCCTTATTTGCATGTTCTTCCCATGCTTGCATGCGTTTCCTCCAGGTACATGGTCCAAAGATATGCACATTAGGCACATTCATTCAGTTGCCTGATCGAAAGTATTCACTTGTTTAGTATTTATATACAAATGGCAACTCTGTGTGTTTTATAATGTCATCCCTTTTAAATCTGATATTATGACCTGATCATGACAAAACTCTTTTCAAATAATTAGATTTAAATTGCATATGCTTAGATATTTGTCTAGTCATAGCATACAGCTACATTTGGCTTTTTCTATTCTAGAATTTTTTATAGGGGAGCTCTCGAGCAGAGCACCATAGTCATGGAACTTGGCTTGGATAGTTGTCCCGTGTCCTGTCTGGTGTCTTGTGCATGCCCACCACAAGAAACCCAATAAGACTGCTGCATTACTGAGATGATGATGATTGGCTGTTGCATATCGCTGCTTTGCATGACAATGAGCAACAATTAAAAAAATCAGATTTATTACTAATTACAAACCTGAAACCAAAAAATAGAGGCTTATACACCACTGCTCAGACTCACACAGAATAAAAAATAGACTGCAGGGGTCCAAAGCTCCCGCAGTCCAGGACTGTGTATTTTAAACTTGATCTATATCTTCCTTAAACCAAAATCAATGCCAAATTTTATAAAAATCCGAACAAACATTCCTAAGTTATCGTCCGTAAACTAAATTGTGACAGAAGGACGGACGGACGGACGGACGGACGGATGCCACCCATTCCAATAGCTCCCCACAGAAAAATCTGCAGGTGTATAGCAAAGGCTGAAATCACAAGCTTGACAGAACATTAAACAAGTCATTATACGGATACTTAAACTAACAAGACAGGTGATACAAATGAAAGCAGAAATCAGAAAGGCAGTAAAAAGCAAACTCCGCAAACACTTATCAAGAGACATCTATTGGGAGCGCCGGTTTTAGGCAGTGCCTAAATCTATATATTACATTAGCAGCTGAGAGATAAATTCATCCTTCCTTCAATTAAGGAAAGCCACTCAGGCCTTGAAACAGCAAAACATTGTCTCCTGGGTGCTGTGCCATGAAGCCCCACATGGAAGTGCAGAAATCGAAGGTTTCCTGAGATTCACTGCAGTGTAGAACAGTTCTACTGCCGAGGGAACCTCTGTTTCAATGTGCTAATCTGAGGCAAGGTATGCATAGTGTAAAGTGTAACGTGTTACAATCATCCTGAATATTTGCAGTGTACATTTAATTCATTCATTCATTCATTTTTTGAAGCACTTAATCCTAATTAGGGTCAAGGGGAGGCTGGCGTCCATCTCAGCCGAATCTGGGTGAGGGCAGAGTACAGTATCTGTACAGCTTGCCAGGCCATCGCAGGGCAGAAACACGCTGATGGCAATGCAGCCTGCTCTTTACAAAAGTCAGCAATGGTTCTTTAATATACCTCTCACTATAGACAGTGAGAGACATGGCTGGCCTTTGATAACCCAGTTAGCTGCACTGCGGGGACAGCAGTGACAACTCGGTGACAGTGCACATTTAATAGTTACAAAATATTGGCGGAAAACAATGAGAAGCCCATTTTACCTTCTCTTCTTAATAAACAAATTAGACTGTACATTTAAGGACTGATTCATTGCCACAAACACTAGGCAACTTAATCACTGGTCCAAACTATTCTGTTAATAGTATCACTAATGTTATAAAAGTTCCTAGAATCATATCATTTCAGAAGATCCAGCCTAGTTCCATTAGTAACATTCATAGTTACATTTCATAGAAGCAACAGAGTTATTGCTTTACCTTTTCTGCAGCATTCGTGTACTAACAGAGGTACTATTATTGTGGAAATGGTATTTTATCAGTAAAACGTCTCCAGATGCCGTTTTGGATACGAATGAATACATACAAATTGACTGCGCACAAGTGTAGCGCTGCGCACCATAAGTGCAAAACTTGAACTGACCATATTGCTTTTATGCAGCACTGCACGTTCAGCTTGATCATGCTCAGGAGAGGTTTTGAAAACTTGATAAGTGGTAAGCAGACCTTGATAGCAGCTACTCAGTCAATGAAGTGGATCAGTGCTGAAAGAGGATAAAAACTTGCCTTAATAATTGATTTAAACTAGTACACTAAGTAACAGAAGAAACGGAAAATGTTTTGGACTCAACACAGTGGTTGCTGAAGAAGGGTTTCCCTATTTGGTGAATTTCTTGGCTGGGTATGCTCCACACACTGTACAAGACTGGATTCATTGCTATCGAAACACCTCCCTTCCAATCGTCTCCTTTCTTGCTGAGCGGGATGCAGGTGGGGCTGAACTCAGCCAGGTTATGAGAGGATATGGAAGCGACAGCTGGGGTTTGCTGTGTGGATTCTGGAGCAGGTCATCTAGTGGCTAGGTCAGTGAGGGAATCTAGGTTTTCTTGATCATCCCAACAGGATAGCTCAATAAATACATCATTAATTAATCCTTGAAAGAAAACATCAAACAGTACGGATTTGTTAAAATGCTGGTTTAAAATGCTTGGGTTGTAGAATATGCACTGCACTTTCTTTTCTACTCTCTTTGTGTAGAAACTGGTAACATTGATCCAGTGCTGATAGAGAAGTATAATACTCCTGGATTTGTTGGATGCCTGTCCCGAGTGCAATTTAACAACATTGCCCCGCTGAAAGCAGCTCTTCGCTCACGGCTTTCTCTGCCAGTGTCACACCAAGGCAAACTGGTTGAGTCTAACTGTGGCTCATCACCTCTTACCATCTCACCAATATCAGACACCACCGACCCCTGGGACCTAAATGGAGGTAAAGGACAGACAGAACAGACAGCACTTATTTATGTTTTTATTTTGTGTATGTACTGTATGTTCTACATATGCATGCAGCTTAATTTATTGTGTGTGTGTGTGTGTGTGTGTGTGCATGTGTACCATAGAGATTCTATTGTGATAGTTGATGTTTCTGATGCTTGATTTGTAGTTTTCATTTATGCTGAATGACATTATTGCACTTTGGAATGAACTTATTCCCTAACGCATATTATTTATTTATGTACTTATTTTTTCACTAATGCATGAAGGTTATCAAAGCTATTAATGTATATGAGATGTTAATGAACAGCGCATTCCATATATATTTTTCAGTGTTAGAACCTGAAAGTGAATTAAAATTTATTGGTATAATATGTCATGAACACAAAACAGCCCGATACTGAAGTAGGATAAAAAATTTAATTGTTTGTAAATAAATTTTTAAAAAATGCCCCATTGTCTGGTGACTGACATTTCAGCCATCTTTAGGTAGAGTCATGCTTGTGGCATTTTTCCATATTTAATAATGATCTAATGCCACTATGAGGCGGGTATTCTCAAACATTTGCAGCCGGGGAAACCTTTAGCGATAACAACTATATCCATAAACTTGCTAAGCCAACATTTATTTTCAAATAAACTATTCAACTCATTCATTTTCTGAACCCCTTAATCCTAATTAGGGTCGCAGGGAGGCTGGCGCCCATCTCGGCTGACCCTGGGTGAGAGTGCACCCTGGACAGCTCGCCTACTATTATACATAATAATATTATATTATTATTATTATTATTATATTATTACTAGTATTTATTATACATAATAATATTCGTTCTTTTTCCTGAACTTAGGATAGCCTGGTGGTGTAGTGGTTAGCACTTTGAGCCCGGTGCCCCGTGACTATTTCTGTTTGGGAGTATTCTCCCGGTGCTTGCTTGTGTTTCCTCCAGGTGCTCCAGTTTCCTCCCACAGTCCAAACACATGAACATTAGGCTATGTAATTGGATATATTCATTTGACTCTAGGTGTGAATATGAGTATGATTTTGTGTGTGCTGGCCCTCCGATGGAGTTACAAGCTGTTCAACGTGTACTTCACCTTCACCTGGCTGGGATGGGCTCCAGCCTCGCCACAACCCTAATACCCCTTTCTCACCGACACAACTTTCGTGGGAATACCTGCAGTATCTTAAGGAGGAACACCCCGTGGTGTAGATGTGGAAAACGGAACGTTTTTTCCTCGTCCTCTTCCCTTCGAAGGCATGATTCTGGAACAAGCTAGCTGAGGTGAAGATTTTTATATCGTGGAAAAAAAACGTATGATCGCCATGACATTTGTATGGTTACAGCCAGCAATATGGTGCTTTTCAATGTTCACACAGTGGTCATACGATGCTGGCGGTGGGATCACGTTGTCATACAGAAATGTCACATTTTCGGCCTTTCTGCAGAAAGGTGGCGGAAAAATCAAACATCAGAATTTACTGTGAGTAGCTGCAGAAGGCTGCGGTGCTGACGGTTCTCTGCGGCAACTTGCGATACACGTGACAATAATCACACGTTGTTTTGTGGTGTTCTGCAGAAGCATTTCCACGAACTGCTGCGGGTCAAGTTGTATCGGTAAGAAAGGGTCATAATAAAGGACAAATTGGTTCAGGAAAAAAAATAAAAATGAATTCCTGACATAGGCATGGGAATTTTATACACCTAAATTTTTTTAGTTATTGAGGTTTAGACTAAATCCATTACAGAACATTGTCCTAAAATTGTCTACATAGCCCCTTGGTCTTCGTAATGCTTCATGATGCTTTTCAGGTGTGTTCATTAACAACCTCTGGTTCATTGAATAGGTTCATTTATATTTATGAGATCATGTGACCCTTAATTGCACACATGCAGCAGCCTACATTCAGCTGATTATGTCTTCTGAAAGGGTACTTGATTGCACAAATTAATTTAGGACTTACTTACCCTCTAATTTATTAGATTTTTCTTCCATTTTTAATATTACAGGCTATTTTGTATAGCTTCCTATCTATTCCATTATAACGTTACAAAATATGTAGAAGAATCGAATGAAGTGAATACTGTACATAATGCTTGCTGTAGGTCCTGAGTTCCCTTTCAATGAAGAGAAATTCATACCAGACGGGGTGAACAGGAATTCAGCAGTAATTGGAGGTATGATATATTCATATAAGAGTTTATGTGTACATAACTTCTCCTTGTCTTTTCATTTTGTATCTGTTTTACCTGTTAATTATTTCTATGAACTTTTCTGTATTCTCTATTCTCTGCTCTTGATTTAGGCATCATTGGGGTAGTCATCTTCATCATCCTGTGCATTCTGTTGTTTCTGATACGAAAAATGTTCCAGCACAAGGGAACGTACCACACCAACGAATCCAAAGAAGTCAATCGTTCTGTCTCTGCTGACATGGCCATCTTTGCCTCCGAGCCCAATTTCACCGAGACCATTGAGGAAAACAAGAAGGAGTGGTTTATTTAATTCCTATTTGATGAGAAACATATACACACTCACTGAGCAAACAAAAAAGTAGGAGTGGCCTCAAAAGAGAGCTGAGAACCTAAAGTGTGCGCACAGGATTGCGTGTCTCTGTATCTCTGTTGTGGTTGGATGACTGACGAGTATTTTGTATATTACGTAATTCTGAATTGTGAAGCAAGCAAGACACTGATATGACTTTTTTTAAGTTTGGCTATTTATATAAATCTTTTTTTTTTTTATTTAGTTTCATCTTTAATAACCATTTTTTGTCAATACCTCAATGTGTGGCTGTTGAGAAGGATGGGATTTTACATTCATGGTTTTCCACAGCTGGCCCCCAGAAAACCTGCCACAATCGAGCTTATTAAAATTACTGGATATATTTATAGTAAATTATGGGATTAAATCATCCCCCATCCTCACAAGTATAAGGGCAGCCTGATTTCACTGAAAGTGTTATTGCTCAATAACAAGTCTTGTAGGTAAGGGTGGCGGAGATGATCAAATTCGCTTGTTTGTTTAGGGGTTTTTTAGGCATAGTGTAGACAGCTCTAATATACTTCTCAGACAAAAAAAAGTCCCACGCACTAATATTTTGCTGGACTGCATTATTTACATTATTTTAGCCTTACATTTATTAACCTTAATTGCAGCATGTAATCACCATGGAATTGTTGCTTTAGTTCGTCTGGTCGAGGCTCAGCAACATTTTTAACACTGTTTTAATAATTTGTCATCTTGCATTGTGAGTTTTAGAATCTAAGTCAGAAACTCACCAATCCCAAAGTTGTACAGAAAACAGTCCCTGGCAACATGTTACACTGGGTTCAATTTCAAAGTTGTGCATAAAATCATCCTTGCTAGTTGACTGTGTAAATCCAGCTGAAAGCTCTAGGTTTTCTAACATGAGAAAGTGTTCAAGACAAAGGGCTTTGTGGTTTCTTAGTTACATGACAGGTTGTAATCTCAACAACTTTGAAGTCTGATCATCTTAGAAATAGCTGATAAACGAGAAGCTGATTAAACAAGGAACTAATAATAGTTGTTATAAAGTAATAAGAAAACAATAATTTGGTTTGCAGAGTTTCCACAACCATTCAACATAAATACGCCTTAGCCTTGATTACAGCACATGGCATTGTTGCTCCAGTTGGTCAGGTCGAGGCTCAGCAAATTATGTGGCCATTAAAGTTAGTCAGCTGATGACCTGAATGTACTGAATGACCAGGTGATCACATCAATGGACTTTTTCTTCCCTGATGGCACAGGTATAAAATTGAGGTTCAAATATTGAGCATGAGAAATCATTTTCACACATGAACTGGCACCACAGAGTCCTGACCTTCTATTGATAGTCTTTGGGATGTGTTTGAAAAGACTTAATGGAGTGATTTGATTTTCCCATCAATAAATAAGGCTAAAGGCAGTCCAACAAGATATTAGAGTGTCTGACTTTTTTAATCAGGCAGTTTATAAACTTATAGTCTAACATTCATTTGTAATCTGCACGATCCAGTAATTATGGCACATCTTACATACAACCCCTCCAGTTTTAATTCAGTCAGAAGCATCTGCTCAGTTGATACATGATAGGAAATACATAATACAAAATTTTAAAAATACAAATTGGAGCAAACAATTGAGAAATTATTAGGCCTTTCTACTAATAGCTCATTGGTAGAAAGAATGGCCTGTTAACTTCTCAATTGTCTATTAGCTATCTTGGAAAAAGAATAAACTATTTAATGTCTGCTGTCTAATAAAAACTTAACTACAAGGTGTTGAGACATTATAAAGTATACCTTATCAAAATAGTATATTTTTTATGTTGGTATTTTGTTAGCAGATTACTTGACTGAATGTAATACATTCTTCCATGAATTACAGAACTTTTGCAGCTTCAAATCCACTTTGGTTTTAAATAGAGGTGCTTTGGGAGTGGTTTAATCCCACTCATACAACTATTTCATTTGTTTGTGCCTGATGGAGATATATTGTACTTAATTTATTTGGTTAATGTAAAATTGAAACCACCACGCACACACACACACACACACACACACACAGAGAGAGAGAGAGAGAGAGAGAGAGTATTACTGAAGATAAAATTAAATAATGATGGTCCTATGTTGAAGTAGATTTATTTTGTACTAATTATTATCTTCCTGGGATATCAGTGCAATTCTGTAGCTTGCAGTGATGAAGGGAAATAATTAGTAATCATATGAACTGGCAGGTACCAAGTTATACTAATCTCAACTTTGAGGAGAGTACCAATGGGAAAGGGACTGACCAATAAACATACAAGTGGGATATCCAACTGTGATGAGTGAATCACTTTAATGCGTGTATGTCTCTTTAGCAAACACCTTAACCCTTATGTATCATGGCTGAGCTGTGCTCTAACCCCAACTTCCTCTCAAACTAAGACATGTGAAGAAAATAATTTCACAATACCGTAATGCATATGTTACAATTAAAGGTTTTTGTAGCTATATACTACACGGAAATGGCTCGTGATTAAAAAAACTGTCTCACTTATCAAGAACGTATGTGTAATTTGATTGTACTGGCAGTTTCATGAGAAATTTTACATTCAGGAAATCCAGTTAGGTTCAAAAAGATGCTCCTATTCTGTGACAGCTCCTGAGGTTGTGTACACAGCTAATCTGAAATCAAACACCATGCAAAAGTGTTGACTCTACACCGGTGCACTCATCAAGATTTTCCAGTGTTTGCTTGACAAAATAAATAAATAAAGAAAGAAATAAATACATACATACATACATACATACATACATACATACATACATAATAAATAAATAACTAAATAACTAAATAAATAAATAACCACACCTATATCCATTACAGTTGAAAATACATGTTTTAAACATGTATTTATGCAGTGGCTCTTCTGAACCTTGTTTAGCTATATTTTATGAGCCAAAATGGGTTCAAAATAAAATTTAAAAAAAATTAAGAAGCTAATGTTCAGTAATAGTTCATATCGTGACATCAGAAATTGACTCTCTGCATGTTGTTCTATTTATATGTGAAGTTTCATGATCCAGTGATGAATAGGTTAGGATTTATAGAGCATTTAAAAATGCCATTTTAGATTAAGTTGGCAACAAAATGTATTTTTTCTTTTATTATTTATTATTTTTCTGGAAGAAAATCTAAGACTAGATGGTTGAAAGTTTTCTGAAAATCTGATGATTTAACACAGAATGACCTACATACATGTGGCAAGTATGAAGTCTTTTATGTTTCTTCTGTCCTACAAAAAATTGTGCAGATGACTTTTTAATAAGAGACTAATAAATGAGGTTTGTTAACATTTACACGTGAAATTCAAATCATCACTCATTCAGGGTTGCAAGGTAAGAGAGGAATTGTGACAAAACTAATTTTAAGTACTTTAGAAGTGATGTCCTAAAAGCAACATGTGCCAAGATTCATATTATGTTAAAAATAAAATAAAATAAAATTCTCACTCATTCACTCACTCACTTGCCGGACAGCTTACTCCTACTAGGTCAGAGGAAGGTGGGAGCCTGTCTCACTTGACACGGAACGAATAAACAGTTCCATTCATACACGCTCACACCTAGGGGCAATTTAGAACAGCCAATTCACCTAATGTACATGTTTTTGGAGTGTGGGAGGAAACCGGAGTACCCGGAGAAAACCCACGCCAGCATCGGGTGAACATGCATAATCCACACAGAGTGCCCAAGTCCGGGACCTGAACCCAGGACCTTCTTGCTCTGAGGCGGACACGCTAACGTCTATGCCACCGTGCCACCCTGAAATTAATTCTGCCTCATTCAAAAGTTGCTTTGGATAAATTCTAATTAATGCATAAACAGAATTGTATAATAATCAAAACTGTGATAACAGGTTGGGTCCTCATTGGGATTCATTACTAACACCTGTCTAGATCATACACAAAACTTTATGATGGTCTTGTTTTATCTATGTATGTTGATATTTAAGGTGTAAAAACAGTGAAACTGGAGACTCAGATCAGATATGTCAGTAAAAAAAAAAATGTTATTAATAATGAAATCCCAAGAGATTTTAAATTATTTATTTATTGTTTTATTTGTTTGTTTATTTGTTT
>JAQMYF010000025.1:17154884-17182304 GCA_030014195.1 Neosilurus mollespiculum | reverse complement strand
ATAGCAGGCAATTGCCCTATTACTTGTATGTTGTATGGTTGAATTGACTGTTCATGCAGTTTAAATATTGTTTTCATCCCAGCATGACCGCTGTATGTGAACTTGCATATACTGTAATGTAAACTACTGTGAAATATGGCCCATCACAACAAAGTGGGTATTAGGTCAGAAATTATTAAATACTTTGTTGAACTTTATACACAATTTCTCCAACGTTGCTTAAAAGGCTGAAAATTCCTGGCAAGTTTTGTTTAGTTAGTCCAAAAATAGACAAACATGTTAATACCGCACTGGTGGCGCAGTGGTTGGGTGCTGGATTACTGATCCCAAGGTCGGGGGTTCAAGCCCTATTATCAACAAGTTGTCACTGCTGTCCCCCCAGTGCAGCTAACTGGGTTATCACAGACATCACTGTCTGTGGTGGGAGAGACCAGGTGGGAGGCATGTAAAAGAACAATTGCTGTCAATCGTAAAAAGTAGGCTGCATTGGCATTAGTGTGTTTCTGCCCTGCGATGGTCTGGCAAGCTGTCCAGGGTGTACTCTGCCCTCACCAGAGTCGGCTGAGATGGGCGCCAGCCTCCCCGCGACCCTAATTAGGATTAAGCGGCTCAGAAGATGAATGAATGAATGACTTTGCTGTGATGGGTCACAAATATCTGACCTGTATTTAGTCTTTTGGGTATATTTTTTATGGTACTGAAAAGTCAGGAATGAATAGTCAAATTGTTTTTTTTATATATTACTACCTTCCAAATGCCATGTAATAAACTGCAAAATAAATGCAAAACAAAAAAAATACAAAACAAATCCAGAAAATTTAAGCTTGGATATTCTTATGGAAAAGAAATAAAGGTTATTTCTTACGTCTTTGCCATGGAGGTTTTTGGAAACTGGCCATGCTTTGATGTTGCCAATTTTAGCATGGCTTATGGTCATCCCAATACATCATCAAACCGCTACTTGTGAGAGAATTTGAAGGGTTTAGGCACATATTTAGTATAGTGGTCTGTGCCAACCACTCTGGCACCATGTATGTACTAAAATCCTCACACTTATACATAGTGAATTTCAATATGACCATAACTATACAAAAAAAGCTCATTCAGCATGCTGGGTAGTGGCACTATGTATCCCAACTCCATTGGTTATGACCACTGTAAGAGTGGCTACAAGCGCAGAGTTTAGAGCCTGAAAAACCACACATGAGAGCTGACAGAGGCTGACACATTCCCATTGGAAAATGAGGTTTGGATCAGATGTGAACTTCGCAGTTACAATTACTAGAGTAATTTACTGGTCATTGGACAATAACAAAGGCCCAACTAAAGTAGGGGTTGAATGATTATTGGCTTGATGGATAATTAGAGACAAAATTTCACATTTCTCTTATTGTGGGAATTGGCACTTGAACTTGTTTCCTTGCTGACTAAAACTTTTTTGTGGGTTTTTTTTTTTTTAATTATGTAACCACAAGTCTAGTCGTGTGTCCTGGCCCACTCATTATTGGTTTGCTTGTAATGTGGATGGTACATCAAGTACAAACAAAGAACAGTTCTGTAGTCTGTCTGTATTGCTAAGTTCATGCACTATCGGAATTATGCTGCTTCCCACTTATAAAGTCAGAATTATAAATATATCACGATCAAGAGCGTTGTTGTTGGAGCAAAATGAAAAATGACAGACTCAAGGTTAACGTCACTGTTCCCATGACAACCACTTCCCTATTATAGCTTTGAACAGCACTGGCAGACTAGTCCATTTGCTATGGATGGAATGATAAATAACATTGTTCTATAGCAAGTGCAAATAAATTGCACATTAAAATTAAGTACACAAGCAACATCTAACAATAGTTGCACTTTTAAAAGTAAAGAATCAGGTTTCATCCACTGTCTGCATCTCTGGCATGTTGAAAGATGAAGGTCACCCCAACTCTGAGTAATAAAATTATTTCTGAATTTCCCACTCTGCATTATACATATCAGGATGTAATGCTGCGTTTATGTTAATGAACTGGCTACCATGACCAATGTGCCTCTTACACCTAAATGAGTTATACAAACAGGGATAGATGATTCCAGTAAAATCTACCATGTTGATATCAGTACTGTTATTCATTTACATATTTTACAACAAAATTTTTTAAAATAATAAATAAATAAACAAACAAACAAACAAACTGCCAGAGGAGGATTAGCTGGGAGACTCAACCTGTGATAAGTAACCAGTCTACAAACTAAGATAACCAATATTAGTGATGAACAAAATCATGGTTTTGTTGTTTTGACATTGGGAATGTGACTGAATACAAATACATTATTCAGAATAAACAGATGACTTGTTCTAATTGGATACTGTATGTTTGAGACGTTCCGTGTCAGGGAATATTCAGCAACATCCCCCTTGCCTTCAGTGCATAATTGTTAAATAGTTCCAAAAAAACGAACCCTGAGGGCACGATTCATCAATATTCAATAGGCCTGAGGCGAATAATTGTTTTATTCTTCATGGAAACATATGAAAAGCAAAAGGGACGTTGGAGTAGGGCTAACCTGAGTTTACACTGGGGTACGATGTCCACAATCTCCGTGATTTAAAAAAGCATGGAGCTTTATGATTTATGAGTACGCTTGGAACACAACTGGAGTATAAAAAGGAGGCAAGGTGCATCCAAGAGATAAAACTGGAAGGAATCGTGTTTCCCAGTTCATCAAGATCCCCTACGATGCCACATCAAGGTCTCTTATGCCCTGTTAAGCTCCACTGTGCTCTAACGTGATTCCTATGTTCTAATCATGACAGTCAAAAATTTTGCCATGATCAGCATGATCATTATGAATCCAACAAGTTCCCTCAAGATCACCATGACTTCACCAAGTTCCCTCAAGATCATCACGATTCGATCCCATGACCCTCCACGCTCATCAAGATTCTCTCAAATCACGGGGATAGCAGACATCGTGCCCAGTGTAAACCCAGAGTTACCACTTCCGCTTCACAGCAAGAAATTCCTGGGTTCGAGTCCAGGGCTATGGCATTTCTGTGTGGAATTTGCATGTTCTCAACATGCCTGCACATTAGACTAACTGGCTCTTCCGAATTGATGTGAGTGTGAACTGTTTTGCGTGTGTCTTGGCATTGTGACACTCTTGGTGCCCCGAGCTGTGATTTGCTGCTGTTTAAAAACAACCAAAAGTTTTGCCACGATCATCACAAATCAACCAAGTTCCCTCAAAAATATCATGAACCCACCAAGGAAATCACAGACATTGTGCACCACAGTAAACACAGGATTAATTCCAAATAGTGAAGAAATTAAATTGCTCAGTTCTCGTGTAATATATACTAAATATAAATATGGGTATTTGGGGCACTAAAGACATACAGATAGACAGTGGCCTTGCTTTACACACCTTGCCTGTAATTGAAGCTGGTGATGTAGTGTTTTAACATATTTTAGCAATCCTAAGGTCATTTTCTTTCTTTTTTTTTTTTACATTCCATCTGATGATGTATTTTTTCAAGGCAGTTTGTTCAGTTTCTGCCACATACGCAGTCCCATCCACAGGGTATTTCTGCCTCCTACCTAGAGATTCTAAGAAAAATCCACAGCTTAATCATACTAGGGTCGTGGAGAGGCTGGCGCCTAAGTCCGGCCGACTCTGGGTGAAGGCTGGGTACACCTTGAACGGCTCACCATTCTAACACATGGCCAACACACACCCAACCATTCACACATGGAGCCAATTAGCCTAGAGTACGTCTTTGAAATGTGGGAGGAAACCAGAGTACCCAGAGGAAACTCACAGACGCACAGTGAGAACATGCAAACTCCACACCCAAGATCTTCTTGTTGTGAGGCGGAAGTGCTAACCACTTTGGACTGTGCAGCCAAGTACAGCAAATGAATGAATGAATGGATGGATTGATGGATAAATTATTGACTTAACACCAATCATCCTACTTTTTCTTCTTTTTACTTCTTCAGATCAATCGTGAAGACTAAGAGGTCATATGTGCGTTGTATATAAACATATAAACTATTCTGTCTGTCATGATTTGTCTTAAGACCAGTATTTAAATCTCTGAGTTTTATTTTCAGTATATAAATTGTACAGTAATATATATATATATAGCTCAAGAAATCATAAAGGATGAAAAAAAATTTTTTTTTTTTTTTTTTACTGTCCAGGTAGATAATGTTCAACCCGTATAATGAGACCTTATAATTTGGGGGATTACTTTGTTAAACTGGAGGTGTAATGTAATATATTGTCGGTTTTGATGACATGGACACTAGGGGAGTGTGTGTGTGTTTCTAAGCTCAGGTTGCTGCTTCAGTAAAGCCAAAGGGCGGCAGAGGAGCCAAGTGGAGCGAGTTGAGCTGCTTTGAGAACGGTAAGTTTTACCATTTTTAAAGGGCCTGTTAAACTGTCAGTCCAGAAACTGGATCAGAAATTGTCTACAGTTGATGACTTTTGACAGATAACGCTTTCTGGGCAGTGTAGCTGGCAGAAATCAGCCTGTGTGTAGGTTAGTCCTTTAGCTTTGCGTTGACGCACTGAATATGAGGCCGTTCTTAGCTACATTATCACTAACTACGTATTAGTTAGCTGGGCGTTGCTACTAACCAGTGGGTCCAGTAGCTACATGTATACTTAGCTGTTGTATTCTTATTTTGGATCTGTCCTTTTCTAGTACAGTGGTGACTCTGATGATCCTACTGAAAGTGTTATTAGTATTGGCACCCCGGTAGTGACTGTTTAGCTCTTACCGTTCAAGATAACGTGATTTGATAGCTAGCCAGGTAGCATGCTAAGCTCTTGGCTAACTCATATTGTAAGTAAGTGAGACAAGTTTATTTTACAAACTTTTTTTTCAACCTGTAAGCAGGTCGTATTGACTTACCAAGAATTATAGCATACTGACCCTGGCGTGGAACCCTATTAAAACCATGCTATAATAAAGCTAAATGCTAAGAATGAGGTGCGATTTTTTTTTTTTTTTTTCGTGATATGTTCCTGAAAATCCCGCCTTCTGTAATATGATTGGCTTCCGAATAAACTCGTAAACATGGTGACAGTGTCCAATTGGAGCCTGACTTGTGAGTGTGGACTACTCTCCAATCACGGCGAAGCAAACGGGATTTCCCGGAAGCCGAGCGAGGGGGCGGGGATAAAACTTCAGTGTTAAGTGTAAACCTTATCAAAGTTTAGAGAAATGTGGCTAATTTATCTTGATTGTCTTCTCATCCTAGCCTCCTTAGTTGACCTGTTTGGTTTTAGTTTTAAATAAAGTTTGTTGAAAGAAGAGTTATTGCTTTGTTCATTAAGGCTGTTATCAACAGTGATGTCAGTTATAAAGCACAGAGGTTAATGTTACTCTGAATTCAGTTTGAATTAACCCAGCTGTACTCTGGCTGTACTGGACTCCTATATGTTGGACTTGGTACGAGGTTTGACTCATTACGTTTACATGTAGCGTTAAGTCAAGGTGAAGTTATAGCTCAAATAGACCGTTAAAAGTAGAGGTTGGTAATTTTTTAGCCGTAAACTCAAGCTGTTATATTGGTTGAAAGGATCTTTTCACTCTGACGGCGATCAGTAATTTATGAGACGTGAAAAGGGTTTCGAAAAAACCTGTCATCTGTGGCCACTGCCTGTAAATACACCCGATCAATCACTGCCTCACGATCTGCCAAGAAATGTCCAATCAAACGCTTCGGTGCCTCCATACCCATGCGTGACCCTACCACACACGAACCAGTCAGAGTGGAGCTTGTGTGTGCTAAGGGAGGGCGTGATTTTAAAGCACCGCCAAGGGTAGGGGAAAGTTTAGCCAGAGCCCCGCAGTAACGTCAGTCTAAAAATTTACTAGCTTTCCAGATTACCAGCTCCAGCTGTAATTGGACTACTGTCCGTGTCCAAATATGCAAGCACGGGAGAGAAATCGATTTATTGGCTGAAGTATCTCCAGCTCTGCCTTTCAGCTAGTTGGTAGTGGAACTTTTCCGATTGACCTATTAAGTCACAGACCAAAAAAATTGACTGGAGGCAACAGAGCGTTGTGTATAAATGTTAATGTAAAGTTATTCAATAATTTTCCAAACCGCTTAATCGTACTACGGATCTCAGCCTACTCTGGGTGAAGGTGGGGTACACCCTGAACAGCTTGCCAATTCATCGCAGGGACAGCACACACGCAACCATTCACACCCACAGCTTGGGGCAATTGGAACAGTCAGTTAGCCTAATGTTTGTGTCTGTGGGAGGAAACATGAATACCGGGAGCAAACCCACACAAGCACGGGAAGAACATGCTAACTCCATGCAGAAACACCCTTCACCAAGCCCGGGATTCAAACCCAAGACCTTCTTGCTGTGAGTTGGATGTGCTAACCACCATGCTATCATTCCACCCTTAGTGCAAAATTAAGTTGCTTTTAAATACCTCAGCATTTAAAATATTAAAGTCACTTTAAAAAACTTACAGAGGTAATGAGATACATCTTTTAATACAGTGAAATGTCACAGTACAAGAAAAATGTGGGTGTGTTCGTCTGACTTTGGAAAAGTTTTTTTTTTTTAAAAGTTAATTTAATATGATTTCAGTCAGACGAGCAAGTTTGCATGTATTTAAAAAGTCCAGTCTTAGTCAGACTAACACAATCATTAGATTTATTTTTTCACATCATGTAAATCTACTGACACTTTTTCAGAGATGACTTCAGGATGTAAAAAGGGCTAGAAAAATCCTCTAAAAGTGTACCAAGATAAAATTTATATGTTGAGTAATAACAAAACACGGTTTCTTTGAATGTTGCATTGGTTAGCATTATTTTTGTTATTTGTTTTCAGTTGAAATGAAAGTAACTGGGATTTGAAGCATAAAAATAGGATTATTATTATTATTATTATTATTATTATTATTATTATTATTATTATTATTATTATTAATATTATTATTATTATTATTTTGGCATAATAATTTGGAGAAGTTTGATTGATTGATTGATTTGTTTGTTTGTTTGTTTGTTTTTTTATTTTTGACATACCAACTTAATTTTTTTTGGATAAGTTTCTCTTTCCCAATTAATTTACCATGTATTATTCTCAGTAGAAGTAAAATCATTCCTTGTAGTCTCTGTGTTCACGGGCCATGGAACCAAGTTTTGCAGACAATATTAACTCGTCCTTGTTCAAATTAAATAGAAGTCTGTTCACTTGTCTATAAATTTAGTCTGTTATAGTTTAAAAAAGTGTTTTTACACATCTAAGACTCTAATTTGTTCTTGAAATTACTGCCATTTTTTCTCAGACTTGTCTGTTTTGGGCATTTGTCTCTCTAAGTATTATCTTGGTTTTAATTCAGTTCAGTTGTATTTGTATAGCATTTTTTTTTTTACAAATAACACTGTCGCAAAGCAGCTTTACATTGTAAACAAGTTTGAGTGAAGAAATTGAGAAATACTGTTTTTTTTTTCTTTCTTTCAAAATCTGGCAAGAAATAATTCCATCTTCTACAAAACAGTCTAGTAATGAAGCTAGTTAGTAAACATAGTGTAGGAATGAAGTCAGCTAGTTGATAAGCCCAGTATAATTGGTTCATTCATTCATTTTCTGAACCGCTTAATCCCATTTAGGGTTGGCTGGCGCCCATCTCAGCTGACTCTGGGCAAGGGCAGAGTACACCCTGGACAGCTCGCCAGGCCATCATAGGGCAGAAACACACTGACGGCTATGCAGCCTACTCTTGACTGAAAATCAGCAGTGGTTCTTTTACATGCCTCTCACCATAGACAGTGAGAGACATGGCCAGCCTTTGATAACCCAGTTAGCTGCACAGGGGGGACAGAAGTGACATCCCGATAGTGGGGCTTGAACCCCCGACCTTGGGATCAGTCATCGATCAGTAATCCAGCACCCTACCACCAGTCCAGCACTGCCCATAATTGGTTCAGCTTCAAGTAATTAAAGAAGAACAGTTATATCCATTGGTTCACAGAACTTTATCCGTCTGTCTGTCTGTCTGTCTGTTTATTTAAACCAATGATGGAAACTACAGTGTTTTTGTATTAAGTATTAGTAAGTACAGCACTATATAAACCCATACATTATTTCTTTTTTTTGTTAGCCTTTTTTTTGTCGTCGTTGGCAGGCTCATGCCACCAGACAGATTTCACCATCACATGACAGCTATCAAACAGACCAGCGTTTCTCAAACTGCTCCTCTCTAAGAAAAGCGGTGTCCATCCACATTCGCATGCATACCCACAAAAATGCCCATCGGTTAATGTTATTGTTATTAACAGGGCAGAAAGCACATGTCACCCCTCCTAACCACAAAACCCAGTCAGGCTTGCTCTCTAAATTCAAGCAATTCAAACTGGATAATAGGGCAAATATTTTTTAGTTGTGCCTCTCAGGATCCCTGTAAAGCCATCCTGTTACTAAAATGTGACATGATCATTTTAAAACAGACTCTTTTGTATAATCTTTTGCATAACTCTCACACAAAATATTTATTTATATTACACACATTGACAGTATGATGAACACCTTCTTTGTAACTAGTGTCACCAAGTTTTCCTGACCAAATATTAGTTACTTGCACGTGCCCAATAAAACCACATCTGGTAACACAGTTATATGCCTAGATCTATTGTCCAGACTGTTTCTTCAGGATTCTAGGTAATTTTCAAGAAAATATGTGAAAATGAATGTTTTACAGCATAGGTGTCAAACTCAAGGCCTGCAGGCCAAATCTGTGCCAAAATTTTATGTGACCCGTGAGAGCTTTCAATGTACATGATTATCGAACATTCTTTGCATCAACCATTACCATGAAACATAATTCATCGTCCATCCACTAGGTGGCAGAAAACCTATTTCAAGTGTTGGTCATGGCTCAAGAACAATACCAACTAGTATGTGCTGTCAAGCATTGTCAGAAAAGGTAAATAAAGTTAAAGAGGGCGAATCATAAACTAAACCTCTAAACTAAACTAATCATTTTGCCATACAGGCTTCATGATTGCCATTTTTGACTAGGTTATTCAGCCCTTAATGACCTTGAAAGGTAAAAGTGAAAATGAGTTTGTCACCCCGTTTTACAGTATAGTATCAATATTGCTTTCATTTGGGCTCACTCTAACTGATCTTTGGCTTCAACCTTTGGTCTTCATTCAATTTTGACAAGTTCTGGTTTTGACAGAGGTGCTGTTAAATATAGTCTTTTGTAAAAATATTTAGTAGTATGTAATTTTAGGCCATTGTTTTCTTTTTTCCAAGTTCCCTTTTTCTGTATAAAAGTTTTAGTGTGGGTTCGTTTATCCAGCTTTACAACCACCAGCATATGATTTTATTGAAGCTTCTTTCAGCTGTCTGTAAACATGAGAAGTGTAGATCAAGCTATTAATAGTCATATGGTCTCCACATCACTAAGCACAGTGCATAAAACTCCAGCGGCTCTTATTTACTTGGAAGACTAAATATGGAGTACATTTACTGAGAGGGGCAGTGGTGGCCCTGTGATAGGGTGCTGGCTTAATGATCCGAACATTGGGGGCTCAAGCAACGCTATCACCAAGTTGTCAGTGCTGTTCCCCCAGTGCAGATTACTGGGTTATCAAACAGTTATCACTGTTTATGGTGAGAGGCATGTAAAAGAATCACTGCTGACTTTTGTAAAGAGTTGGCCATTGAGTTGCCGTCAGCGTGTTTCTGTCCTCCGATGGCCTGGCAAGCTAACCAGGGTGTACTCTGCCCTCGCCCAGAGTCAGCTGAGATGGGCGCCAGCCTCCCTGCGACCCTAATTAGGATTAAGCGGATCTGAAAATGAACAAGTGACATGATGAACATTAACTGAGATGTAGAACAGCCTAAATTTACCTAATTCTGCGTGATTATTGGCCAGAGTAATGCTAGTAAAGGCGGCACACTGGCTTAGTGCTTATCATATCAACCTCACAGTAGGAAGGTCCTGGGTTCATGTCCCGGGCTCAGCGAGGGTGTTTCTGTGTGGAGTTTGCATGTTTTTCCCATGCTTGCATGTCAACACTTGTACCATAATAATACCAGTAGTGTGGCAGGTTAATTTTGCTCTCTTAGATCTTATCAGGATTATTTTGTAAAGCAGTAGGCAGTTTTTTAACCCTTGTGTGTTTCTTTCTTTAAAGATCTCCTGGTGAAGCTGGTGAACTTGGTATGCATAGCCGAGCTGTCCACCATGAAGTGTTTGTGAAACAATACCATTTTCTAAGTGGAAGGCAGAAAGGAACGAGGAGAAGCAGGCCAGTGACAAGACAATGTCGTCCAACAGGAACCCCCATGGACTCAAACAGATTGGACTGGACCAGATCTGGGATGACCTGCAGGCAGGGATTCAACAAGTTTATACACGACAGAGCATGGCCAGGTCCCGATACATGAAGCTCTACACGTATCCTACACGAGCTACAACGAAGGAAGGAAAATACTCTGTGCCATAAAGCATCATATAACATGTGAGGGTGTGTCCCTAAATACTGCTGTTATCACTGGGTGTACTCCAGGAATTCTGAAAGTTTACACTCTTGTATCTGAGAGGTGTTAACTTTAATTTTATTTAATTTTACTTTAGAGCCTTTTCACAGTCTTCTAGAGCACTGGGGATACAAAAAATGAGGGATATTGCTCCAAAACCTGTACATATTATGTAAAATTTTATATATGAATAAATACACAATAGTATGGAGTACCTTTAAATAAAAAATAATGAACAAATGGTAGCAGCTTGTCTTGAAAATTTACAGGGAAGTTAAATTTTGGATAAATTTCCCACTTGAAAAATTCTCAGGATTTCAACCGAAATAATTTTCAAAGGAGGATGTTTGTCATGAAGTTTTTTCCATTCAAAATTAGATAAGCATATGTCGTTTAATTAATCACGCATTGGTGGCAAAATCTCCTATATGTTCTGCACAGGGCAGATCTGAACACATGCGAGGAAGTGTCCGTCCAAAATGTCCACTCCGACTTTTCTATCTCTTGTGATAATAAGAAATGTATAATTTTTCAATCCGATCCAATTTTTATAAAGTATATCTAGGTGTGTAACTTTAGAGCAAAACATATCTGAACAAGATTCTGAAATGTTGACTACACAAGCATGTGAATATGTGTCCGTCCAAAAGGGTCCACTCTGAGATCTAGGTTTATGCCATCAGTAAATTAACACAAAATATATTTCTACATTTGGCAGACACTCTTATCTAGAGTGACTTACTTTCTACAATTTTTACACTTAAGGGTCTTGCTCAAGGACCCAACAGTGGCGGCTTGGTTGTACTGGTGCTTGAACTGCCAACCTTCAGAGCAGTAATCCAGAGCCTTAACCACTCAGCCACCACTGCCCCGTATTTCTGCCAATAAAAGCTCCGAAAAAATATCCATTTGCTACATATTTTATACACTATACATTTAGAATCTTACGGCTGATTTGGATACAAGCCCACACTGAAAGTGTGTCAAAAAGTTTGTCCACTACAAACCATTTTGTTACAAAACTTAAGGTGTTCTGTATTTGTTGTCTTCCCTGAATTTATAGATTTATTTCTGCTATTAAAAAGGCACTGGTTATGTTATTCAACTATTTCTAATAGACTCAAGTGATTTTGAAACCCAGATTATACATTCTCTTGAGACCCCACTGTCCTCATATAAGGACATCATATTTTTTCCCAGTAATATTGTGAGAATTTCCTTGTAAGATCCTCATATGAGAGCAATTGGGTATTACTATTTTGCCAAACTTCACCTTGTTTGAAGACATTGATGTTCAATAGTTATAAGGTAGGGTAGGGATTTTTAATCACAGCTTGCTGATATACACCAGCATTTGTTAGAATGGACAGTGGCAGGTTGGTGGTACTGGGATATGAACCCCTAGCCTTTGGAATACTAAGCTAGAGCCTTATCCACCTGAGCCACCACTGCCTGGCTAGTTCTTGCTATTTCTTACTTTTGGTGGGGTAAGGTGTGGGTTTTGCGTGTTTATAGGTGCATGGGGTTGCTGAGTTCTAAGCAAGAATAAATGTAAATGTAAGTCACTCTGGAGAAGGGCGTCTGCCAAATGCAATAAATGTAAATTGCAGGCTGTAAGGCAAGTCAGCATACAAGAGACAAGTGTGTAGAAGTTGTGAGATGTGCATCCTAAATTTCTGTGAGAGATTTGTTTTAGGTTATCCTTGAACCTTATAACACAGTGCAGTGTAGGACCATCACTGGGGATCTATGATAAAAGATATTGCTACATTTCTTTGATGTTGGTCATCTTTCATCTGAGACAGCCCAAAATTATAGTGTACACCTACTATTAAGGTGAATACAGCTCTGGAGCAAACTGGCAGACCCGAGCCTTGGAAGTCAATTAAAGCCCACACATACCATGAATACCATAATCACTGACTCTAGCTGGATCTTCAGGATCCTGTTCTTAACACTAGCATGATCACAAGCCTCACAGAGTAGCAGCTTTACAGACAGTAAATACAACAGCAATATAAACACACTATTTCCTGGGGAATTTTTGATGACAGATTACAGATTTAGGTATTATATTCACTGGCAGTAAAAAGGTTAGAATGTCCTAATGTATTGCTGGCATAACCAGCCAAGAGGTAATGACCTCTACACCTCTCTCTCCGTCACAACACTGAAGCACATTGTATTGTACATTTTAAAGTCCAAAAATGTTGGGAGACTGTGTAAAATGTAAGTAAAAAACAGAATATCAGCAAATCTTATAGGCCCATATTTTATTCACAGTACAACATAGAAAGCATACTAAATGTTGAAAGAGAGACATTTGACTATGTCTTGAAAAATGTTAGATCATTTTGGATTTGATGACAGCAACAAAAAAGTCTCAAAAAAGTTGGGATGGGGAAAAAAAGATTGGAAAAGCACGTGGTACTAAAAAGACACAACTAGAGGAACGTATCGCAAGTAATTTGGTTAACTGGTAAAATAATATAAAAAGAGAGTAGAGTTCACCAAACTGACCTGCATCTAAAATTTTCAGGGTAATGTTCCTTAATGTAAAATTGGGAAGACGTTGAATATCCCATCATCTACAGTACATAATATCATTATAAGATTTTGAGATGAGAAATCTCCATGCGCTAATGACGAGGCCAAAAATCAATATTGGATGCAATTAAAACTGGCATTATTCTCTCATGCAAGTCACTGCATGGGCTCAGGAACACTTCCAGAAATCACTGTCTGTGTGCAGAGTGCACAGTTTGTAGAGATGCGAGCTTTTGAACTGAGTGCTGATAACAAGCTGGATAATCCTTTTCCTCATTGGTGTGTTTTACACAACATACATTTTTTTTGGAAATGGGGTTGTCATATTCTAGTGTACTGTATTCAGCTGTTGAAAATGCATGCAAATTCATGAGTTTTAAGTTTTAGGACAAAACCCATTGATGGCATTTCAGAAGATCATCTGGATTTTCTAACTTTTCTGTGACTTCTTTAACTTCATTACCAGACATGTTTACAATTACTGTACCAGTGTCCATCAGTCCAACCAGGCGAGGGGTGCAGGCATTCCCCTTACCAAACCATCTAAGAAGTCTCCCACTCCGGGGGGAGCACAGTTTGTTGGCCTTGAGCTTTACAAAAGACTGAAAGAGTTTCTCAAGAGCTATTTAACAAATCTTCTGCAGGTAAAGTACTAGTGCTGGTCTTAAATCCATATTTGCACTGGTAATCCTTTGTGGTCCAACATTATAAAAATCCCTGCATCCTATCCTGTCATGTAATGTGTATATTGACTTTATAAAGAAAAATAAAGCCTGTAAGGAAGTGGCAGAGCTAACGGGTGCCTCTATTCCAACCAAGAAGAGTGTGTGTATATGTATATACAGTGTTGTACAGGGAAGATTACACACCACCAATTTTTGTCTAAAAGGGCTCCTAATAAAAAGAAGTAAAAAATTACTCCTCTATAATTTTTTTGGTGAAAATGTATTGGACAATGTTATTGTAGGCAAAGAGAACCAAAACAAATATTCCGAAAAGTATAGGAAAATGTATGGCTAATAAACAAAAACACTGAAAACACCAATTTTTCAGAAAACTTGAAAGGTGTCGCAAATTTAATTTTTTTGACTTTTGCATAGCATGAATGAACTTCAAACCATATGGATTGGTTTAGCGCAGGAGTCTTAAACTCATTTCACAAAGGGCTGCTGTGGGTGCAGGCTTTTGTTTCAACTAAGCAGCAGCACACCTGACTTGGCTCATTTAATCAAGTGATCTGTCTTCAAACACATGATTGGTCAAGCTATCATAGATTCACTTTATAAAGTCAATATACACATTACATGACAGGATAGGATGCAGGGATTTTTATAAAGTTGAAACAAAAGCCTGCAGCCACAGCAGCCCTTTGTGGAATGAGTTTGAGACCCCTGGTTTAGCGAGTGAAGAAATTAAAAAATACAGTCATGCAATGATGATTATAGACTCAGATAAATCAGAAACCAAGTGCTATTCAAGTATTTATTTCATGTAATATTGGATCATATTGATGAAAATAAGTAAACAAACAACAATATACAGTAATAACAAAAATAACAGTCTCTTTTTTGAGAGAAAAAAAAGTCAATATTTAGTGTGGCCACTAGGGGTGCCGGAAAAAAATCGATTCACGTCTGAATCGCGATTCTTATTTATTAGCATTCTAAATCGATTCAAATTTTCAAGAATCGATTTTTAAGAACACGTGTTTTCGAACATTTCCAACCTTACTCACAGTGCGTACCATTTGTCCAGACACGGCCTCCGTAGTGAATTGTTCCAGTGAGTGGCGGCTCCAGAACTAGCTTTTAGCCTAGCTTTGACACACATGAAAAAATGCGCTTCGCTAAAGGCACATGCTTGCACTTTGGATTTTACAATTTCCGGGTAAGAAGGAGCTTGACATGACATATGCGGTGCGCAAAATAAAAGTCAAGTATTTCAGGAACACTTTAAATCCCTGAGCCCACATCTTACACCATCACCTGGAGCTAAAAGAACTGGAGCAGCAACATGACCAACTCCTGACCAACACACACTCCATCATTTCACTAAACTCCCAACCAACTCTGAACGAGCAAAGCGGATCAGTACATCTACAAAACCAGCTGTCTAGTAATATAATTTCTTTCTTTCTTATAGAAGAGTTGTTCCTAGCTTATAGAAGAATGTAGTTACTTGTGAAATTGGCTCCCTTTGTTTGTAATGGTTACATCGGTTTGAATCAAGAATTGATTCTGAATCAATTCGTCACCCCAAAATCGGAATCGAATTGAATCGTGAGCTGTTGTTAGATTCACATCCCTAGTGGCCACCCTTTACTTTGATCACAGCATTTAACCTTTTAGGCTTAGTGTTCACATATTTTAAATTTCTTCACTCTCTAAACCATGCCATATGGTTTGAAGTTCATTCATGCTATTCAAAAGTCCAAAAATAAATATTTTTAATTTTTCTGAAAAATTGTTATTTTCAGTGTTTTTGCTTATTAGCCATACTTTTACCTCAATATGTAGCAATGTGTAAAATTAAAGAATATATTTTTAAAGGATTTGCATGCTGAGTGAATCATCATGCTGTTTTGGTGCCATGTGTATATGTATGTGATAGGATGGAGAAGACCTGATGGACGAGAGCGTTCTGAAGTTTTACACGCAACAGTGGGAGGACTACCGTTTCTCCAGTAAAGTGTTAAATGGGATTTGCGCCTACCTCAACAGACACTGGGTACGCCGGGAGTGTGATGAAGGGCGGAAAGGAATTTATGAAATTTATTCGGTAAGATGTTCATTTATCTACTGAAGTGATAGACATTGCTTGCATTCATATCAAAAAGCAGTAAACTGTGCAGGTCATGCCCAGGTTGTAACTTGCAGGGATGCATTATTCACCTTTTTTGGTAGCAGCAAAAATATACAGTTTAGTACTTTTTAAAAAACCCTTAAAGTACTATAATGGTCTTTAAAATTAATTATTGTTGCTTGTTTGTGCGCGGAAACACGTGTTTCTCTTTTTCCTAACTAAAGGTGCATACACACAGGAAGCGATGAGTTACAAGCAAATCTCTTTTGCCAATGAAAGTATTGCCAGCTCTGGTTGCCTAGGAAACCCTTTTGCATGTTTCCCACTTAGTGTTTGGCAGCCTCTGCCAATCAATGTTCTCTTTTCGCTCTGATAGGTAGTTGCTTAAATTGTGTCGCCTGTATTTTCAGGTGAGTTTAACTCTGTATCCATCCACTTTGCGTTGTTTAAGATATTTTGCCTGTCGTTGCCCATTTCGCTGACGTTCACTGACTCACTTCCTGTACATATGTCCCCTAACACTTGAAATCATGTATCTAAAAAAAATTTATTATATTATGTTGTATTACATTAAATTAAAGTAATATTATATTAATTATATTAAATTAAATTTCATAGAAATAACAGATTCTTTCCTTTTATATATTGCTCATTTTATTTTCATCTATTTGTCCAGCTTGCCTTGGTGACATGGAGAGAATGTTTATTCAGACCTCTCAATAAACAGGTTGGATGTCTTTGTAGACTTTTAATACATTGCTGCTTTTTATATATATATTGCTATATCTAAAGTGCAGTTTGTGCTCTTTTCCCATCTATTGCTGGTACTCACGCAAGGTAACAAACGCTGTACTGAAACTAATTGAGAGAGAAAGAAATGGCGAGACTATTAACACCAGGCTGATCAGTGGCGTTGTACAGTCCTATGGTGGGTTTCAGTTTGAAAGATTTCATTATTTTTCTTAAAACATACATAAATAACTAAATAAAAGCTAATACTTATGTAATTGATGGAATGCATTTAGCAGTTCATTCATATGTAAATGCAATTACTGAATTTTTCACAAAGTAAGTCACACCAGGCTATAAGACTCATTCTTTAGAAATCTGCTGTAATAGGGTGTGTATGGCAGTGGATTATTTTGAACAAGTGCAACAGCACATCCTATAGTTATAAGACAAATACACGAAATGGCATGAAAAGTGAGTGTAGTTCTGATTTCTTTCTAGCTCAGATTGTACATTTATGCATCCTATCAATGACAGTCATGTCGAAGGATTACACGAATACCAAAGTCACACCCCCAAGATGTATAAGCCTTCCTGCCTTTGGGTGGGTGTGTGGGTGTTATAGATCATCTTACATCTCTCTTATTCCATTGTCATTTTATTGTTAAGCTTCCTTGACAATGGGTATTAGATTGTAGCTCTGCCTTCCAATATCATGACCAGGCTTCGCTAAATATCCACATTAAAATTAGGCAGAATATTTAAAAAATACATATATTACATGCAGCACTTTGCCAACACATGCGGTATAATGCATTAAACTTCCATTTGTCTCTCACAGTTGAACTGGGCTTGAATGAAGATGATGCCTTTGCTAAAGGACCCACATTATCTGTTTACAAAGAATACTTTGAGAGCCAGTTCTTGGCTGATACAGAACGCTTCTACACAAGGGAAAGCACGGCGTTTCTCCAACAAAACCCTGTAACTGAATACATGAAAAAGGTATGTTTATCAGTGACCCTACCGGAATTTTGAGTCTTTGAGTGAGAGTCCATTTACTTAGTCTCCTGCAGGATTTTTGTTGGTTTGTTTGTTTTACCTACAGCGAAAACTACAAGTTTGTTCATTTAAACTGTGCATTAAAGTCAATAAAGTAGGAATATGGAGTCAAAATAAATGCATGTTAGTTAAAAAAAAAAAAGTAAGCCATTGAATGTGCAGCTTTTTTTTTTTTAAATATGCGAGATGGTGAATTCAGACACTGTATTCCATATTGAACCCAAGAACAAACTTTGAAATGTGTGTCCTTCTGACATTGTGAACACACAGCAGATGGAGCTGGATTGAATCTATTTTTTATTTTCTGTGTGGGTGTGTGTTTGTATTCAGGCAGAAGCAAGGCTGTTAGAGGAGCAGCGGCGGGTTCAGGTTTACCTTCATGAAAGCACACAAGACGAGCTGGCTCGCAAGTGTGAACAGGTTCTCATAGAGAAACACCTGGAGATTTTACACACAGAGTTCCAGAACCTTCTGGATGCCGAAAAGAATGAAGGTTAACAGTGTCTTTAATGAAATTAAATGTTTTTCCTATTTCTAGTGACATCAATATTTAATTTTTAATCCAGGCACAAATAGTACAAAAAGAATAAACCAAAAGATAGATATGTAGATTTTTTTAAAGCCTGTATCTACATGCAGTAAATTATACATACATTGGATAAAGTCTGTAGGTAGCCTTACGGCTAATTACCTCAGCCCAGAGTGTAGTTTTGTTGGAAGTATTGTAATTTTCTGTGTTGTCAATGTGGGGGCACACCTATGCACAGATATTTGATTGGGACATTATTAAGTGATCAAAGGTCAAGGTCAGAGCAAGGTCAGAGATTTCTTGGAGATTTAGTGCTTGTAACTTCGAAACAAGTGCTGATCAACATGCCGTCACTATGGAACACTAACAGGAAAACATCTGGGTAATTCCATAACAAATAGACCAATATTCAGAAAGTTGGTTGCAGATTTTGTAAATTTTCCACTCAGTAGTATATTATAAAGTAAATTCACATAAAGAAATTTAGCTTTCTATCTTGAGTAGTTCCCGAGTTAAAGACATTTATATTTTTAATGTGACAGAGGTTTGGGTTTTTGCAAAGTTATATTTGAGCAGCATATGAAGCCAGGTACATTATATTTGCTACAATTACCCTTTAGTTTGAGCACAT
This sequence comes from Neosilurus mollespiculum, assembly GCA_030014195.1. NCBI lineage: Eukaryota > Metazoa > Chordata > Actinopteri > Siluriformes > Plotosidae > Neosilurus > Neosilurus mollespiculum. The sequence goes on along the minus strand of JAQMYF010000025.1, from coordinate 17,163,480 downwards.
GAAACTCTCAGAATAATATTAAATAAGTACATCAAACCATAAGATATTCTGTTTAGTTATACCCCATGCTATGTAGTGCCCATTTTATTATTCAGCATATTGAAGGAGTTAAAAAGAATATTATTTTTAGTCAAAGTTTGATCATCTTAAAAACAAGAAAGCCTGTTTAGCATTTTGAAAATCCAGGGCATTTCTATAACAACATCCTGTGTAAAGTGGTATCAGTATGTTGGAAAGGGACGAATATGGAACAGAGAAGGATCAGAAGCATACCAACTCATCTTACCTCATAGGCACGTTTCACTGCCAGTGGAACTGGTTCCTTGGTATTTATCAATGATGTGAGTACCGTAAAAAGCAGCAGGATGAATTCGGAGTTGCATAGGGATATATACTGTCTGTTCAGATTCAGTTTATTTTAAACTCATTATGAGGTGATTTTGATGCAGAAGACGCTGATCCTCAGAATACTCCAAAAGCAACTCAAAATGATTTTAAGGCAAAGCAAAGAATGCTCTGTGATGGACGATCGCCTGAACTGAATCCAGTGGAGTATGGATTTTGTTAGCTGAAGGACTGGAGAAGAAATCCGGCTTATAGGTTCCAGATTTCAGGCAATTACTGACGCCAATTGATTTGGAACAAACCATGAAAATGTCGATTTATTTTAGGATAAGTTGTTAAGTTGGTTTTGGTGTCATATAAGTGGCAAGTTATAAAAAGTGCAGTAATTCCTACACTATTCATCCAATTTAGATGCAAATATGAAAATAATACTCTATTTTGATTTCAGCTTAAAAGGCAATTACTGTTTCCCTACAAACTTTGTGTAGACGTAACAAATTGTGTTACTTTTTTAATCTCCTGCACTGCAGACCTCGGCCGAATGTACAACCTTGTGTCACGCATCACAGATGGTATAGGAGAGCTGAAGAAACTCTTGGAGACGCACATTCACAACCAAGGCCTGGCAGCCATTGAGAAGTGTGGGGATTCAGCTCTTAATGTAAGCCAGCAGACTCAAAATAAAATCTGTACTTGCTTTAGCACATTTTTATGATTTCTGAATGACACTGTTGAATGAGATCTTTAATTCATAAGACATTGCTTTGAAACAGGATAATATAAAACTTACATCTGAGTACTAATTACTGAATTTTATAGCAAGGCAAGTCGTAGCCAGGTTTAATAGTCATGGATGCCTTTCTCCAGCATCTGTGCTAAAATTTCATCAGTGCATAAAGCCCTACCTGGTGAGTTGTCTGAAACTGGAGATTCTGTTCCCAGCGACTGAATTGCCTGAAAAAAGTCTTGTGCGAGGAGAAGAATTATTGGATATTTTATCGCTGGCAACATGCTCCAAAGAATTCAAGCAAGTCAAGATCCAGATACTGAGTTGGCCAGTATGAACAAATCCGTGCCAAGATACAAGTCATGTGAGGATCTAGGCAAAATGGTGTATTTGAAAACAATTTGTTAACAGAAGATCGCGCCCAAGATGAAATACTAGTGGACGAGCGGCAAAAACGTTTTTGTTTATATGATATTCGGATACACCCAGTCTGTCACCCACGTGGCTATATTTCATTTCATTCATGTGACCTCGAAGCACTGAAGGTGTGCAACTAGAGTCGCTTGTATGTGAATAAACTTGATTCAGGATATTCAGTCGAGTGTCCTGTGTGCACTGGGCTTTAGTGGTCCGCCCACTACATGGGACATCCCACAATTTTAAGTGAAGTAAACTTACAATTAAAATTAGCTATCCACCAAATTGTTTGTGGAAAGATGGGTAAAGAGTGGATTAATCACACAAACAACAATTTGAGCTTGAAGTTTTAATGCTGCAACATGTGGAAAAGTTGAAGGGGGGTGGGTAGTATAAATTAGTGCAAGGCACTGTACATCACATCTGTAATGCCGTAACTAATTACAGCCTCCTCACACCAACCCTAACATCCTGCTGTCAAAAGGAAGTAATAGGCCAGCTGTTTCCAATTTCAGACTTCATTGAAATTGTTTATTTTCTTGCAGGATCCTAAAATGTACGTACAAACAATATTGGATGTGCATAAGAAGTACAATGCGTTGGTGATGTCGGCATTTAATAATGACGCAGGCTTTGTGGCTGCTCTTGATAAGGTATGTATTTTGTATTTAGTCATCTTTTAGTTTGGCTTTATGGGTTTTAAACTGTTTGCTTCAAGTCCAAATGTGTTTCCTTCTATAGGCCTGTGGGAGATTCATCAACAATAACGCCATTACAAAGATGGCTCAGTCTTCCAGCAAATCTCCAGAGCTGCTGGCCAGATACTGTGACTCCTTACTGAAGAAGAGGTGAATACGTACTGCATTAATGTTCTCTTTAACTGTACTGAGCTACCAAGTAGGGCAGTGGTGGCTTAGTGGTAAAGGCGATGGGTTACTGATCCGAAGGTCAGCAGTTCACTCCCCGCTATCAGCACTGTTGGGCCCTTGAGCAAGGCCCTTAAGCCTCAATTGCTCAGTTGTATAAAAATGATAATTGTAAGTCGCTCTGGATAAGAGCGTCTGTCAAATGCTGTGAATGTAAGTAGGGAAACATTTTAAGTAGGGCTGAGGGACCTTGTTACGGGTCTGTGATTGTTATTTATTTTTTAAAAAAAAATTTGTTGGACTATATTTATATTATAAGCCTATACTGGGGAGGTATGGTGGCACAGTGGTTAACATGTTCGCCTCACAGCAAGAAGGTCCTGGATTTGATTACTGGGCTTGGGGCATTTACGTGAGGAGTTTGCATGTTCTCCCCCAGTTTGCATGGGTTCCTCCAGGTACTTTGGTTTCCTCCCATAGTCCAAAGACATGCACAGTAGGCTGATTGGTGGTTCCAAATCGCCCCTAGGTATGAGTGTGAGTGTGAATGGTTGTATGTGCGTTGGCCATGCAGTGGCTTGGCGAGCTGTTCAGGGTGTACCCCGACTTTACCCAGAGTGGGCTGAGATGGGCGCCAGCCTCCCCACAACCCTAATTAAGATTAAGCATCTGAGAAAAAAAATGTATGAAATCTGTACTGAGGAAGTGCATGGAGTTTACACTGAGTTTATATTATATGCTTCTTCTAGAATAAATGGGCAGTAAAGCATAGGTCTCATATAGCTGGTTGATGTATGAGCACAGTGGCTGGGATTTCCGTGACCATAAATTGGATTTTGGAGGCGGTCTAACACTAAAATATGGACAATAAAATAAGCACTTTCTTCACTGCAATGCATACGACAGAGCTATCATGTCTAACTGCAGCAAGTTCGATGTATACAGGGCTATTGCTGTTCCATGTACATTTTTACCACCAGGGAAATCTATGGTAATAGTACCTCTTAAGCCATGTATGCCTCAAGGATGCATTCACCAGTCGCAGTGGTTGACTTGATCTGGTGCTTGACCCAAACTGTCTGCGAATGGAAGCCAGGCCCTGACGAAAAGCAAGGTAGCTCACGGTCTCTCGAGTATTTATTTGGAAGTGTATGGAACACTTATGGTGTAATATCAGTTGGTCCCCAGGCTAAAAATGAGACCAAGGCTTTATGCACGTTTAAGTTTTTTTTGTTTTTAAATGCTCGATTGCAATTCCATCTGTTCTATATTTCGCCTATATATTCGGGTATTCTCACATTTACCCGAATTCAGCCCCAATCATTTCTTCTAAGCCTAAGTACAAATATGTTGCTTTAAGCCTGGCACAGTGGTGCCAGATGATCTGTTTATCTGGTTATCAACCAGATGATCTGAAGTCTGAAGACATGCACAGTAGGTCAACTGGTAATTAAAAATTGCCCAGAGGTGTGAATTTTAGTGTAAATGGTTTGGTCATATGGAAACTCGCTCAGGCTGTACCCTACTCTTGTCCAAAGTCAGCTGGGATTGGCTCTGGCAGGTGTGCGACCCTGACTGATAAGTGGTGTAAAGGATCGTTGCACAGATTGATGGATGGATGGATGGTGGTTTAATAAGAATACATTTGTGATGATAAGATTTGATAATTTAAGTTGCTGTTGTTCGGTTATTTAGCTCAAAGAACCCCGAGGAGGCAGAGCTGGAGGACACTCTTAACCAAGTGGTGAGTCCAACATACACTAAAACATGAATCTTTGAACAAGTGGCAGAACTGTCTACACTGAGGTAGCTTATAGTTTCTAGCAACTAGGGCTAGGCAATATAATAGAGAATCTTTGATAAATTATGTCACAATACATTTTTCTGAAATGCTGTACCACTGTGGGAACAGAGGGGGCTGTGGAAGGAAACTGGAGTAACCGGAGGAAACCCATGCAAGCACTGGGAGGTTCCATGATAGTTTGTAAATTCTTTAAGAAGTTAAACTGTAGACTTGAATCAGCTGATTTGATGTTAAAATTTAGTTCTTTGCCTTTGAAATTGTAAAATACAACAACAAAAAAGAAATTCCTGATAAGTTTTTTTAGCATAATTATTTTTACATTATTATTTTTTTTCATTTAATGTAACACGCCTATATAATTAGCAGTTCTATGATAATGTCCTAATGATTTTTCTCCCCTACTTAATCGTAGCCAGCTCCCACCCAACCTCGCCCATGTATGGCCTCCCTATCACGCAACCTCCGTCAACCATGGAGGTATACAAGCATTTGCCCCTCCATGGGACATGATACTGCCACCCACATCTTTGCAAGTTGCATGCATATGTGCATTCGGGGACAGCCTAACGCACTCAGAGGGAAATCAGAGGCTTTCTGCCCCCTTGTACTCATGAAATCATTTGTCTCTCATGATTGACTGGTGATTGCTTTAAGTGACAGAAACATCCCTACCGTGAGAGCACAGCCAATTAGCTGTCATGGACTCCTGGCCGTGGCATCATCCTGGATTTGAACCTATGATCTCCAGGTTGATATTCGCGCACCATGTCGATGCATTGTAGAACTGATTTGCTATTTATGCTTTGATATTTTTGGCCGATCACACACCTCTACTTGCAGAACAGTCCTGATGTTTATTGAGACTTATTTCTAATCATTGCTTCCTTTTACAGATGGTGGTTTTCAAGTACATTGAAGATAAGGATGTGTTCCAGAAATTTTATGCCAAGATGCTGGCGAAGAGGCTGGTTCACCAGAACAGTGCCAGCGATGATGCTGAGGCCAGTATGATCTCCAAATTAAAGGTTTGTACTGCACCAATGACAAAAGCTTCTGGGTAAAGATTTTGTTGAGAGCTATTTATCCAGCATTAATCGGGTTCAGTGATGTGTATTGATATCAATAAAAAAAACTGAAAGCTGCCACTTTACACATTATTTTAAATATTTTGATGTGATGTGGATCTGGGATCATCTTTTCTCTGCAGCAAGCATGTGGTTTTGAGTACACCTCCAAACTCCAGCGCATGTTCCAGGACATTGGTGTCAGCAAGGACCTGAACGAGCAGTTTAAAAAGCACCTTTCAAACTCTGAGCCTTTGGATTGTACGTGCACGTTCTCTTTTCTAGCTTCCCTCTGACACATCTCACATTTGTGGAAGAAAAGATTTATATATATAAAAAAAGGTTAATTCTCTCAAATCACCCTGCTTCTCTATCTGTCTGCGTCTCTTTCCCTTCAGTGGATTTTAGCATTCAAGTTCTCAGCTCAGGATCTTGGCCTTTCCAGCAGTCATGCACATTTGCACTGCCTTCAGAGGTAAGGCATGATTCTCTCTATACTCTCACTCACTCAATCATTTCCTGAACTGTTATCGTACTAGAGTCACAGTGCAGTTTGCCAGACTATTGCAGAGCCAACACACACAATCATTCATACTCACATTCACACCTAGGGGCAATTTGGAACAGCCAATTAGCCTAACCTGCACCTGGAGGAAACCCACACAAGCACGGGGTGAACATGCAAATTCCACACCAAAACACCCTCACCAAGCCCAGGACTTGAACCCAGGACCTTCTTGCTGTGAGATGGACATGCTAACCACTATGCCACCGTGCCGCCCTTTCTTTACACTGGAGACTGTAAATTGGACAATATTACAGAGACACATTTGTGATCCAGCAATTGTCGGCAAATAACATTATGGAGAAAAGAGTTATTTATATACACTGTTTCACTTTTTTACTATTGTTTTACAGTTTACTACTGTTATTTGGGTTATTTGGGATTAGAGCTGTAAATTAAATGATTCGACTGTACTGTGATAAAACATAACCGCTAGTACTGATATCGATAAATTACTATTTGCATAAAAATCTGCATTCTATGGGGCAAATGGCTCAAAATTTGGGCATCACATGTGACCAAGTTGAGGTGAACAAATGAAAAATTCATGAGCTTGTACATCAGGAAGAGTAATCTTATTGGCTAGCTTAAAATGTTTTAGCTACTGTAGTGTAATAACCTCATGGTACATAACACCATACATAGTCCTAAAAACAATATGGTATGACCTACATACCATAATGTCATAACATATGGATCACAATGCTCAGTGGAAGGTTCGGGGTTTGAATTTCAGCCAGGCACCTTTCTGCGTGGTGTTTGCATGCTCTCCCTGTGATTGCACTGATTTGCTCTGGGTACTCCGGTTTTCTCCCACAGTCTAGACACATGCACATTAAGTTAACTGGCTATTATAAATTGGACTTAGGTGTGAATGTGAGTGTGGATGGATGTTTTTGTCTGTGTTAACCCTGCAGCAGACGAGCGACCTGCTCAGTGCGTACCCCACTTCCCACCCTAGCTTCTCTGGCAATCCTGAGTGATAAGCAGTATAGATAATGGATAGGTGAATGGATAGATCACTAATTAGAAGCAGTAATAGAGACTAAAGGAAATTAATAACGATATGAATTCCCTTGGAAAGAATAACTGTAGGTTTTATCCTCTCATGTTGCACTTTTCAGCAGTTTTAGCTACAAGATGCGATTTTCTGTCGTCGCATCAAAAAACAAATAAACTGATGCCTACTAATCTGACCAGCTGCTTGCTGTAGAGCGGAAGTCATATCACTTGGAAGCAGCTGTTGATCATATTGTATTTATTCTGTAGAGGCTTTTAGTCTTTCATGCATTTTGTGGAAATACTCAGCATAGGAATATTACCTCAGGAGAATATACAACCCTACTTTAGATTCTTATGCTCGAAAATAGGACAAGTGTGTTTTAGTTAGATGCAGAAAATTTATGTTCTCGATTCCTCATCTTTGTTTTCTTCTCAGCTGGAGCGCAGTTACCAAAGATTCACAGCTTTTTATGCCAGCAGACACAGTGGGCGCAAACTGACATGGCTCTACCATTTGTCCAAGGGTGAGCTAGTCACCAACTGCTTCAAGAACAGATACACCCTCCAGGTGAGATGGCAGTGTGTTTCATTTTGTAACATCTAAACTATGTTACATAGAATCAGTGTGCACATGGAAACCTTAAACATTTGATGTAATATTCAAATATTTAAGCATGGGAAACGGTGTTTAGGAAAAAGGCACACAGACTGCATTGCAATGAGTTATGGAATTATTAGCAAACTGCACTGTAAATCTAAACCTTTACTGCATTTATTTTACCCAGGGTTCACGCTGGGACCACGATGTCCACAATCTCCACAATTTGTGAGACTCATGATGAGTGTCCAGGGTCATGGGATCGAATCGTGATGATCGAGAAAAAAATTCCATGATTATTATGATATGTTACGGTTTGATGCCAATTGTGATAGAAGGTGGAAGTCGTAGGAGAGCATAGTTGAACTTAACAGAGCGTAACAGACCTTGATGTGCAATCATAGGGGATTCTGAAGAACTTGGAAACAAAATTTCTTCAAGTTTCATCTCTTGGAGGCACCTGCCTCCATTTTATACCTCATTTGTGCTCACAGAGTACTCGTCAATCGTGGACATCGTGCCCTCAGTGTAATCTCAGGGTTACAGTGCTTTATCTCTTAGTTGAAAGAAGAATTTAGCAAGGGATTACAATTTTCTTAAGGAATATAATGCTGATTTTTCCTCTGAAGGGAGCACATACTACTTAATAACTGAGTATGAGGCCAGTATAAGGAAATTCCAGGCTAAAACTTAAATAAATCAGGGTCGCAGTGTGGAATTTCCTGTATTGACTGAAGTAACTTGGTTTATAAGTTATTTATTATGTGGCATTTTTGTGACACACACACACCCCCACCACCACCAAAAAATAAAAAATAAAAATACCATCCCATCCATATAATGTTTCCTTCTTTTAAGGCATCCACTTTCCAGATGGCTATTCTGCTGCAGTTCAACACAGAAAACAGCTACACTGTTCAACAGCTGGCTGACAGCACACAGATTAAAGTAGTGAGTAGCAAACATGTTAATTCAGTAACAGTCTCTGTACCTAGTGAGTTGGACTATATCTGTCACGAGAACGTTTGATGTTCATAAACCAATAAAATGAAAAATTGCTGACAATGATAAGTGACCTGGCAGGAAGTCTACTTTTTTTATTTTTCATGTATTTATTTAGGGCGGCACGGTGGCGCAGTGGTTAGCACGTCCGCCTCACAGCAAGAAGGTCCTGGGTTCGATTCCCAGCTCGGGCATTTCTGTGTGGA
>JAQMYF010000025.1:17132266-17150744 GCA_030014195.1 Neosilurus mollespiculum | reverse complement strand
AAATGATTTATCACCAGTTTGACATAAGTGTATACAATATTACTGTATTAGAAAGAAAACTAAGTATTTAACATAAAACACTGAATATCTAACTAAGACCTCTGAAATATCTAGTCACATTATTCAGTCTATTATTTATTTATTGTGTTCATTGTATTTCTTTAACAGGATATTTTGGTTCAGGTTTTACAAATCCTTCTGAAGTCCAGGTTGTTGGTAAGTGCTAATTTTTTGGAATAAACACATGAACTCTTTTTTAATTTTTTTGGCTTTGGTTTGGCCTTAACACATTCCACACAACCATCCAAGATGCAGACTAGCTCTCTAGGATTTAAGATTATGATGTTGGTAATATTATGACACTAGCCGATTGGTTGGATTAAAAAAACAAAGCAGGTTTTGGGAACTGAGAATAGATTTGCAGCTGGATGAATGAAACATGGAAGAATCCATGATGGTATGAAGTGTTTGTGAAGAGACTGCTTGAAGTGATGTATTGTACAACCTATTCTAAACATTCTTTCACAGGTTGTGGAAGACGAGAATGCAAATATAGATGAAATGGACTTCAAACCCGATACACCCATAAAGCTTTTCTTGGGCTATAAAAAGTAAGTCTGTTATCTTATGCTTGTTTTTATGGTTAAATACATCTGGAGTCCTAAACTGAAATGATATCCATCGTACCTCATTCACATGTGGAAAAAACGTTTATTTTAGTGAAGGCCCAAGAAACCGTATCTTTTCTCTGTGTTTACAGCAAGAAGTTGCGGGTCAACATCAACGTACCAATGAAGACAGAGCAGAAACAAGAGCAGGAGACGACACACAAAAACATCGAAGAGGACAGAAAGCTCCTCATACAGGTGAGGAGAGATAAATATTCTACCTTTAAGTATGTTCCACAGTACTATTCATTCATAAAGCTGAGTGGCGTTTGTTGATGAGTGAGCCAGTTGCAAGAAACACACATAGCTGGGCCGGCTGTACTTCAAAAGTTCAACAAAAGCACCCTGAGAGTGCAATCCTCCACCAAGTCTTGGGGGGAAAAAAACAGAAATTACACAGTACCCTCTGCTGGGTCTGCTGTAATACCACACTTCCAAAAGATTGTTCTCTCCCTCACAATGTTAAAGAATCCTTTAAAGAATTCCTGCATTCAGAACTTGATCATCTCCGAAATCTAATGGAGCCTTCTTTGTCCCAAAACCCCAACTCTGGTAGAATGTTTATGAAAATCCACACATAACTTTTTGTGTTACCCTGCCAATAAATACACAAGCCTACCCAGAAAGATATCATCCTTGTTGGATGGAGCAAAAATAAGCTTTTAATCACTCCACAATCAAGGCATTATTGTAAATTGATGACCTACAATGTGGAAGTGAAGTGGAAGTATAGGATTAGAATTCAGTGGAGATTGTAAATTCTTAGTCCTAAAACATGTCCACACATACATTTAAAAAAAATACTTTTGAAGCACTTTAGCAATTCACGTGCTGATTTATTAGGTACGCTGGGTTGCACACGTTTTCATCCCACCATGGCAAATCAAAACAAATTCTCCTGCCTCATGCTTCTCTATGAACCTCTTTCTTCTGACAGCATGGTAGACTTCATGCTCTTCTGTACTTGTTGCTCAGATGATGCGCAGTGTGAAACTGCAGGACAGCTGATGTGTCAGCTGATAACAACCGCCCATCTGTCAGGATCAGGAGATCTGCCTTGGTTTTACTGACATTCTCCTCTGTCCACTTTCAATCTGGTGGTTTCAGCAGGATAACTCAAAAAATATGTCACGGATCACCATGAGACTTTCAGAACGTCTCAGTATGTTCAAAAGATGATCGAGTTTGATTCCGGGCTTCATTCGAAATCAATTAAATGGTATTTATTTTATTGCCCTTGGTGAATATAATCAGGATTTGTGGACATTGTAGTGTGCCATTTTGGTGATTGTGTGCCTTCCATGATATAGCCATGACTAAGCAGTGAGACGGGAGGTAGGCCATGGCCTGGAACAGCCATAGGAAATAACACACAGCTAAGTACACAGCACAATGGTGTAAGGCAATGTATTTGTGTAATATAGCGGAGTAGAGGCAGAGAACCATAGATTTGTCGGTTCTGGTGTGGAAGCATATCCTCCTGAGTTTGCAGTGAAATCATCAAAATTATGAATTAGAAGTAAACATGTTTCACTGCAATAACAATTTTAATGAATTAAATAAAGAGTTCAGAAGAAATCAGCACTAGCTGCTAGTCTAAGCTTGTTGCCTCTCAACATGCACAATGTCTTTGCGACTCTATGCAGTCTTCATATTGACAAGTCTGTTTTTCTCTACTTTATAATAAACCTATTGTAGATTTTTCTAGCCAGGCTGCAGATGACAAGAATAACCCTTGTGACAATTTACATTTACGGTATTTGTCAGATGCCCTTCTGCATTTTTATCTCATTTATACAACTCAGCATTTGAACACTGCAAAAATCCATCCATTTGCCAAACCGCTTAATCCTATTAAGGTTGTGGGGAGGCTGGAGCCAATCTCGATCGACTCTGGAGATTTTTAACTTTGATTAGATAGTGAATTTTTGCAATGTGGGTTAAGGGCCTGGCCCAAGAGCCCAACAGTGGCAGCTTGGGGGTATTCAGGTGGTAGGAATACTTGTGGAGCGTTTCCCAAGTTTCTGAAACGCAGTTGTGATTACCAGAATTTAAGAATTATGTACCATAATTTAGTTTAAGGTATACACGGTATAAAACTTTCTTATTAAACACTATCAACAAAATTATTTTTCTCTGTGTAGAGTGAAAACGTTTGCATCTCACTGTAGTGCTGCATTCTTCTTATTCTTTTGAGAAATGAGTAGCTGTGTGCAGCTGTGTCACACTGGGACATTGGGCCTGGTGCAGTTTAACAGAGAAAGCGGGCATCATAAGAGCAAGAGCTTCTCTTCTTACTGACTCTTTTCCAACAATGTTCACTATCATATTAATGCAACGGTGTTGCAATGCAATGCAATGCAGCTACACGACATAGTTACAGCAGTCAGCTCGTGTTGACGAGATACCAAGCCCAGTGACGGTAACGGCGGTGTTGAAGCTTGGGGAGCTGATATGGTTAACAGAGGGTACAGATGAGGCAAAAGAGCTGGACAGAATAATGGATTGGTTTGTTTAGTTGGGTTTGTTGTTTTTTTTTTTTTATTTGCTCTTAGGAATTCATGAAAATCTGATGTTTTTAGTCATATAGAAATCCCTAAAGGGTTCAAAAACTTTGAAGCACCATTGTAGATGAACAGCACTGTGAAGCAAACTGTTCACCAATTAAAAAAAAACACCAACTCACAATTACAAAGAAAAAATGGGTTACATTAATTAATAAATGAAATGTTTAATATGCAGGTAGTTTAATGTGGAGACCTCTTTAGGGACTAAGTTTTCATTTTGTCAGTGTTCCAATAAAGATCAATTTTCAGCTGTCGTTTGAAGACACCCAGTGACTCAGCTGTCTGGAGGAAGTTCTAGAGGAAGTTCATTCCACCACATTGATGCCAGAACAGAGAAGAGTTTAGATGCATGTTTTCCTTGTGCCTTGGTAGAAGGAGGGACCAGGCTAGCAGTGCTGAATCCTCAATTCAAGAGATCATTCATCTCCTTGATGCTGTGTGTGTGTGTGTAGGCTGCTATCGTCAGAATCATGAAGATGAGGAAAGTACTGAAGCACCAGCAGCTCCTTGCAGAAGTTCTCAACCAGTTATCATCACGGTTCAAACCTCGCGTCCCTGTCATCAAGGTAAAACGCTGTGCCTTTACACAGAATCTCCTTTGAATTGTTTGTGGAATTGTGCACTGAAGTAAAGTGTGTTTATCTATCAGAAATGCATCGATATTTTGATTGAGAAGGAATACCTGGAGCGTGTCGACGGCGAGAAAGACACTTACAGCTACCTGGCTTAAACACGTATCTCTCACGTCTGACTCGAACATCATTCCCCAAGCCTCTTGGCTTTCATTAGAAGGGATGCACACAAGGAAGTGGACACTGATGCTCCCTTTAATCACAGGGGTTTAACACTGCTGTTCTCCTGAAGCGCCGGCTCAGCCGCTCAGGACCTCCATCACTGTTTTGATAAGTAAATAAGCCGCCATACCCTTAGTGAGATCTGGCCTGGCTTCAGGGTTGCATGTTTTTGCCTCTCATTTGAAACACATAACTAATTAATTTAAGAATTATATGGAACGACTCTGCACTGACTTTAAAAAGGTTATTATTGCATTTAATAAGAAAACGAATCATGGATTCTGACAGTACTTGATGAATATATTTGTTAAACTGGCCCTTGTAGTTATGTAAGCCTTTATCCGCTCCCTCATTTGTATAGTGTGGTTTGTTTTATAAATGTCATGAATAAACTTATAATTTTCTGTACATTGTCTGTAATGTGCTCTTTCCACCAGATACATCAGGGTTCCAAAAATATCACAGCTGTCAAAGCTATGTGTTTTCTCACCAAGTGGAGCGTGCTATGAAAGTAGCCAGAAATGGTAAAGCAGGTGAAGTTTTAAACCGCTTGGTCCGTGGAAACAAATCGTCCTTTTTTTTTTTTGACGAACACTCCCATGTTTAAATTATACAGTACTGGACAAAAGTATTAGAACTTGAAAAATTCAAAAATAAATAAAGTTGAATAAAATTCAAGTCCAGTGAATGAACTGAAAATGGACAAAGAGAAGCAAAGTTCAGGATTAGTTAAAAAAATAAAAAAAGAACCAGATGTTATGCTTCAGGTCATGGAAGTGCAGCACTTTATGAATAAAGCAGGCGACAAACTCTTATTTTAGCTTTGTTTATTACTTTCAACAATATCTGTAAACATTACAAATCAGCACCTTGTACAATCAGAGGCAGAGAGAAACAGAGTGGTCACAAACGACTGTAAGTCTTGGGAGAAACATGCTGGTGAGGAGCTACCGAAGTCACACTGAGAAAACCATCAGGATTTTACTTGGCAAATCACAGCAACGGTTTTTTAATAAATTACAGAAAGGCCAAACCTGCGTTCAGAGTCTGAAAATAAACAGGGACAGTTGAAGATCTTCATAAAATTTGAGGCTGATCTTATTGCTGTTTTTGGTTTTCCACAACTTTTCATATCCCTCTTCAGTTGGACTGGAAATCATGGGTCATCCAACATGGCTGGACTTGTTTTCACAGAAAAAACTGAACTTGGGGGTAGTATTTAAGTACCTTACTTTCTCTGGTTACAGCCCTATATTCCAACTGAACTGAGTAGGGTGCCCATCTTATAGAAGTAGGGCTTTTGGAATATACAAGCAGAACCGTCCCCACTTTTCATAGAAAAACACACTCAATATACAACCTCGACTTCCCACCCTTGGATTAGCACCATTCATGCTCCAAAAAAAAGTACCAGTAAGTTCCAGTACATAACATAAAGAGCTGTGTGATCATAATTTATCATACTGTTATATTATTGATACAGTCAGTAATTGTTTAAATGTGTATAGTAACAGTGTGTATTAGCGGCAGTGGGTTTTTCATTCCCCGATTTCCCAGAAACCAACACATTTGGTCCAGGTTGATATCATTTAAAGGACATTGTTTTTAAGGTACTGAAGATTAACTGGACACTTGAATTGAATCTGTTTAAATAGGCTAATAACGTAAAAATAAATAAAACTTTCTTAAAAAGGTAAGATATTTCCAGCACTAGGGAAAAAATCAAAATCAGAGTCCCTAGCTCTGCATCACAGCCCACATGCTGATGTCCTTCATGCTAGTAACTATATATTACATCTCAGTATAAGCAGTACATGAATTCCAAAATGAATAAGAGGGCCATGTGGTCTGGAGGAAACACTTAAATGTGGTTGATTATAACTTAAAGGAAAAAGGACATTAATACATCACTCATATCAATAATTTAACAGTATATCATTAATCCACACAAACATAGCAGCCAATTTCTTTAAAAAAAAATTACACTGAATTATTAAAAAAAGAGAATAAGTGAGCATGACACTGAACATCTTGCACACTACATTTTTTAGGGGGTTAAAACAAAAACAATAGCGCCCCTACATATAGGATGACCCAATATTTAACAGGAAGACCTTACTGACTGTCCAACCTTTTCCTTCCTACAGTGATGGTCTGGCAAAAAGCTGCATAAAGACGTGGAGATTATTCAAATAAAAAAAAAAGAAGAAGAAGAAGAAAAAAAAAAGAAAAAAAAACTCAAAAGTTCCCTGATTCGGATTTCTACTCCACTGGAAATCTTTGTTCATGCATACAACAAACTCAATACACAATCACCAACATTTTAGGACAACTAAACAATTCAGTGTAATTTCAAGGCACCGCAAGTTAGATACTGTATCTATCCGTGATTTTCTCTCTCGTTTTTTTTTTTTTTTAAAATACTAAATCTTTCATTTACTTTACAGGAACTGGATGCGTTGGCACTCCAGAAAGTACGATACCTCCGTAGATGCTTGTGATGACAGACAAGCAGAGAAAGTGACTTTGGTTTTCATATGGATCAACACCACCTCAACGTGATGAAGACTTGTGTAGCATAGTGAGACTCTGGTTTATTAGGCAGGGCTGATTTATTACTGAGACATCATATCTGAGTGAGCGAATGTGTGCGAAGCGGCGGTGCTGTGGGTGGGGCAGACACTGACTGATTGAGTAAGGAAGTATATTGGGTAGCACTGAGACAAGACCCAAACCAGAAGCAAAGCAAAGCATGCTGAGGTTCAGTTAGCAAAAGTCGTATAATGTTAAATGCATTTGTACCATGAAGTTGAACTGTCAACTCGGAACGGGCAGAACTTGGTTGATTAAATTCCTACCACTAGCAATGACAGCAGTAATGACTCATTAAAACTGACATGGAGAATGGTGAATTCTCCACATAAGCTTGGCTGGTAAGAAACATTTTAAGCTATTCATTTACCATTGATGCATAATTAACAGTTTTGTCAAAGGCGAGGTGGATGTTTCATTTCAGGAAATATTCAGGTCAGCAACCTCCTGCAAGGGCTCAACTGTTTTAGTTTATACTATATGGCAACTTTATAAAAAAAATAATAAAATAGATTAAAAAAAAGAAAAAAGAATGAAATGGTTAAAATGAGATAATGGTTTATTACTTACATTATAAGCTCAGAGTGCACATACAAGAGCTGTATAATGGTGTCACTTTAAACCCCGTTGGAATTTGAAAGTATATACTATGTGGAAACAATGAAAAGTAAACCACAACAATATTTTTATAGTTCATATGTACATATATTAACTCAAACACTATGTAGCTAACAACATCTATTCAGTGTTCTCATTCAGAGATGAATTCATACTACACCGTGCTCCAAGAATGTGTTTTAGTATATACACTACACAAGAACACAAGCAAAGCAAACTAAAACAAGATTTTTATTTCTCCATTTTAAAGCTTGACTACTGCTTCAAAGCATGTTATTTTTTTGTTCCAGAGATAAAAGTCCAATCAGACTGTGCCATTCACAGGTAGTATATACTAATCATTAATATGGTGACATTCTCTGAAAGGCAGCATTATTGTGACAGTTATGAAAGTATTCTTGATTGTCAGTGCTTTGTAACAATTAGTAGGTGGGTTTTTTCTTACTACCTTAAGACGCTTGTGATGGTACTACGATTTACTGCTGCTGTAACAAATGACAAGTAATATAAAGCTGGGGTTGGTAAATTTTTAGCTGTATACACAAACTGTTATATTGGTTGAAATGGTCTTTACAGCCCAACAGCAATCAGTACCTCATGAGATTTGAAAAACCTCGAAGGACAGGGAAAGGTAGTGCGTAACCAGCACATCCAGTACTGTGCCGCTTCTGGTCCACAGTGAAACCCAACAATTCTTTTTTCTTTTCTTTTTTTAACCCCCGCCAAGGTGGTTACATGTTTTGCGTGTTAGATAGCAGTATTATACAAGAACATGTTCAAAATTGAATGGAATCTTTCTTTTCTTCTAGAAGTGGGACTTTGGACAAGAAAGATCACATTCTGCAGCCAGAAAGGGTAGTATGACAAAATCAATAGCAGGGGTGTTGTGTACTTTGTCATTATTTTCAGACTGGAGGTTTACACTCTCTGAATGCTGTTCTTTTTCTTAATTTTTACTGCTCATACACCACTGACCCCACGTGCACACGCTCATTATGTGCAATTCTTTGTGCACAATGTCTGCAGTTTTGCAAATCCAGTATAAAATCAGCCCATATACAGATCTAGTGCCTAATAAACTGATGCTGAACCTGTAATTTACTGTCAGTTTGGTCCAAAGTTTGAAAGACGACGACACTCGCAATTAAAAGAAATATATACGTTCTGAAACCTGGAAAACAAACAGTCCATTAGACAGTGATGGATCTCCATGAAACTTGAAGCTGTAAACAAGTGAATATTCAAGTTACTCTCAAAAAAGTGAATTCCCAGAGTAAGCCTGTTGGTCAAGGGAAAAAAATGACAAAGACTGAAGTGTAAAAAACTATTAGAAATATTGAAGCAGGCAGGTCACCTTGTCCTATAAAAACCAGTATTGAAACGGTATGTGGAGAGAAAATTCCTGAAGAACGTAAGGCATTTGTTCCAGAGGTAGACGGATTCATGGAATTTCCATTTCACGTTCGATGCCCACATACTTGAGAGCATCTGCTTGACTGTATCTAAAAGACACACACACACCATTATAAAAAATTAAGTATAACAATTACATAATGTACAAAATAAATACACCACCAAATTTTGCATTTTGTCACAGCATTGACGACACTACACAAGCTTTTGGAAGTGCCTCAAACACTACACATCTGTACTACTAATGGAGCATGGCTACAGGGTTCTTATAGCTTCCTGCTGTTACTTTTAAAGACTTCTCAAATCCATAATTATAGTGCTATTAATGACACCCCGGTGACTGTCAGACATGTAAATGCATACTTGTCTTCCACGGGTTCAATCCAAGAAGCCGACAACTCAGTCAACCAGTCCTTGTGAAACTTGCATTTACCCAGCATGGTAATAGTCAAAAACTGACTCAGTTTTTACTCTATTTTTTTTTAAATTTGTTTTTTACACAATATATTTGTCGAAGCGCATCACTATTACACTGTAACTAACAACGGACAAACTGCACACTCATTGTACACTCTATACATGCACACACTACCTATGCACTATAACCAAATCAGTATTTTTCTATTCTAACCAACCAAACCAGTATTCTGTTTTTATCTCTATGTTAAATTTATGTGCAATATTTGTGTCTTAAGTGCAATTTTGAGGGGACTGAGTACAAGAATTCCATTGCTGGTAGTGATGTTTCAATGTTACCTGTATATGACAAATAAACTTGAAACTATTATGTCTGTTACATTTTGCATCGCTGAGGATAACTGAAATCAGACCACAGTGCTGGACATTTTTTTACCAAAAAAAAATTATAAAATAAAATAAATTAATAAGTAATTAAACAAACAAACAAACAATTAAATAATTTAAATTACTGGAACCAACTACAGATTGCGACATTTTTCTTCAGAACTTTAATTAAAAACAAATTCATGAAAAGAAGAAAAGAAAAAAAAAAAAACTATTTGGTTTATTGTTGAATGAAGCCAATAGCTCTTTAATAGTGTGCGCCATAAAGAATCATCTGGCAGTCTTCTCTATTTCTGATGCTCCAAATAAACCATCTGGGTACAACATGATGAATAATTTCTTCTACAAGCATCATTATTGTGTATTCAATATTAGCAATGCAACTCGAATATATTGATTTATTTATAGATTTTGTCAGCCATTTAAATATTTGTTCCATAATAATATCCAAGTCCAAGAGGTAGTGTAAATAAATGAAAAATATAAAAGCTGGCCAGCACTCACCTGTAGTCAAAGAAAAGCTCCTCCCCGGTTTGTATGGCTCTCTTGGCAAAAATTCCTATTCGGTGATCCCCATTAACCATCATAACTAAAACAGAGAAAAGAAACAAATGTAAGATTAGATCAGCTCTACCATTAATGTAATAGCCATGAAAGACATACTTAAGGTCTGAAGTTTGTTTCCTTCATTTTGCAATTATCCATGATCCTGATTCCATGTGATAAAACATCAGTCACCCTCTACATTAGTGTAATTTTATATATGTAGTCTGAGGCTCATACAGAACAGTCATTTTACTGGCTATATTAAACCCAGACCTCCAGAACAGCATTAAACTTCAAAACCCAAACACACCTTAGATGATTGGAATTTGTTATACTTCAAACACTGCACATTTGATTTCTGGCCAAACACTACCCAACATGCAACGTTTCAAGTACCTCACCTTTTGCATAGCAGTTGGGGTTGACTGAGTGGTTGGCAAACCTGATCTTGTTGCCTTTCCTTGTCGCATCAACAACAAAATCTGTAGAAACAACCAACATGTTATGATAAAGAAATAATGCACAAGAACTCACAGGACAAGGGGTGGGGGAGGGACATCGACTCACCGTTGTTCAGGTTGAACAAGAAACTACACATGTATTTGTCATAGACCTTTCCTCTGCGGTCGGCCTCGTCCTGAGAGATGATCTAAAGGAAACAGTAATATAGAAAAGGATAGGTACAAATTCTGAACAAAAATACTAAACACCTGAAGCTGGAGATTATTTAGACTCCAACACAGCAGTATTACAGATATCAAGAAGAATGGCTGCAAACAACTATAGAGCACAAAAATCAGTAAAATGTGTACCAAATGGAATACATGCAGCATTGATACTTTCAGTATTAAGCCATTCTTCACCGTAAATGTCCAAGATGGGATCATCACTCTTTAGCTTAAAACTTGTATTTAAAAAAAACAAACAAACAAACAAACAAAAAAAATTTGCAAACATACAACAGTAGAGCTTGGTTTTTAAAAACACTCACCTCTCCACAGTACTCAGAAATAAACTCATTCTTCTGAACTGGCTCTTTGATGAATATGCCCCATCCTGCCACATCAGATGGGGCCAGCAGTAAGTGCTGAAGACAAACAGAAACAAACACAAACAGGAAGGTGATAAGAATTTCTGTTTGTTTTGAGGTTCTGGAGTTGTATATAAATTTATTATTGTAATTATTATTATTATTATTATTATTACTACTACTACTATTATTACTCAAGTGAATACATTTGTACCTTCTTGGCTCCTCTCTGAATGCTGCAGTTCTTGCATGAGACATTTTTGCTGTCCCAGTGCTCAGCAGCTCCACAGGTCAGACAGAGGTCGGGGTCGCACTCTCGAACTGCCAGATAACACGGACACTGCTTTGTGTTACACTGTGCCTTGCAGCGGCAGCCTGGGAAACGGTTCTGACCTGCACACAGAACAGGAATCATACGTGAAAAACAACTTCATCTGCAGAGGTCTAGAATCAAGAAGCATTGATCAATTTTTAAAATTACAGAAGTTTAACAGAATATTTTAGACTTAATGTTACGTAAGTGCAGCCAAGTGTAACAATATTTAGTAGCACTGCATGTGTTCTCTACAAGATGCTAAAAAAATTCTCTTTTCAAAAAGAAAAAAAAAAAAAACCCACACAATTTCCCACAAACTTGCTTTAACCAGCATGAAAGCAGTCTCACTAGACAAATAACTGTAGGCGTGTGAGGGAGATTTATAGGGTGTGCAATGTTAATATCGTTAAAACAGTAAGTTGTAAATAGATCACGATATAGTAATAACCAGATGTGGATATTTTGGGTCTTGATAAACAATGTATGCCTATACTCACACTCTGAGCTGCATTGGCAGAACTTCTCACAGAAATTTTGAGCAGTGACACATGGGCAGGAGCTGTCACATGGTTGCCTAGGATGGTCACATGGCTGGTAGTTGTAAACATGATTGGAGGAGCCATCTGTGAGGAGAACAAGATTAAAACATGAACATAACGGTCCATTAATTCTGTTTATGGCACCTTTAATTTGATTTGGATATACCAATCTACTCTCTACCCACCCTGACTGCTGGTAACTGATCAGTACTCAATCACCCAATCTAAAACTGCAGCATACTTGATATTTCCATTTAAACAGTACTGATTTGTTAAACTGGGTATCAGGTAGAAGTTGTGTGTGAATGCGTTGCGGCATCAAACAGCCTGCATTAAATATGAAATCTATAAAACGGATGAGAGCTACGAGAAAGCACGGTAGAAAAAAGCCACTGCAATGCAATGCAATCCAAGCAGAGGTTTCATGAGGAAGAAAAAAATACAGTAAATCAAGCCTTTGTTCTATATTATGGCAAATAAAATCTATCAACTCCTTAAAAACAATGCGCAATACAAACCTTTCTTTAGTTGAATCTTTCGACAATGTGTGGCCCACAATCTAAAACAGAGACAGAAACTGTTACTTTCTGTGGAAATACTATACAGGTGAACCAAAATGAACGTAAGGATCTAAAAGCAAGCATCCTTTAACAAACATGCCTGTGTTTTCTCTTCTTCTTTCTCGGAGGTGTGTCTTCATCTTCAGCAGGCGCACGTGCAATAATGCTGGATTCCTTTACCCTGAACTCATATACCTAAAAAATAAATTTACATATTTACTAAATATGGAGTGTGTGCAGCTATTTTTTTTTCTTTTTTAATAAATAATACACTTCACTGTCATACGCACCTGTCTGCAGGTCTTGGAGCCGATGAGGCGAGCGATGGCACAGAAATTGTCATAATAAGTGCCGATGAGTACGCGGAAGAGGGAGGCCTCTGCTCCGCTCCAGTCTACGTTTTCAGGAGGGTCCGGTATCTTCAGCTTCACTGGAGTTTGGCAGCGGGAGTTTGCCTCTATACACAGACCATTATAAAAACTAACAAGCCAGAAATCCCAAATTCCAGATATCTGAACTAATCTGTGCATAATACAATCTGATCCTCATGCTTTTACACATATTCCATTCTAACAGCACTCAGATGTATTAGAAGGGGAGTTTTCTCAGTAGATTCTCCATCCCCTTACCTGAAGAGCTAGTGGTCTCGTCCTTCTTGTCTTCATCGTCTTTGTCATTGCTGTCGTTGGTGTCTGTCCCTCCCTCTCGGTCACTATCCGTGTCTTTAGTTTCAGTGTTCACGGTTGGTGTACTTGGCCTGCTGTTGCCAATTCTGCCTCTGCGCCTGGTTGCGGAACGTTTCAGGGGGGTTTTTGCTCGCTCAGCCACCACACCAGCTGCATACTCCTTCACCATGCTGTCCTGATAAACAATTTGTTAAAAAATTGAGAATATTTTTGTCGTAAAATATAAAAAAGAGCCATACATGAAAAGTTTTTTTAATCTAGTACCCCTGTACTGCCGCACCAACAGTTTCTTTTATTAGGTGTCATGGGCTTTTCACACAAATAGCTGCTAGAAATGTCCTTCAAAAGAGGCATTTCTAACTTTTATACTCAAGAGTACATTTCAGACCCTGTACTTGCTTATTTTTACTTGTGTAAAGGAGATAAGTGTACTCCTACTTTATTAAAAAAAAACAAAAAAAAAAACCCTATCTGTGCTTCTACTTGAATAAGGAACACATGTACTTTGAACACCTCTGGGAGACTTAACTAAAAACTGGTAATTTTCTGCTTTTATTTATACAATTTCATTATACTTAAACAAAAACATATCTTATCTACTACTATAATTAATTCAAGAAAATCAGAATCCACCAGGAAACTGCAATCTATGCACTTTATAAAATATAATTTACTGGGATGTACAACTAATTTTCCTTACCTGAACTAGGTACATGTAGCAATCAATGCCACATGGCTTGCTGTCTACCATATTCTCCAAGTTCTTGCGCTTGTATGTATTTGGAGTTGCATGAAAAGCTGTATGGAGAAGCACAAACATCCACATCACAAACCCTTTCTTTATTGTCTTACTGAAGCGGTGTGTGGGAACAGAGCTGAGACTCACGGTGAAGGAAGCAATCATATTTGAAGCAGCGCCTACAAAACAGTGTATGGAAGGAGTGCAGGCTCTGCTCTCTCTGGACTGATTTAGCGTTTGGGCCGTCAATATTGGGTGTACACACTGGAGGAAGGGTACCTGGGAGCTGCTGCTCAGTCAGCTCTTTATACCTGCGCACAGTTTAAAGGGCAAAGAAGAAAAAATATAAAAAGATACACCACCAGGATACTAAAGTCCTCCTAACATACTACTTGAAATCTGAGATTTACTTGGTTTTAATCTTTGCTTCTCAAACCAATCATCTGCAGCCCCTGATCCAATCCAACTGCTGCAAAGTATTTAGTGTTCTCAATTGGTTGGTTAGCTGTGCAAGCCCGTTGGGTTTCTGGGTTTATAATTCTAAAATTGAGTACTGATTCATAATTTCTTTGTTCCTACTAAGATCAAAGTTAAAGAAATTGAGAATGATAACAATAACGCCATTTTATTGGCCACAGTTATTCACAATGAGTCCAAAAAATTAAATTAAAAACATTACCATACTTTTTAAATATTTGTCTTAAACTATGTTAACGACAGGTCAGTGTAATTAGGACACAAGTAGACATTAATCGCAGGAGGATTTAAGGTAAACACATAATATGCATATTTTTTTGCACTCACATAGTTTTTTTATTCATTTCTCATAGAAGCACTACCGTGAACAAAGCCCACACAGTGCACATGCTTGGAATACCTCTATGTATAAAAGAAAATAACATGTACATACATGTGGAATTATGGGATTGCTCAGACAGTAAATATGGTGCAAAGTAGGATTGCAACAAGGATTTTACTGACCAGAAACAGGGTATAGGTAACCTTCTGAAATCATTTTTAATACAGAATTCAATTAATAAATGACAATAATAAATAATTTTACATGTTTTCTTAATAAAATAATTGAGTAAACGCAAAACTTAAAAAAAAAAAAAACATTATTTATTGACAACACTAAGTTGCATGCATACAACTCCCTACTATTTTCACAAAATATATTATGCACTTCATTAACTCACCTGGAACACCTACAGTTTCTGACACCTTGATCAAAGCTTTGCGTCCATGCACACAATCTGGGACACAACATAAATCATTGGGAAACCTGCTATCGCAGTTATACATTTTTCTTCCACCGTAGGATATTGGGAACAGTTCCAGAATCCAACATTTAAATCTTTGTTTCTCCAGTATTCTTTTAAGCGAAGAACTTCTAAACCAAATTGGTTGCTGCCCAACAAAGTTTTCTCTCATTACCATAAAGTTAACCTGATTCCAACTTTCTTCTGATGCCTCCACTGCTCAATCATGTTGCTGTTCTCAGCCTAGGGACACTGACTTAAATAGAAAATTAGTGATCTCCATTCGTTTTGATAACTTCCAGGCATTTTTGATGCTGTGTTCAGTGTGAATGTACGGAAACATTCATATAAATTGTTTGAAGATTATTTGATCAAAAAACAGAAATCCAGAATACTGGAAACGATGGTTTTCAGATTGAAATCCACTTGGAACAAATTTGATTTAACAGATTCATGAACTGAGCACACAAAGCCTTCCTCAAGAGACAGTCTTTCGGCACAGCTCAAAGTTCAGAACACAGTGCCTACAGAAAAATGTGTGAAAATAATGCCAATGAGAATGCTCACTGTTATAAAGGCCTGGACAAAACATTCTGCTGAATTCTCTATTTTACATTCAAGTAAACTGATAAATTTCCTTTCTTCCACTAAGATGCTGCATGTGCAAAACTACACAATGCTTTTGCATAAGGACTTACTTTTCTTTGAGTTCCTCTG
Organism: Neosilurus mollespiculum; assembly: GCA_030014195.1. Lineage (NCBI taxonomy): Eukaryota > Metazoa > Chordata > Actinopteri > Siluriformes > Plotosidae > Neosilurus > Neosilurus mollespiculum. The sequence goes on along the minus strand of JAQMYF010000025.1, from coordinate 17,134,893 downwards.
GTGATCCTTTATCAGGGAACATGGAGGAGATGGCATCAAAGATTTTATCAGAGGGGAACTTCTTTGAAAAGTCACTGCTTCGACCTATGACGGCAGTAACACCACACACAACAAGTTTAAACACGTATGTCAATTTAGAGAAGAAACAGCACAAACACTAACACCACTTCACTACAACTACATGTGGTATAAAATGCATTTACATTTACGGCATTTGGCAGACGCCCTTATCCAGAGCGACTTACGTTTTTATAAAACTGAACACTTGAAGGTTAAGGGCCTTGCTCAAGGGCCCAACAGTGGCAGCATGGTGGTACCGGGGCTTGAACCCCTGATCTTTGGATCAGTAAGCCAGAACCTTAACCACATGAGCCACCACCGCCTGGTGCATGCAGACTAATGCCTGTTATACTAAAGATGAGTATGTATACAAACACACATATACATACATATATATATATATATATATACACACCACACACATACATCATTATAAATAATTGCCAGCCATCGTGCTGACCCTTAACTTAACCTACAATGACCAATGTATGCATATGTATACGGCTTCGCAAAAAATGGCTCCCAAACGGGACAAACCCAGAAATTATCTTTTTATAGGCTAGTTTTATACTTACATTTTACAGTTTCACAAACTACTGTTGTGGGCGGATTAATTATATAAACCACTCAGTATCTATAAGTGTTATTGAAATTATTAATGCGTAAAAGATTTACAATAAAACAAAACAGGAAGTGAACTGTACGTTTCATTTTTGTGTCCACATATTGAGACATTAATGTAGGCATGCCTTGGGGATTCCCCACAGATTTTCAAAGACTGTTGTTTAGTTTCGTAAACATGAAAATAGGTCCTCGTTTTAAACATTACTTACATAATGACCATAAAACTGCGTGAAAAATTTTGAAATATAAATACTATGTAGACGAAGTTGGTGTCTGTAAAGCTCACAAATATTTGCCCTTTTTTGTGGTGCATAGCATAAAACCATAACCATATCACTTCCATATATTTATTACAATATAACAATAATATTTAGCTAATACAAGCAGTGTTTAATGGAGTATCAAATGTTAGACAACTTTTCAATTGTGATTATGTTCTGTTTTTGTGAGTTTCGGTGTCCGTACAAAAACACCCTCTAAATCTATCATTTTGGACATGGCATTTAGGATTTTGCACATGCTACAGAATACTTCTAGCAGACTGAACAAATTTCAACCTGTTCCACATTCATATGTCCCAAAATTATGTGCTTTTCAAAAACCTTTGTGTAGCAGTTGGACACCATGAAACTCACAAAAACTTTTGAGCAGACTAACTTACGATGCCTGCCAATTTTAATGTACACAAAGTTAAGCCATAAAACCTGTGTATCATTTTGAGGAATGGTTTTGACTATCTACTGGCATGATTTAGATCTTGTTTTATTGAACGTTACACTAAGTGTCCCAATTTGTGATTCCATTAGCAAAGCCATACACATGTACATACACAAACAAATCCCTGAACCACCATGGCTGGTTACACTGCTGCAACACAAAGGAGAGTCAGCACCACAGCAGAGAGCTTGGCTGCAAGCCAGCTTTGCTACATACATGTAACTCAAACAGGAAGAGGCAAAGAGGCAACTCCAAAATTACTTTGAGTTGTTGTTCAGCATTCCTACAATTTTCTGAAGTCTCAGATGTAGAAGTAAATACATATAACAATTACACAAAAGGCGGAAGTTAACTGACATCACTGTCAAGTCTCAAAAGTGAAGTTGTTGAGCAAGCATGCGCTGATCTTGTTCAGCGCTCACACAAAGTGAACAAGTGCCCACGTAGAATGAGCACATTTGAAGCAAAAAGCCCTCTGAAGTTTTGAGACTAATTAAACACCATAAACTGTATTTTACCAGAGGCAATCCATATGATGAGAAATCTCAACAATGGAGGGAAATTACACACCCATAACCTCAAACATACGTAAGGACATAGTCCTGATTCATAGAATTGAAAACCAAGCTTTAGAGAGTTGATCAGTACGCTTGATTCCACGTACATAATGTTTATTTCGAGAATGCAGGGTGAGAAAATAAAAAGTGCTTCACAATGTACTACAACAACTACAGACATTAACTGTAGTCAAGTGGTCAAGCTGCATCACACAGCCTTACATGAGCCTTTTAAGACTTGTAAAACTTTAAAATTGTTTGTGTTATACTTGAAGCTAAAGCCCCATATATTTGCACACTAGTTTATTTTGATAGCTTTTTGAAATTGAACAAGAGGAAGGAAGACTCTGCAGGAAACTCAAGCCTGTTCTTTCACTGACTGACTGAAGCCTTGCTAGTCTGGAATTTTCATTTGTGTAAAAATACAAGTTCCAAATAAAATAAGAAAATAATCAAAAATGAAAGCACAGGGCTCCCGAGTGGCGCATCGACAAGGTGCACGACTATCAACCCGGAGAGCGCAAGTTCAAATCCAGATTGATGCCACAGTTATCCGTGACCGGGAGTCCATGGGCGCTAACTGGTCGAGCTCTCATGGGAGGGAGGGATGGCATATGCTCACTTCCCTGTCACTCACAGCGATCACCAGCCAATCATGGGCATCTGTGA
>JAQMYF010000025.1:17081834-17098767 GCA_030014195.1 Neosilurus mollespiculum | reverse complement strand
TATATATGATTGCTTTTAATAGGGATTTTCTCTCAAGTTTACTCACTCATTTTCCAAACCACGTAACCTTATTAAGGTGGCGTTGAGGCTGGCGCCTATCTCAGCTGACACTGGGCTGACAGCTCGCCAGACCACAGCAAGGCAAGACACACACCCACTCACACTCACACCTAGGAACATTTTATAACCAATTAGCCTAATGTGCATCTCTTTGGACTGTGGGAGGAAACCAGAGTACCTGGAGGAAACCCACGCAAGCACGGGGAGAACATGCAAACTCCACTGAGAAACGCCTGAGTCCAGGACTGGAACACAGTAATTCAGAGCCTGCCACTACCACTACCACATTCACGTTAGGCTAACTGGCTGTTCCAAATTGCCCCTAGCTAGGTGTGTTGGCCCTGCAATGACTGGTGAGCTGTTCAGAGTGAACCCCACCTTTGCTGAAATCAGTTTCAGCCTTCCAGTGACCCTAATGGTATTAAGATGTTCGACAAATGAATGAAAAGTAATGTTAGATTCACTTTCAAAATAAAATTCTGAATCTTTTCATTTGCCCAACTAGCTACTGAAGATTATACCACTGCACCATATTGCAATAACACTGTAATCTCTAATTAACCTGTTCAAATAAAGCTTATTTGAAAGGTAAATAAAATTTCAACAAATAATAAAAGTATAATTAAACTGTAAAATTTTACATATATTTATAAATGCAAAAAACAAAACCAAACATTATGATACATCTTGAGCATTTCCACTCTATCAAATGATTCGGCAATAAAACAAAATAAATGTTGTAAACAAAGTAAATAAAAATTAAGTAATAACATTCAAATTCTGAGTTTTGCTCTTAAATAAAATCTTAAACTAAAAGTGTCATGACTTGACATGATATTAAATAATCTTATTATATTACATATCAATAATCATAAAACTCCTCAACAACTCTGACTGGGAATATTAATAGATTCATCTTCATATTTTTCAATATGTGATCCAAGTAAACACAGCTGTGTACATGAGTTTTTGTGAAATGGATGGTTTGTGAGCGCTTCAGTCAGAGACATGAATCTCACAGGGAGTTGTGTAGTAAAAGCTTTATTCTGGACTCTATTATCACAGCCATTGTCCTCCCTGGTCATCTTAAATGACCGTGATCTATCTGGGTTTATCGTGTCACTGTCTTAATATGAACACTGATGGTTTGATTTGTGGAGAGGGAACTTTGAGAGTCCTTTATCTTCTTTACAGCAGATGTGGAGATGTTCTGATGGCTCATTGAATCTGTATAAAATGTCCCGTCATGGATTGTTTCACCACTTTGTCTAAAGTGCTGCAGGGTGTTCCACTGGAGCAGGGACCTTGTCATGGTACAAATACATATTTACAGACCTGGCATTAATTGCATTTATACATAGGGTTTTATTCAGAATACAGTCCAAGCAGAGTACTGTGTTTGTGTTAATTGAATCTAAACCAATGTTCATTTAAATATTAAGAAGAAATTTACCTGAAACTGCTTTCTTCATGAGAGTAGGAAAATTCACAGCACCCACTTGGCATTGCGTCCATTTCCACCATTTTGTTTCTATCAGCAACCTAGGAAAATAATTAAATAAACACAGCATAAGTATGGCAGGTGTGTAGTTAAAATACTCTTTAAAAAAGGTGGAGTGATTCGATGTTTTATAAATTAAAGAAAGACGTGTAACACCTTTAAATTAGAAATTTAACATTTAATTTAAGACAGTGGAGGTCTGAGAGACACGTTAGATCCTGTTATTCCATTCATTATATCAGCTATTAGCAGAAAAACTGGAGAAGCTGTAGCCTAATGGTTACAGAAGTGGATTTGGGACCGAAAGGTCACTGGTTCAATTCCCGAACCAGCAGGAAAAATGTGTGGCAGTGGGGGAGTGAGCTGCACCTTCCCTTCCTCCACCTTCAAGGCTGAAGTGCCCTTAAGCAAGGTGCCTAACCCCCTACTGTTCTCGGGGCGTCCCCAATGTGTGTGGCAGCCCACTGCTGCGAGTGTGTGCTCACTGTTAACGTGTGTGTGTTCACTTTGGATGGGTTAAATGCAGAGGCAGTAATTTCCCTTGCAGGATTAATACAGTATAGCAATATATATATATATATATATATATATATATATATATATATATATAAAAAGCCTTTGATGAATTCACTCATCTATTCATTTGCTGAACTGCTTAATCCTACAAGAGTCATAGGGATCCTCTCTCAGCCAACACTTGGCTTAAGTTTGTTAGGGAGCATAAAGCCAGTGTTACAGTTAACCCATGTAACACCACCTTAATTATTCATCATCTTATGTTGTGAGTTTTTGAATCCAAGTCAAAGACTCACAATGTGTTGCCAATCAACAACATTATCTACCAATAAAATGAAGTCAGCTGAAGACCTGATTTTACTGAATGACCAGCTTATCTCATCAATGGACTTTTTCTTCCCTGATGGCATAAATATAAAATTCGGCTCAAATAGCGAAAGAGTGGTTCAGGAAGCATATCATTTCACACCACAGAGTCCTGAGCTTAACCTCATTGAAAGTCTTTGGGATGTGCTGGGGAGGACTTCATGGCGTGGTTCAATTCTTCCGTGGACTTCACAGGATTTTAGAAAAAAAATAAATAAATAATCAATGCAACGCTGGATGGAGAAAAGACCCTTGTTGCGGTGCATAAGGTTGTCCATACAACGAAACAGAGAGTGTGCAGTTTTTCGTTTTTTGGCAGAGTAGTTGAACAGTTATAACGTTTACCTCTGAGCTGTAGTCATATGCTGATTCGAGAGGGCTCTGGTCCTCATGGATATTCTGGTCTTCATCGCTACTGGAAATGATATCAAGCTTGAGCAGCAGCTCATCAACAAGATCCTCAAACTCTTCCAGGACAAAATTCTGTACAAAAACAGAAAAGGTAATTCTTTCCATGAAGACTGTAATGAGTCCACTGATCTGGATTGAGTTGTGGTGACTTATTTGTTGTCTTTCAAATCATCTTTCATGTATTCTGTATTATTTTACATCCTCCACCCTGTTAACGTCTAAGTTAAAAGCACAAACACATGATGAAGCTATGTTTTTGTATACCTATAGAAAAACACAGACAGCATTAAAATGTCTCTTACATTACAGTGGGTATGACCAGTCCGTTTCTGCTTGCCTTTGCCAATAAGCGCCAGAACCACATCACTGATATAAGTGCAGAGCTCAGAGACAGACAGTTGATGCTTTCTTCTTCTGTGTTTTGCCTTTTTTACAAGTGAACCAAGTACACCAGTTACCTGTTAAACATCCGTGCAAACAAAAGAAACACTTTCAATGAGTCTTCAAGTGAGTATTACAGTGCGCTATTCATAGTGGGTGCTTTCAGTGAACATGATACACATACCACGGCTTTCACTACAAAATACACTGCACAGATCAAGGCTCCGTAGCTGCAAAGCATCCAAGATGCTTGAAATTTGTGTAAATCATCAAGCTTTCCAATGCCAAGCCCACGTATGATAACAGAATAAAATGATTTTGGTAAGGTAACCAGGTTTCCCAGGGTGGTGAAAGCAAAAACAAGGATCACACCACTTATCTGAAATCAAAACACAGTCAACAACAGTCAAACAGGTTCCACAACTTCATTACAGATGGTATATATAAAATTTCAATCTCTACCAGTGGCCTAAGCAGGCTGGAGAAGATGACTATCACTGTAGATACAGCTGTGGTCATGGCTTCATTTAGATGTACCAAGCAGCAACATTTAATCAGATGAATGAACAGAAGGAGTCCATAAAGTGAATGAATGCACTATCAAAGATAAAAAGAGGTCATGTACAGGTTATTTTCCATGGCAAAATGTTAGATACACATTTCCACTCACCTTTAAATGGTCATAGATATTCATACAGCTTCCCTTTATTCATTCATTGATTAAGTAATTTAAAGCAGTTTTTATTTTACCATCTGGAATTGTTAGATTAAGACCCACATCTCTTGCTTGCTGTTGCATAATAATAAGACGGAATCAAACAACAATGACACGAGAAGACATACTCTTTTGCAAATCTGTGTCATTACTTTCTATTTCCTTCCTGGTTTTATTCATTACTGATATACCCTGCTGCCTGTGTTTTCAATGCTGATAACATTTATCAGATATATATATATTCAGTAGCTCATTAAAAAAACTATACAAACATATCCATCTACTGTATCAATGGATTAAATCTAATGTCAGTTCCAAATGTACCGTACAGGGAGATTTTCATTCCCAGTTGTATAAACAATATGCACAATATGCTTACTCAAAGGCTCAACTGTGGTCCTTTGGGTCCAATTATGTAGCCTACAAAAGCCTTCAATGTACACTGCATTCATTTTCCCCAGAAAACAATATATACCAATTGGACAAAAGATATACCCTTGAGTGACAATTTTTTTGCCATGTTTTATACATATGGTAGTGCTTAGTTTTTTGGGGTTTTTTTCCATCTTGGTCAAGTGCAGATCAGATTGAAACTGAAAATTTTGTTTTTCAGTTTCCTACTGCAAAAATTTAGACCAGATGTGTTGGAAGGTGATGGAATGTACTTGCAACAATTTTTTTTTCTGATGATAATTATGACTGATTATCATTTTATCTGCTTTTTATATTTTTATATAATTTACACAATTACATTCTTCACACATTCTCCCTCTCTCTCTCTCTCTTTCTCTCTCTCTCTCTCTCTCTCACACACACACACACACACACACACACACACACTCACACACACACACAAATCTTTTTGTCCTATCTTGCTGCATATAAATGCTTGTAGGATCAACAATTAAGTTTAGGTATTTGTGTCCTGCGTGTTGGTTCAATCCGGATCAGTGCAGATGGGACTCTCACCCACTGGGGTCAGACTGAACCCGAACGGCTAGAATGGATAGGTCAGAAAAGTGGGATCAGAAAAGTGGGATAACAAATGATAAGTGGACTTTTAATTTAATTTTATATAATTATTATTGTTGTTAATGATGATAATAATAATAAGAAGAAGAAGAATAAAATTATTATTATTATTATTAATATTATTATTATTATATGCAATGGCCTGGCGAGCTGTCCAGGGTGTATCCCGCCCTCGCCTAGAGTCGGCTGAGATGGGCGCCAGCCTCCCCGCAACCCTAATTATGATTAAGTGGTTCAGAAAATGAATGAAAGAATGATAAATTATTATCAATATTATTATTAGCTCTCTCCAAACACAGTGGCAAGAGCTATTGGAGTGGGTGGTGTCCGTCTGTCCATTTGTCACATTTTGGTTTCCAGACAATAACTTATGAATGCTTGCTCCGATTTTGATCAAATTTGGTATGCGGATTTGTCTTACAGGTATGTAGCCTGAGATGGGTGCACACCAAAATCCGTGCATAATTAATGAGCCAGCTGGACTTCATTTATTTAACACTACAGTTTGGTTTTTGGACAATAACTTGAGAATGCTTGCTTTGATTTGGATGAAATTTGGTGTGCAGGTTTGTCTTTCAGTTACCTCACCTGGGATTGGTGCACACCAAAATACGTGCATGATTAATGAGCCAGCTGGACTTAATTTGTTTAACACAACAGTTTTGATTTTGGTTTAAGATATAGATCAACTTTAAAATACAGCGGTGAGAGCTTTGGACCCCTGTAGTCTATTTTTATTATTATTATTATTAGTAGTAGTAGTAGTAGTAGTAGTAGTAGTAGTAGTGACTCATGATAAGAATTACTAAACCAGTGGTAACTTGAAAGAGATTTAAGCCTAACTCTTGAACATCACTTCAAGGCAGTTTGGATTTGAACTATATATCGCCTTTTAGAAATAAAAAAAAAGATTTTTTTCATTCTCATCTTCCCAAAAGAACTACACCAAAAACATGAATCACCTGAATACTACATATGTGCTAGAAATAGAAATGAACAATTCAGAAGATGGAGAAAAATAGGTTCAGTTAAATTCAAGGCAAGATTTCTCTACAATATGTTTGAGCCCAAGCTTTTCTACTGTCTACTACCTGTTCCCAAAAGGAGGCAGAACTTAAGTCAACAAATATCTTGAAATCTTCTCTTTGCAGATGTTCCACTGTGTCTGCGGTCAGTGTGAAGTGAAGCACCGAACAGACAAAGCACAGAAAACTGAGCAGGACTACAATCACCTGCAAGTCAGAGAAAATGCATCTGATCAGTCATCAGTGATCATCAGTGAATTATAGTGATCTATAAACAAAAGGAAATTAAAAGATATAATAGCAGTGAACATTACTTCTATCCAGTTTCGTAAGTCTGTCCAGTAATGCCGTCCTCTCTGAGCAATGACATATGATTGAAAGTAGAGTTGAAGCACATTAAGCAGGAGCAGGAGAAGCTGCAGGGGCAAAGAGATGGAAGGGAGAAAAATAATCACTTACACTACAGTCTTAAAATGCTTATATGACTGTGCTGTAAGTGATTATTAACAATAATTCATGTTGTAAAAACAGAAAGTAAAGACGTTTACGACATGTTTGACTATAAATATAGCAGAATTTCTTGATTCTAGTAGAGTACTACTAACTGTCACACAAGTGTGTTGCAGGAAAGACAGAGGATGCAATATGCAGACTGAAGAGTTCTGGGCAGGCAGATCCAAAACACAGTTCAAGTTTAAGGTCAAGCGATCAAGCATACAACACAGCAGAGATAATCCAAACACAGTAGACAAGACTGGCACTTAATCATACACAGGAACACTATGGAAAGTAAACAGAAACGGTGAGACAAAACATGTCATACATGTAAATAGCAAACGAGAGTAAGCAGGCAGGCAGTGGTGGCCTGGTGTTAGGGTGCTGAATTCCTGATCCCAAGGTCGGGATCAATGGGTTGTCACTGCTTTTCCCCCAGTGCAGCTAAGTGGGTTATGGTGAGAGGCATGTAAAAGAACCACTGCTGATTTTTGTTAAGAGTAGGCTGCATTGCCATCAGCATGTTTCTGCCCTGCGATGGCCTGGCGAGCTGTCCAGGATGTACTCTGCCCTTGCCTAGAGTCGGATAAGATGGGCGCCATCCCCCCACGACCCTAATTAGGATTAAGTGATTCAGAAAATGAATGAATGAATGAATGAATAAGCAGGCATGGTAATGACTGGCAGTAAATAACACAGAGCAATACTTTCTGGTGAGTAAGTAAGTAGTGAGAGCATGAGTGCCTATATAGTGAAGGGGGTGATTAGGTGTGGGTGAGAACAATTGTGCGGGTAGTCATGTGATGTATGAGTCCAAAGTCAGGTGAGTGTGAGTGGTGAAGAGGTTGATAGGAGGGGTAGTGCAAATCCTGTGAGCATGACAAAACAGACAATGAGGCAACAACTTTAATGATTAAAAATTTTTTAATCACTGGATACTCATGAATGCAACCTTTAAAATGAAAACTCGTATCAGTCCTGTCACTGTACCGACTACCAGGCATCATATGTTATGAGCAGTAAGATAAGCCTGATAAAAACTGCTCTTGTTTTCTCACCTCTCCAGCTGGAGTGCAGTAATCAAGGGCAGAGGAGGAGTGATGAAGCCTGGTAGAGTAAACGAATACTGAGGACAGAACAGCTCCCATGCACGACATTTCTCCAAGCATGGTGACTGTAGTAAAGAGGTTATAAACAGGGCTGTATAAAGTGAACTGCAGCATTACAGCATGGGTGGAGTCACTCAACCAGCCTGAAGTCCAGAGTTTCCTAAGCCTGCTGGATGCTTCAGAACTGTAAGAGAAAGGAAGTCATGAAAACAGTTTGTAAATGTAAAAGGTCACAACTCTGTCACAGCTGTTGTGCATGTGTGAGCTGTCATGCGAGTTTGTCTGTGAAATGTTCGTCTGGTGCGATTTTTACTTGGGACACGGATATTTCTCAAGACTCACAGAGCTATGCTTCTTTATATTTCTTGTTAGATGGACACAAAATCAAAACCTTGAGCACATATGATCTTTGGATTAATCAGTCGAATCTTTCACCTGTTTTTTCCCAGGGGGACATTAAATCCTCTTCCTTCATAACACCGGAGTTTCCCACATCGGTAAGGCTCAGTAAAAAGACTAAAAACAGATGCCTGAGCATCAGGGGAAGACTAAAAACAGGGAGAAAATGTCATAGGTTTAGATTTTAAATACATTTTAAAGCATTGTGTTAAATTATGAAAGTGTATGTAAAGTATATACTGAAAGTCACAATCTGACTGGTTCACTATTTTAAGATAATTACAATAATAACAATTATTCGCGGTGAGGTGGATGTCGCTGAATTGAATAGGCAGTAACGTCCACCTCACCTATGCCCGAGTCAAAATTTACATATGATGGTACAAATTATGGTACATAACACTCAATGAGTAATGATTAGAATAACAGCCATTGAGAAATTTGATAGTGAATCATTATTTATTCCACTGGATAACCCTAATCTGTACTTTCACATCAATTTTCTGTTTGATGAAATAAATATTACAAAGGACTATTTTTCACTAAAGTAAAACTCAGTTTGTTTAGTGCTTTTAGTGATTTACCTGACATGCTGAGTTGTGTCTATCTTCGATCTTCGTGATGACTGGTTCACCAATTAAAGGGACTGATTTTACCTGTTAACAGCAGAGAACCAGTTTCAAATCTGAAGATCAGCAAATCATAAAGTGACACTTTTTGCCATAAAGAATATATTTTGCCAGAACTGCATATTTTCCCCTATTTCTCATTTCTAATAAATCAAACACTTAAAATGTAAGTCAATCCAAAATCTTTGCTTTAAAAATGATAAAGTCGATTATCAAAGTTACACTACTACGTTATAAATAAATTCCCTGCCATCACCAGCAGAGGTCGCTATTGTGTCAGATATAACAAATTCATGAGTTTTACCTTTAAAATAAATAACCAGGAATTAAATATATGCCAAGCTTCCATCCTTGCACGATTTCTATTGCATGCATTACAGTTATTATTTAATGATGTAATTTCAGCAAACAAGGAATAATCAGACAAATTCAAAACAAAATCACTAGAATTTTCAAAGCTTACATTGTCTTCCAAGCCATCATAGTTATGGGAATAATGGTACAGCTCATGTAGAAACGTGTTTGCTGTCCAGTTCCACCAGTTATCAAGCTTCTGGATAGACGGAGTCCTGCATTTTCAAGAAAGCACTATGGGTTAAATGACCTTGCCATCAGTACTCAGTGTATTGATTCATATGCTTTGAAATAGGTGACATTTACCCAGCAAAGCGAGCTCTGACTGCCTGATTCATAAGAAACGTATTATTAGATGACTTTCCATAAGCCACAAAGCCGACTATAGACGAGGCAAACACACATAACACCAGCTTTCTGCAGACACAATAGGGGAAAAACAGTGTTTTCTTTTTATTTTTTTTTAACTGCTTTATTTTTTATTAGGGTACTGGGGAGGCTGGAGCCAGTCCCAGTCGACTCTGGACGAAGGCAGAGTATGCCCTGAACAGCTCTCCAGACCATCACAGGGCCAACACACATACACACAACCATTCATATTCACATTCACATGTGGGGCAATCGAGAATCACCATGTATACTCTACACAGAAATGCTCTCACCAGGCACAAGGCTCGAACCCAGGACCTTCTTGCTGATAGGTATTTTGGGGATTTAATCAATATTTCAAATCAACATTTTAATCATGTTATACACATTTTGAAACACTGCTGATTTCATTTTTTCTTTAATAATAATTAAGTATAAACAGACCTTAATGTTTTATGAAGATAAGTCCTCTTTTTAATTTGCCTCCTCACACTTTGAAGCTCAGTGGAAGTAGGTGGACGTGCAAGCCGCAGGTATCTGGCTCTCTGACGGGCTGCCAGCACCTGTCAATCAAAAACACAGCGTGACCTTTACTTTTAATGCAGTCATAAATTGCCATGGCATGTCTAGGCTGTTCTATTGTATTAAAAAGGGCATTTCTGAAAATCAGAGAACTCATCAGCACTGAGGTATAAAGTCAATGTTACATTAAACATGCCATATGTCGGAAACACTTGCTGAAAAAATAAGCAGCCCTGTGTTTATATACCTTCTACATTCAAATATTGACTCTCAGTAAATAAGTATTTTGTTTAACTTTACAATAAGATTAAGGCATGAGTTTATGAAAAGTTTCTAGAGGAGACCGGCCTGCAGCAGTGGCAGTGTATACAACGTATAAGAATCAGCAATAATTTCTCACAGGTCTTGATTTTTGTCTCATACATTCCCATGGCAGCGTGATCCATTAAAACCCCGAGACTCACAGCACTCTAAAAGCTAGGAGTGTTTTAGACATATGCTTGAAAAATGTCATGCTCATGGAATCTAAGCTTCTCTGGGGCTCTATAAGGAGTGGGTGGGTAAGGACACTGGGCTGCTACATGATGACTAGATGAACTATCAAAGAGGATGGAGCTCTTTTTGACTGACAGCGGCATCGGCGCTTTTCAAGTTTAGTTGTATCCTGATTTTTAGCAAGGGACTGCTGCTTATAGTCTGTATTTCTGGCAATGTAGCCTACAGTTTTCAAAAAGCCTTAAATTTTACATATACATATATAATACTTTAAATAAAACCTAAATTTAGTGTTCCTGAGTTTGCACCTTGTTTTAGTTTAGTTTAGCTTTATTTGCTCATATAATAAAGTCTGCTAGCTGGCTATACAGGATGACAGACAACACAAGAAACTCAGAATTAAACAGCAGGGCTGATCAATGCTCAGGATTGATTTGGTTTAGAATTCAGGAACTCTCTTGGTACAATTTTTAACTCTCCTGGTGTGTGACAAGGTGAGCTGGCTGACTGTAAGTTTTGTGATAAAGAGAATGACTTTTATTGAAACCATGTCTGGGGTTTGGGTAAAACTGGCTAACATTCAGAGGGCATTCATAAAAATTTCAATATCAATAGCATGATGCAAAAATGAAAAAAAATGCATGATTTAGGCCTAAAATGTGCTTCTACTGCTTGACAGACCACCAGCTGCCACTGATGTACAGTATATAGAGTATATAGTAATGTAGCATTGTTACTTAAGTTAATAAATGAATACTACATCTATTTAGATATACAAATACAGGTGATATTTTTTATTAGACAGTCTCTTTAAAACATCACCATGAATTTCATAAAATTCAAAATACCTTTTCAAAATTCATCCTGCTCTCCTCTGTGTGATAGAATGAGCTGGATAAGGACCACTTCCTCACACAGGCTCCATTTTGTCTGTTAGTTCTTAGAAGCTCCATAATGGGTTCATCGACAGCTGACTTTTGGCAAAAATAGCCTTGATGGCCACACCGCAGAGTTACAAATACCGCAAAAATAAACACCTGAATTAAAACAAATTGTCATTATCATCTGACTGTCAGTAATCCAAACCCTGAATATTCGTTGTGAAGCTAAGAGTCCCTCTCAAATTAAAATTATCAACAAAATTATTTAAAATAATGCGGTTTGTAAAGGTAGTTTTGTGGCCATATAAATAGATATTTTTCAGTCAGACATTTTTAAATATTGTAATGTTTTTATACACATGTTCTCACACACACACAGACACACAGACACACGCACACACACACATTAATTAATTCATATATCCATTGGCGGGGTCCACCTTAAACATCTCACCAGTCCATCACAGGGCCAACACACACACACAACCATTTACACTCATACCTAGGAGCAGCATGATTTGAAATTGATGGATAGATTTACCATTACTGGGTGTGCTGCAAAAGCACAGAAGAGCAGAGAAAAAAATACAGAGTGAATCCACAGGACACACTTTGTAGAGTTGAACCTGTGGATGAGACAGTTTATAATAGTCTTTATTATATAATAATAGTCAATTTATAGCCTCTTGTAGGGCCTTTTATGTAATGTGTTACTATAGCGAGAATAGCATGATTTATATAAAGAAGTGTCTCAGTTTCCTTTTGATCACAACAAATACCACAAAACCTCATGATTCAGAGAATGAGTCTATCCTATTAAGACCGGGCAGAAATACAACCTGCCTGGATGGGTTAAATGCCATTCACATCTACAGGCATATTAGCAATGTCAATCCACCTACAGTCATATTTTTAGAGGGAGGGAGGAAGTCAGATAACCTGTAGCAAACCCATAATGACAGGAAGAACACAAAAAACTCTGTAATCCAGACTCAAGTTCCAACTCTAAGAGGATAATGCTTACCTGCGACACTGCTCTATTGCCATACATTTATTGTAGGGCAGTAGAGTTTACATTTAAATCTCTTCCATTATGTGTGAGTTATCAGTAAACAGGTTTTGTCATGACAAAATATTTGCTTGTTATAATTACACATATACAAACCATGGAGTTTTGCTTCAGACTTACCTCAGCCCCAGAATTCCAGTAATGATTACACAAGTGACAGACAAACACATCCACAAAGCCCATGTCAGGTAGTAGCACCAAATATGCAGAACTCTGTGTCTTCGGGAAACACTGGCCTTTGAGAAACTATTTACTGCCAGCAGATAATGGTAACAAACAAACAAACAAACATACGAACAAATTAAAGTAATAACAGGTAATCCTTTTACTACACTTATGTACTATAAAACTGTATTGCCCTGTTACACTACAGGGTTACTCTCCATATGATCTGTGCTGTACCTTAACTAAAATCCTACTCACTATCAAAGCCCCAGCTACAAGTCAGGGTAGTCTTGAGATAGCCCTGGCTTGGCCTAGGATGAGTGTGGGACTCATTTTAAATGAGAAGTTCTGTTTTAAATCTGTTTTTTGGGTACCAATTTTTAAAAGATTGTGTTTTCAACTCAAGATTAATTAATTAAGAGCCTTTAATTCATAATATTTTTGGTCCCCAGTTATGTCCACTGTCCACATATGGTACATGCTAAAAGTTCACCTGAGCTTTCTTTGTTTTCTTTGCAGGTTTATTTCTACAATTGTTTCTTTTCTTTTTTAGGCTCATAGCTCAAAAATGGCCAGTGCGACTTAATACCTAATTCGATGTGATGGGTCACATATGCGGAACATTATGAACATACAAACCTGTACAAACACTGGTTTGGTGGTTGACTTGAGTGTTTCGGAAGCATTCACTTGGTAATTTGTAATTATCATGAGGAATATTTTCTTCAGTTATTTCAGTGCCAGAGATGGAGTGTGTAGGTGTCTGCACTGCTGACCTTTCAGTTAGTTTGCTGCAAGACATAGACTCCTGGTCATATGTGTTAAAAATCTGTAAAACATACAATAAATATTAAACAATGTATTTCAGTTAAACATTGGTTCCCTTTTATTCTATCTCACATCACCTCGCATTTATTTTTCCATGGTGAAACTCTGCTCCATGAAGGGTTCTGCTCAGACATACTATCCCTCAACAGCAATGCATCCTGGTGAACTGTGAATTTATTATGAATGACACCTTACACTGACAGCAACAACAGAAAGAGCAACACTCATATAATTGGAAGATGCCTTGCTTGATCATACCTTCTACAGAGAAAATAGAAGGCATCCTGACTTTATACTGATCTCCCGAATGGCTGCCATGTTTGTTTGTCTACAGTTGCAAAAGAAAAAGGGGATGATCCCAATGATTATCAATTAAAAAAAAGAAAAGAAAGATCAGATCAATGGAGTTTAAAAATTGCACAATTTCATGTTTTAATAATTATTTAATTATTCAATGATAATAATAATAACAAGAATAATAATAATAATAAAAATAAACATTTTCAAGCAATTTTCATGGTATTCAAACATGTAAACATTTGCATGACCTTTCATTTCAGGCACCAGTAGAGCACCAGAGTACATTTACTAAATCAACAAACTCCACAGTATTTCATGAATCTGCCTCCCCTCCTCCCCTCAAATGCTGAATTTGATTGTGTGTACTGGACTGCCTGTTTGGCTTCCTCATTGTATTTATGGTTTTTCCGCAATCTGTGTACACACTGTTCTGACTGGTCGGTTGAAAGCTCCACACCCAGTCCACTGAGAAGCAGACTGAGATGGGTGGAGATACCACTGTGCATGGGGGGCAATGGGAGAAGCCAGCTAATCGGTAGGTCCAGCATGCCATGATGCACTAGTGGGCCCAAAACTTGGTGAAAACTTTGTGGTTACAGATAGCATAAATAGCCCAGAGGGAAAACTTAAACATGCACTAATCTCATTATTGAATAGTTTGGCATTGTGTAACATGGCTATTAAACACTGTAACAACATTTGTGGATAAAAAAGTGGATAAAAAAATTTATATCTTCTCTTTAAAGAAGGTTTCTCTTTACTTCCTGTTTTAAACATATTAAACTACCAAAAAAAAAACTACTAACAAAAAAAAAAGCATATTAAACCCTATAGAACAAGCCTCAAACTGGTCAAACACTCAGCTTGGCCAAGAATATTGGGCAAATGTGTGTTTAAATGTGAGAAAGTGAATGTATAAAAAGAGGTAAAAGTATACCTGAATAATGAATCGGTTTAGTAATGTTAACGAATTAGCATTAGATAATTGATAAGCTAGCTAACATTTAAGGGTACATGTGGTGAATTAGTGTTACTGGCTATTTAAAACAATCACGTATAACATCAGCGATTCCTTTCAGCAGTCTATGCCCAATTTTATAGTGTCTGAGAGATGCTCAGAGACATGTTGCCTTTCTGACTGGCTGTTCCAGCCTGGTAGTTACACAAATTTGTTGGATTGGCTGAGCTAAGTCACTGACCCCTGCATCATAACACATTATCAGCCAGTGCTGAGCTGCACAAACTACAAGTGTTCAAGTTGGTAACTTGAAACAAACAAATTGAACAAATAATCCACTTCAAAAAAAGAAATGGGAGATTTGTATCTGTAAGTTCACACCGTATATTTTCTTTTTTTTTTTTTTAACAAATATTTGGCAAGAAATAGGTAATACAGTTTGCAAAATTAACAAAAAGTGATCATTTAATTTGTTGCAAATTTCTTAAGGAGAAGGTGCTAATTATTTATGTTAGCTAGACAACAATTATATTTTCTTGGTGTTCTTATAATGTTTGTACATATAACATTTTAATGAGCAGTCATCATTCATTCTGACCTTGCTGGTGCGGAAGAGGAAGGACACAAGGGAGCCTAAAGGCAGCAGAGTAAGTGCACACAATCCATTCCATACTGAATGCAGTGAAACACCAATCAGACCAGACTCCAACCAGTACTGACATCATGAAAACACAGAGTAAGAAAAAAGGCAATATGGAAAATTCTGCATCATTCCAATGTGAACAGTTTGTGTAAGTGTCTACCTGGTCTTCTTGAAAGTAAAGGAGTACACAGTTAGCACACATATAAGCTTGCAGCAGCAGGAGACATACACTCAAACGCTGAGTGTGTGTATGTGTGCTGTATGATGGATTACAGTACACAGACAGCCATGGGTGGAAGTCCTTTAGGCAATCAGTAAGATTCAGATGCAGCAACTAGACAGAATGAAACAGTCTCACTTGTTACAGATATAGAATAATTGTTAACATTAAAGCTAGAGTAGGAGAAGCCAGCAAAAATATACTAACATAAAAAAATATGGCAGACTTTGCTAATCTCACCCTACATTTCAACCCACCCTCAAAAGTTACTCTTTTTCTTAAAGTTACCCAAACACATGAATCCACACTGCCTGACTACTGCTGAAGGATGAGTCAATGAGAGATAGCACTGGGGAAAGGAGCATAGCGCACTGTTGTCATATGCAGCTAATGTTCATTCATCTATTCATCCAGTATCTGCCACTTATCTGAGATCGGAATGCAACAGGTCTAGGAGGGAAATCCAGCATCTCTCTCCCCAGCAACACTCTCCAGCACCTCCTGAGGGATCCCGAGATGTTCCCAGGCCAGACAGTTGGTCTGCAAGTTCTGGTTCTACCCTGGGGTCTCCTCCCCGTTGGACGTGCTCGGAACACCTCTTAAGGAAGGTGACCAGGAGGCATTCTAATCAGATGCCTGAACCACCTTAACTGACTTCTTTCGACATGGAGGAGCAGTGGCTCTACCATGAGTTCCCCCTGGAGTGGAGTCCTTCCACCTACTTGAATATTTTGGGCCACTTAATGTAAATTTATGACATATCCCCATGACACACATTCCAGAACTAAAATGGAATGTAGAAATGCTCATAGGGTAAACACATTTGCAAGGTACTCACCTCTCTGAATTTGAGCTGTCGGTCTAAAGCGTACAGTTTGCGCTCTACTTGTCCATCTCCTTCATCCACTGCTAACCAACACTGGGCCAGAAAGGTCCAACTTGATCCATCCACTATGTCCTTCACCATCACATGATTCAAGAACCAACTGGGAGACACACCTCCACCATCATGCCACACACACACCTGCCATATTTGGCCCAGACTCTGAGCAGAGCTGAATGGGGGTTTGAATTTAATAAACAAATTGGTGAATGCAGATTAATCAGAATGTGTAATTAAACAGATTTGTTTTAGTGGTTTCTGACACTGTACGCTGCACTATTTTCTGTGCATATAAAACTATTTCAAAGAAAAAGAAAAACATCACAGAACTGAACGCTTTGAAGCCCCTAAAGGGATACAGTATGTGTAAAAAATATATATATTAAAAATATGATAGAAATGATCTGGTGCACACAAGAAAATTTCTCATGTGCTCAAAATAGTTTCTATTTTTTTTAAACCTTCACACATGTTCCATTCGGAGCTTTTCAATTCTTATTCAGATTGGAACTGTGGCTTAAAGTGTCATGTGTCATTTTCTGAACCGCTTAATCCTAATTAGGGTCGCGGGGAGGCTGGCGCCCATCTCAGCCGACTCTGGGCAAGG
>JAQMYF010000025.1:17062896-17081523 GCA_030014195.1 Neosilurus mollespiculum | reverse complement strand
ATAACCCAGTTAGCTGCACTGGGGGGACAGCAGTGAGAACCCATCGATAGTGGGGCTTGAACCCCCGACCTTGGGATTAGTAATCCAGCACCTTACCACCAGGCCACCACTGCCCCGTGGCTTAAAGTGTGAAGTCAATTTTAATAGTTATGAGTATATACTGCTTATTAACTGAGCTTGAGGTCAGTACAATAAAATTCCATACTGATATTTTGATGTGTTGACCGAGTGACAACGAGGTCAATGCAGCAAGGCTGAGGTCAGGAATTTCCTTGTTCTGATTGAACTAACAAGGTGAATAAGTATTTTGTTTATTGCATGACATGTATTTAGTTTATGGCATTTTATTAACACCTGCCCCCAAATGGTGGGGGAAAGAAACCAGAAGTTGATTTCTGCTTCTGCAAGTTGAAAGCTCTGCTGGGGAGATGCAGCTCTCAGATCCAAACTTGTGCAAGGATGGCCGTGAAATGCTTGTCTGGATGAGCAAGCGAGGGACAAAAACTCGCAAAGGCGCAGACGCATTTCTCCCTGAAATTATGTTACAAACAGGGAAAGATATCCGAGTTCTTGAGGTGGTAAGTAAAGAATGTTCATACCACTGGAGGTCTTTTTTTACGTTTTCTTTTTTTGATCTTGAATAAATTTTCCTAAATCTTCCTAGCCATTGCTCATTTTATCTTTTGCAACACCAACAGAGCTTTCACCTTCTACAAACTCTTGTAGATAGTAGACTTAACTCTCTGAATGCTTGTGTTCTCTCATGTTAAAAAGATTCCAACAGTAAATCTAACACAATACTTCTTTCATCACTTGTACTGTCGTTGCCATATAATATAATAAACACAAGTTGTGTTCTACTTAAGTACTCTATTTAATTTGTATATTTACGTCGACATGTATACATACTGCTAACATTCTCTTACTTAATTAGTACATTGAAATACCACTTATATAAACACATTTTTATTATGCTGCTTTGTAAAATGTTTTTCACACAAATGTTACTGTATTACCTCAAAGAATGTCAGATAATGTCATTGTGTAAGAATTTAAACTTTGCATAAAGCTAAAATGCTTTCATTATTTGTTGTATAAAGCAAACAAATGCACCAAAAATGTCTTAGCCAATTGGGTATGATGAAAATGTGATTGTTTCATTTTAGGATGAAATATTGACATACAGTCACAGTAAAAGTACTGATTTATTGTTACCTCAGAATAAATGTTGTCCTGGAGTTGCGAGTGAAGAATGCGTGGTCAGGATTGCTGAGCTCTCTTGTCTGAGATACTCCTTTATCTCCATAAAGAACTATATGAACCTGACACCAGGAAAAAAATAGAAGTAAAATGCTCTAATCCATCGACATCAACATAAACCGTATTGTAATATAGTGTATTGAACTGTGCATGTGTGTACAGTAACTGTTTTACAAAATCACTCCGTTACTGTAATAGTGCAGGGTCTAAAATTACAAGTAATGGCTTGTTTAATTAGTTAAGCCCAAAAGATTCAGAATTCAGAATGCATTACTTAAAATTAAGCAAAACTCTGCAAAAGGAACTAAATGGATGGATGGGTTTAAAATCATATATCATATGACCATGATTTCTACCATACAAAGAAATGTTCCTTTTTTTACTTACTAACAATTACTAAGAGGTTGGCGATAACCAATTCTTGATTTTAAAAGACTGAATGTTTTGTGTATGTTAATTTATACCCAATCCTGATACCTCTCTTATTACCAATACTTTAGGGCTGTTATTTAATACAGTGAAAACTTATTTTAACTCTGTCCCATGTTTTGTTTTGTGTGTGTTTAAGGCATGGACTCGTCAAGTAGCAAGTAGCAAGGTGGGGCATTCATGGTTTGGACATGTTTGTTGAACACATCCCACAGACTGGGTCTTTGGAGGCAAATTTGTTCACTGTATCCGTTCCTAAACAGTTTTTGCAATGTGGCAGTGCACATTATCCAGGTGATAAAGGCTACTGCCATTAGGGAACACCAATATCATAAAGGGATGCCTGAAACAAGGGCTAGGTAGATAGTATGTGTCAAAGTAAGATCCGCATTGATTGTTGCACCTGGCTGTCCATATGTTGTAAAATGTAAATCACCAGACATGTTCATCTTCTTCTACTGCTTCATGGTCCATTTTTGATGCTCACATGGCCATTGTAGACACTTTCAGTGGAGGACAGAGGTCAAGCATGTGTGCTCTGATCTGGTCTACAGCTAAGCAGCCTTATGTGCATCAATCTGCAATTAGAACTGTGTACTCTTGACACATCTCTAACTTAGCCATATCATATTAACCTTTTTACCATTTGTCATTCCTTATACCATTGTCAGTATTGCAGGTACTAACCAGTGCATACTCTGAGCACCCCACAAGACCTGTGGTTTTGAAAATACTTTGACCAAGTCATCTATCCAGGATAATTTGTCCCTAGTTAAAGTCACTCAGATCCTTACGCTTGCCCATTTTTCCTGCTTCCAACATCAACCTTGAGGACTGGCTGTACACTTGCTGCTTAATATACCCCTTAAAATATATAAACTCTGATAATACCTTTGCTGTCATTCTTGCCCTTGATCTGAGGCCCGTGTCAATAGTAACAGCATAAAGGAACTGGTCTGAAGAATTGTTGTCTGGCAAGAGGAATGTCCCCAAATTCTTTTCCACGTGATTATCAGCATGATTACAAAACACCAACAGCACCCCGTACAGAGCCAGTAATACGACTATTACAATACACACCATCGGGTTGGCACGGACGCTGAAAAAGACACCACAGATCAAAAGAAGCCCACACAAAGAGGTATCTGATTATGATTGAATAAATACAAGCAGATAACTATTACCTTATGTACTCAGTGATGTCTGAAACATTGTGAATACTTTGGATCATCTGATGTTTAACAGTGAATGATGACAACTGATTGTAACTGAAAGATTATTTGGCCAAAAACACAGTTAATATGTTGCAGACATGTTCAAGTGAGACAGAACACAATTTTCCTTAAGTATCCAAATTATTTTCTCTTCCCACACACTAACTGCCCCCATCACATGGATGCTACCAAACAGGGTGAGTAAAAGCTAGAACATGAAACCAGACAATACATCTTTTTAAATTACTGCTATTGCTATGTCAGCATACTTGAGCCAACAAATATCCACAGCTGGTTGCAGAGCTGTGTTGTCAGTCAGAGAATCTGACTGACAAAGCTGCTAAGTGTTATCATTTCATAAATATATTTTTCGATTTAGTTTTCAATATAGAAATATAGACTGTACCATATACCAATATTGGTGTACCAGGAAATAAGCCAGGCGTCTAGAATGGCCATAATCCTCTTCTAGGACTCTGTAAACTACTAATTTGTCATACCAGTGTACACAGCCATAACTAAATCTGTACATAAATATTTTTTTAGCACTATGAAATGCTAGCCTTCATAACACAATAGGACCCGACCTGCAGTTGACTTTGGTTGAGGTGAAACTCTGGAGAACAGTACATCCATTAGTTTTCCAATCTTTCACACCATCCCAAACTAAACACTGAGTGGAATCAATACTCAGTGTGTAGTCCACTTCATCTGCTATGTATCGATTTCTAGCATGTTTATTATAGTCAGCATTGAGCAGCATCACATACGCAATCCCAGCATCTACAATTCAAGTGAAACAAGATAATATTCAGTGTATATATATCAATGACTTTCTGATGTATATCCTATCCTTTACAAATGTTCTAGTTAAATCTAGAAACCTTTTAAAGATGATGGGGGTAGAAAGATCTGAGACGCATGTCCTTTCCAATAATAGACCTCACGTGCATTGTACAATGAAGGTGTTGGTTTGTGGTGCATTCTGTGACAGAGGAAAAGAAATATTATACAAGTCTTCTGTAATAAAAGTGCAAATAAATCTAAGAAATAATAGGGTTACCAACCTGAACATCAGCAGGATGGGGAAAGCACGTCTTGATGGCCTACTGAACTCCACTCTAATCTGCACGGCCTGCTTCAGGACCTCAGCAGTAATGTTGAACTGATGAGTGTTCACTTCAGATCGTGATAGGGTGAACTCCTTTACTGTGCTTTTCTTGGATGGAAAACACAAAAACCTTGGGCAAAATCTACATGTGAACAAAGTACATAATATCCCCCCTTACACCAATGTCACACCATTGTGAAGTTAATGCCCATTACTCTAAGGTCTCACATAACCAGTTGATACATGACAACTGTAGCTGGGGCTACTGTAACCCTACCTCTGATTTTGGACAAAGTGTGTCACAAATATGGGAGGAGGAAATTTGCAAATGAAGACACGGTAGTTGTTTAAACAGCAATGCAGTTGAAATGATTCACCACTTAACCCAAAGCAAATTTCAACACAACCAGACTTTTGTGCAGTAAAAGCCCTTGAGGTTCTCAAAGTAGCTCCCTGGCTCTAAAGTATTCTGCCTGAAGTGCCAAGAACACTTACTGGATAATTAAATTGTCTACCATCATCTAGTGTGAAGTAATTCCATTTATCCTGTTTAGCGTCATGGTGAATCATGCACAAATAAGGTAAGAATACACCCTGTTGGATGGTATTGTAGTCCATCAAAGGGACTATGCAGATACATATTCACCAACTCATTTATATCTAGGACAGGGTAGCATACCCAACCCACACTAAGCCCTGCTTTTCAGAGAGAGGAGGAAACCAAGAGGAACCCATATAGACACAAGTTGAACATGAGAAATTGTACACATCTACAGTAATGTGAATTTAGTCTTAAACCATGGGCCTTAAAGCTGTGAGGAAGCAGTGCATCCTAGTGTGCCACTGCTTACTGGAACTCTAATACAAAACCTTCTACTTAAATAATGGTCCAAATTTTCATATAGTACTTGAAGGTTGGGCCAAAAGGGCAGAATGATATTAAAGCTTAAAGGCTTAACATGATTGTGGCTGTCCAAGATGGCTACCCTAATTACATTACAGAGATCAGGGCACAATGTTTATATGTCACAGTACATCATGCCTGCTGGAAAGTCCAGCCTGGTTTGATCTGCCAAAAAACAGCCCAGTGTGGTCAAGTTTGTGGACGATCTCTGCCTGCTAATGAGTTATTTCCCACTTTACTTATTTTCATTTATTCAATTCCTTTTCCGAAAAGCTTTAACACATGCAACCATACACACTTAGATTTACACCTAGGGGCAATCAAGAATTTTCAGTTAGCCAAACATTCCTGTCTTTGGACGTTGGGAGGAAACAAGTGCACCTGGAGAGCATGCAAATTCAACACAGAAACACCGTCATTGGGCCCTTCTGGCTGAGAGGCAGACGTGCTAACTACTATGCCACCATGATGCCCAAATATATTTTTACAGAAAATTTTCATTTAGCTTCATTGTGCTCCTGCAAAATTAAAAAAGCGAATAGCCTACAGGACATCAGACATTCCGACTGTTCTTCAACTATATTTGGGGAAAGGGGGAACACTGTGAAATATGTGAAAATTTGCAATCTGGTACACATGAATTATTGGAAAGCTTTCAGTCTTAAGAACATTTTAACTTATTTAATGTCAATGAAGTAAAATAACATAAAAGTGTACATTTCTTTCCTCTTGCTTCTGGAACTCAACGATGAGTGGGGTGGACAAGTGCCTCATTTTGATTTCTCTTTTGGTGCTGCAGTTGAAGAGTTTCATGTCAGAAACATGTCCATTCACCTACAAATTACACCATATACGAGGACATTATAGGATGCTAAATAATATCTTATTGACAAAATAACTTTACAAAGGAAATTATTCATTCATTCATTCATTCATTCATTCATTCATTTGTTTGCCAAATCGCTTAATCCTACTAGGGTCGCGGCGATGCCCAGCCTATCTCAGCCGAATTTGGATGAAGGCAAGGTACACCCTGAAAAGCTCATCAGTCCATCACAGGGCCAACACACAGCCATTCACACTCACAACCAATGGCAATTTGACAAAACAGACAGTTAGTCTAATGTGCATGTCTTAACTGGGAAAAAAAAACAGATTACCCAGAGGAAACCCATGCAAGCACAAGGAAAACATGCAAACTCCACATGGAAACACCCTCACTGAGCCTGTGACTCAAACCCAGGACCTTTTTTGCTATGGAGTGGATATGCTAGCCAATGCTCCACTCTGCCGCCCCAAATAAAATTGTGCCATTGTGAAAGTTTCAGTATTAAAAGAAATAAGAATTGTAAGAAATACAGCACAAAAACATTTTACCGCTTTACTATTATATAGTCATTAATGAAGCACAAAATTCATATGCTGTTCACCAGATTTTATTTTAATTGGTTATCCCCTGTTATGTGACCAATAGTAAACACAAGTCTTGCTTAATCTACCTGTGAAAAAATTATGGAATATATGTTCTATCCATTACCTACAGAAGCAGAAAAGTAATTCATGCAACCAGAAATTAAACTTAATCTGCACAACTGTTTACAGTTTTACCTGTAGGGGTGTCCTATCCCATTGATACGGATTCTTCCTGTAGGATGTTATTAGAGTGATAAAGCAGGATTTTTTATAATCATCTTCGCTTTTGACTTTGATCACTGGGATATCAGGAACATAAAATGTGGTCAAATCAACATTTCTTCTTCTAATTGGAAAATCATGATTCTTCCACGCCACCAGTTTCATGAATGTAGCATTTACACTGAAATCAGGCTCTCTGCAGGACAGCATATACCTCTAGAAAAAAAACAGGTCAAGATATTACATATAATAACACCGATTATATAACTTTCAGCTAAACCTCAAGAGCTCACAGGCAGAATTTATAGATGGTACTGGAATTTCTTTTAACATTTCATATGCATATTTAGGAACATCTTTGGATACAGAGCACCATAGTCATGAAATATCAGGTTAACGGTTGTCCCGTGTCCATCTGGTGTCCACACATGCCCACTACAGGAAACCTAATAAGGCTGCAACGTCACAACGGCCATGCTGATTGGCTGCTATGTAACACTGACAGACAGCGATTTTTAACTGAAAACCAAAAGTTCAGGCTCATACATCACCGCTCAGACTCATTCAAAATAAAAACACAATCTAACTCAGGTAGCCAGACAGACTTGCTGGTAAATAAATGTTCATTAATATCAGAAGCTTGACAGAACCTTGGCTCGTTAAACTGATTCCTAAAGTATCAAGACAGGTGATACAAGTGAAAGTGGAAATCAGGTAGTGAAAGGAAAGGGGGATTTTGGGCACCTATCAGTAGAGACATCTATAGGGGGCTCTGCATTAAGTAAGTTCTTAAATTTATATAATAAAGCACTACAAAACTACCTATAATTACCTCTGCAAAGGAGGTTATATCTTTGCTGGAGTTTGTTTGTTTGTCTGGTAATTTGTTAGCAAATTTACACAAAAGTTATAAACAGATTTTGATAAAAAAAAAAAAAGATTTCTGAGGTGAGGAGTACGGCCCAAGTAACCCTCCCTTAGATTTTAGTGGTGATCCAGACCAAATTCTGGATCCAGGAATTTTTTAAAGATTCTTTAATATAGTGGGATAGACGTGTGGTTTTACAGCAGGATCAGCAGGGGGTGGTATGTACTTTCTGTTTTTTTTTTTTTTGCCTTGGTGGAGGTTTGTGCTCTCCAAATGCTTCTAGTTTTAACTAATATGTGTGTCTCAAAGTTTATTGTTGCTTCATTTAGTTATCAAAAATCCTAATTGCATGATATAGTAATATGTTCATTAACAAATTAACAGTGAACCTATTATAAGAATGCACATCACAATTCCAAGAGTTAGAGATACTGTAAGTAACTACAAGTGAAGGCACTTATTTCATATAGGTCTACACAACATCTTGTTCAAACCTCTAGCCTGGCACAACTCAACCTATCATCCCTTGAGATACAATGATGACCCGCATTAAGACTTGTCTCTGTCTCGCAAACCATCAAATAGAGGGAGCCTTGAGTCATGCAGATATTTTTTCTTCACTTTAGTAATTTGTCTCTGGCCCTCACCTATTTGTATTTGCATGATGATATGTTTTTGATGGAGACTGGAAGCTATTCTGGATAAGCACAGCTGTCAGTTGCGGTCAGTAATTCAGGTGGATGTTCTGATTACAATTGACTTACCAGCACTGAGTCTGTAGTGATGTGAAGAACATCAAGTGTTAACCTAGAAGAAGGAATCTGAGCTTCTAGAATATATGAGAGGATGTGTAGGAAAGCTTTTGTCATGCGCACATCCAATATGGTGGACTCATGAAGGGAGGATAGCTTTTGAATATATTCTGTCACCAGAACTGCACTATCAAAGGTCATCTATAAAGGGATATCATACATGAAACTTTAGAAACATTGCTATTCTTATGTCCAAAATAATACCAATAAAAAAGTTGTACTCACTTGATTAGAAACTTTCATAAGATCTAGGAGAATTTGAAGGTTATTAAACAGCAGTTCCTGAAACAGACACAATTATAATTTAATGGAATACAACTGGTATACATACAGACTCACTCAGTCCATCTCCATTCAGTCCAATCTGACTCTTGGTGACTCTACTGCCATAGGGTTTCCTTGACAAGGTTTATACAGGGTAGGTTCTGGTCTTTCCCTAACCTTCCCCATTTACCTGGGCTTGGAACTGATATGCATCAGTGTTGTCACAGTTGCTTGGCAGAACCATTCACACTCATCGAGGGGCAATTTGGAATCGCCAATTAATGTGCATGTCTTTGGCAGCAGTCACACCTTGCTGAACATCTGAAGGAAAGCAAAATTTTCAATCCGTTTGCAACATTTGCATGTGTTTCCTGTCCATTTCCCTTTCGGCAAAGGAATTCCTTGTCAGGCAAAATCTGTTTAATCTGGCGGCATGCACAAAAATTGGTATAGACGCCACCGGGAAAAGGCAAAGGGTTGTACTGTTGTGTGCTGGGCATGCATCTGTACTTGTCAGTTTGCATCTGTTGATGTCTAGTGGATCTGAGTCGTGGCAGGACTACTACCTCCGGTGAACCGGAGGTGTGACAGATGTAGACCGCATTTTCAACTGACAAGGAAAGAATGAGAACTGATGGATAATGGATGTGTAATGGGGTAATGTGTGACTGCTATCTGACAATGGAAACAACTTCCACCACCAGATAATTTTATTTCACAAACATGGTTACAAATAACAAAGTCTTCATTTCCTGACACAGCTTTCATTCATTTATTGTTACCCTTTTAGACTATAAAGAGCAAAAAACAAAATGCTGTATACAAATATGATTGGTTGTCATGGAACAGCTTGTATCAATGGGCTGACAGGGATAAGCCATATCTGTCGTTAAAGTTTTTTGCAAAGTAAAGATCAAAATCAGACTTTTTCAGCATCAACACCATCTTATCTGTGGTTAACAAACATTTTAGAGAGCACTATTTTTATTTTTTTTTTGACCTTGAGTCCAACTGCACCTCAAGCGGACATACAAAAACACAGAGAATGATTAACAGTGAGGCTGTGGGCTAACTGTAAGGAATCAGGTACTGTAGGTTCATGCAACCAATCAGTAACACTCATGCTACATGAATACAAAAATTGACCCCCCCTAGTGTTGAGCACCAATGGGCTAGTATATTCTTGGCCATTTGGCACAACAGTCTCACTACAGTGCTTCGTAGGCTTATAACAGTTTTGTCTCATTCATGTATTACAAAATCTTACCAGATGGCATGTTACAGGCTCATTTTTTTTACTCTATCATTACTTTCCCACTGATATATATGCTCTGAGGAGAAAATGCAAGCTGAGCACAGGTTGTGTATAGTTAAAGTAAAAATGACACAAATGGACAAATTACAAAATTACATAAACTTTTACATTATATATTAATAATTATATATTTTTCACCCACACCCTTAAAAATACTACCAGCTGCCACTGCTATATACTTAGGGTATATTATATTTTACTTTTGACATTAAATATTAACACCAGCCGCCATTAGAGTTATTACTATTATTAGTAATCACCATTATGATTAGGTTATAATTAGAGACATGCAGAGAATGTATCACACTGACAAGCAAAACATTCATTCGACTGCCCTTAATTTTCTTGGTCTCTTGAAAAGAAAAAGAAGTTTGTTTTTTGAAGAATTAAATTCTGAACTTTTGCCAGAAGATAATGTGATCCAAGTAACACAGATAATACCTGGTTTGCTGCATCCAGCTGGCAAATTGCTGAAATGAGAGCGGCTCGTGTTTGTGTTTGTAGTTTCACACAAGATTCTGAGTCCCGGCTCAATCGATTCAATGTGGAAGTCAGGAGAAAGATGTAATTAATAATATCTTGTGCGTTCTTCATCTGTATTAGGTTGGTTAGATTACTCAGACCATACACAAACCTGAACAAAAAAAAAGAAATTGCAAGAGAGAAAAGATAAAAAAAAATTCTATTCATAAATGTTTTGATGTGTAATAATAGTTCTTTAATTATAGTATAACATTTTATAATATTCAAACATTTAACTTCACTTTTGTTACCATCATAGAAATATCCTGTCTCCGAATTCTGCCTCAAATACACAATTTTACCATAAATAATGTGTGTACATGCCTTTACTATTAAAATCAAGATGTTATAGAAACATGAAGAATTGTGATACATTTTTCTTTTCTTTTTTTTTTTACTTCACAGTCACTTAGTAATGTTAGGTTGCTCTGGTTTTATGTTTTTACAAT
Organism: Neosilurus mollespiculum; assembly: GCA_030014195.1. Taxonomy (NCBI): domain Eukaryota; kingdom Metazoa; phylum Chordata; class Actinopteri; order Siluriformes; family Plotosidae; genus Neosilurus; species Neosilurus mollespiculum. Next base: position 17,070,740 of record JAQMYF010000025.1, on the reverse strand, counting down.
GGCTGATGCACAGAGAGAAAATTACAGTGGAAATTAGGAGCAAAAAGTTTAGGGTGAATTTTAGGTAGTTTAGGTTAGGTGTTAGAGTCGTTCCCGTAGTAGTTGTTTGGTGCAAGGGATTACACAGTGATCTTTCAGTTTCAATTTTATGCACAAGTACGGACCAGTTATACAAGATAGAAAATACCAGTTGTGCAAACAAGGTCTTGATATTCTGATGTGCATTTTTGAACTTGAAGTTGCTGCTAGTTTTTTACCTCTACCATGTAATATGGATTTTTCATTGGCCTACATTTGGATAAACTACACTGGATATCAGATATATCATGAGCTCTTCTGCCAATCTAAAGTCATGGATTTTTTTGTAACTGTTTAGGCTTCTACAATAAGAATAAAAAGGTCTGTGAAGATCTTAACAGTCCCAATCACCCTAAATTACCACTACCATTAGCCAAAAAATTGTCCAAAAAATCTGAATGGACTGATATCTCGTGAGAAAAAAAACAAAAGCATACAGCTCCTGATCAGGATTGCAAAGTGACACTGAATTTCTGTTGAAGCTCGGCCAAACTTTGACATTCACAGGACATGGCTTGGTAGATGCTCCATATCTATTGTTTATGCCAATGTAGACGGTGACTGTGGAACACAAAATAAAAGATAGCATTAAGAGGTGGAACGGCTTAGCATTTAAAGTATAGCATTACATGGATAATATTGAAACTTGCTCAACATTCAATAAACAACATTTTATATCATAAACATCAAACCTAATGATCAATAAATCCTAAGATCTACAAAAGACAGCCAGAACAATAAATACAGTGTTTTAACTGTTATAAGTGTCTTTAAAGGTACCTTTGTAATTATCAGATGGGTCTCCAGATGGAAGATAAAAATAGTGCTGAAAATCTCTGCCCTTATAGAGGAGCTTTTTGGTTAAGTTTCCCACGCTAAAGCTATATTCATACAAAAGATCCTGTAAGAGAACAACAAACACATCAAATTTAATTTCTGAAGACTGATAATTTATGAGTTTATTAAAATTATTTTCTTTCCATCATTATGATAAAATAACATTATTCTGTACTGCGGCTGCCGCTCATTCATTGCTGAACTGCTTAATCGTACTCTTAGGGTCGTGAGGCGACTGAAGCATATCTCAGCCAACACTGCTCGAAGGAATGGTACACTCTGAATATCTCATCAGACCATTGCAGGGCAACACACACACAACCACTCACTCTCGCATTTATACCTGGGTCAATTTGGAACAGCCAGTTAGCCTGATGTGCATGTCTTTGGACTGTGGGAGGAAACCAGAACACTCGGAGGAAGCCCATGTAAGCACAGGAAGAACATGCAAACTCCAGACAGAAATGCTTGAGCACGGAACTCAAAACCAGGACCTTTTTGCTGTGAGACAGTTGTGTTAATCATTACACTACTGTGTCGCCATATTCTGTATATGATAACATATATATGGTAACACAATTATAATAAATGTATGTTTCAAATAAAACTTCTTTTTGGTGCACTGTAGGGACAGGGTAAATGGAAAATGAAATGAAAGTGAAAGTAGTTAGCTTTGCAAAATCAGAAGTGCAAATCATTGTGTGAAAACGTATCGTTGTATGCATTTACACCGAGGGTCATTTTAAGCAGGCGTTCCAACTACTGGCATGCTTTATAAGGCGGGAAAAAAACCAGACCACCATCTGACTCCACACAAGCAGGAATCCAAGCTTAGGATGAAACTATGGACCCTAGAACTACGTGCTGCACAATCATGCCACCCAGGATAATGAACATTTATTGCAGAGCAGACACATTTATGTAACCACTTACCAATATTAACGGTCAAACAAATAAGTAATTTTAGCCAATGTAAATACAGACCTCTTTTCCGGAATTGCAGAAGATGCTAAAGTGTGTGTGGACCTCAAAACCTGAGCTTGGTTGCACATGGCACACCATTCCTTCAGGAGCAGGGTGTGTGGAGAAGAGCAGCTGGGTCTTTCCCTGCAGAACCTGCCCAGAACCTGGCATTAACAATGAAGAGCCATCCCTCAAAACTCACCTCAAGATTAAATGTATTGACAATTAGATTATTTTTCTGTCTATCATGAACACCACAGTTAGTGGATATGAACTTACTTGCAGAGACCTCCAGCATGTAATGACTTTTCGGCTTTAGCATCATGGGTTTAAATGTGATAACAGATGATGATATTCCTGAAACATGCAGCATCACACAAAAGGAAAAGAAGTCTCCAGTTTAGCACTGACTGGCACTGATTCAGTTTCTATGCAAAGTTTTATGGAAATCACAAGAAAATTTATTAGGAAGTCTGGTACTGATGCAATCCTGCCTCATGAAATACCTGACGACACAGCATTTAAGCAATACTATAATTTTTTTAAGTCAGCCTCATTGAACCCTTAAGGTTATATTGTGCACAGATTGTCCAATTGTCATCAAAGTATCACTTCTTATTAGAAATATATACAACATAGGGTTCAGACTTAAATTAGGGTCACGGGGAGGCCGGAGCCCCTACCAGCCAACTCACGGCAAAGGCTGGCACAACCTAAATAGAAGTGCTAACCACTACACCACCAAACTACAAATTAAAAACTACATATTTACCCATTCGATTTTTAATTATTGTTGTTATATCTGGACGTATTCCAATCAACAAAAAGTACACGACAGTAATCGTAATCCCTTTACAGAGCTTCTCTGGTGGATAATCCCAGTTACATTTACCATATGTTTATAAATAAATTATTTTTTTCTATCTTCAGATGTTATGCTATAAGTGGAATTTTCACATGCTGATAAAGTTTTTTCTTATCAAATGATTTTTTTTTCACATGATCACACATAAAATTCTCTTTTCTTTATAAAATCACATTGTTCACATTATGCCATGTGTTAATTTGGATTCAAAGTGTGAAAAATCACCTGTGGAGGTGAAAGACTCAAAGAGAGCAGGCTGGATGAGCTCTCTGTGAAGATCCAGCAGTGTTTTCTCAGACAACACAAGGCCAAAGCTGCCAGGACCTACCAGGTTATCACCTTCATGTGTGCTTGAGTGAGAAATCACATCATCCAAATTGTGGGGTCCTAAATACACAATAGAATATAAAATACAAAATATTGTCATAAAAATATAGATACTCATACTTTTCTATTGCTATATTTATTACTGCATGTGAATGTCAAAAGGAAAGTGAATGTCTACCAGTTGGCCGGCCTACTGAAACCCCTGAATCTGCTTCCTCTATTCCAGAATAAAAGTCCTCATAGTCTGTAAAGAATAATCATAGCAATTTCATGTTCAATTTTTAAATATCATACAAATCATGTATGCATAGTTGAAAAATCTTCAAGTTCATAAAATTAGAATCTAGAGCTTCAGATTAGGTGCCAGTGATTAGAACCTCCTGCAGATCATTTATTCATTTATTTATTCATTCATTCATTCATTCATTTGTTGAACCACTTAATACTACTAGGGTCACAGGGTGACTGGAGTCAAGGCCAAGACCTAAAGAGCTCTCTGAAAAAAAGGTTGGGGATATGAGTCTGGAAAGAGATTTTAAAAAGATCTCTAAATTTTTTAAAATATAAATTGAAATTAATGAAAAATCATCTTCAAGTGTCATAGGTTTCAAACAACTGCATGTTTGTTTTGGGAAACAGTCACAGTATACATATAAAAGGATAAGAACCTCATAGCAACTGTGAAGGTTTGGGGTTTCTTCATTGCCTCAGGGACTGAGCTGGTTGTAGTCATTAATTCAACTATGAATTCTGCATCATATCAAAGATAGCTTAAAAATAACGTGATTAAAGTACAACTATAGGATCTAGCTCTTTTCCCACCTGGATATCCATGCTCATCAGGATATTCAGCTACAAGATCCTTCTCAGTGGGGTTTTTATATTTGGATGGAACAGGAGCAAAATCCATCTCATTCCCATCACCCAGTGATCATACACAGAAAATCTATAATATCTCACATTTGTTATCTGTATCATTTGTTTTTTTTTTTTAAAGTGATTCATTTGAAATATCAGAAGTTGCAATTTAATTTAAACTGTTGAATAAGAGAATTGCTTTGTTTCTATTTAGAAATCCATGTGTATTGTAATATTTGTAATTACACTTAAACCTAGGGACAATTTTGAACAATGCATGTCTTTGGACTATGAGAGGAAACAAGAATAGCTAGACAAACAAAAGCACAGGCAGAACATGCAAACTCTACACAGAAACACCCTCACCAAGACCGGGACTTAACCCAGGACTATCTTGCTGTGAGGCAGACGTGCTAACCACTCCGCCAACATGCCACCCTCTTTCAGGACACGTAAAACCAAATATGTTTGACCTTTTATCACCTCCATCCAAGACAGTTCACTCTCATGCCTCCAGAGGGCACCTTTTTTCAATTTCTGTTTTGTTTATTTTCTACCCACAGATCATATAAAGCACATGGTTACCATTTCCATTGCTTAACGTTGTCATTTGTTTACATCTGTGCAAGTTCTGAGCTGTTGTCCTTTATTTGCCCTCTAGTGTAGACCCATGCTTTACCTTGTTTCCCTGACTACCCTAAGGATTGCACTCCTATTCTGGAAATCCACTGATTTTTGGGTTTGGCCCTGGATTGTTTTTTCACATTGAGTTTTGGAAGATGGTCTTAATTCATTATAAATTTTAGAATAGATTCTTACAATGATTCTCAGTGCTGTTGGTTGCACTACTCAAGCAGTAATAGGTACTGTATTGTAATGTTATGGTATGCTTTATGGAAGTATGATACCCGGATGCTTTTTAATATTCATTCATATTAGAATCTTTGAATTAAATATTGCTTTGACATGTAATCATGTCTAAAGAATACTTTATATTCTTACATATACAGATCTGTTCTCATAAAATCTCAGTTCCCACATTATAACTATATACTTATAACATTATAACTATATACCCACATAATAGCTATCTACCTGAAGCACTGCTTGTTTCAGACTGTAGGTCTAAAGGGGGTGGATTCCAGTGCTCGACTGAACGCCCCCGCCTGGGCCAGCTGGCAGCACTGTCACGTGCGATCTTAATTTCATTGCTACTGGATGTTTGGTTCTGATTTAAGATGGATGGTGATGCAGAGGTGGCAGGCTGCTGAAAGAAGTCTGTGTGCTCCTCCAGTTTAGAAGGTAAGCTTATGTCCAAACTGCCACAGAAAGGTACTGAAGGGGAGGAAAAATGTAAATAAACACTAATATGAGTGCAATGCATTTATACCAACGATCATATTATTTTAAATATTCTTACCATCTGGTGAGCTTCTGCTTGAAGCGTTTAATAAATACAGCTTCCAGGAATAGGTGATATTAATGAGACAGCTTTCACATACAGCTGTGACAGAGAATCTCTCATTCCAGTTGATTGAATTTCCTCTACACTCCTTGCAAGATACATGAATGATGCTGTGGAAAATTTAGAGGCCATGGCAAGTTTGGCAAGTTATTATTATTTTTCTATCCAATTAAATATAACAAATAAATGAACAATTGAAAAATCTGAAATAATAAATATTCTATGTGTGGTATGCAGTCTATTCTTCTAAATAGCTTAGACTTGTTCATGAACTACTTCATTTTCTTTCTATAAAAATGCTATAATGCATTATTAAAAAGACAGTAGTACATACTACACGAGAATGACACAATCTGATTGGCCCGCTATCTAGGGATTAAAAAACAAGTGAATCTAAGCAATTAACACTCACAGTTTGTCATGTGAAGTAGGCATGATCATCAGTATCATGTTTTAAAAATGAAAAAAATAAGAAAAATGTAAAAAGAGTGGAACTGTTCTATTTATCTGTCTAAATTTTGATTTGATTTGGATTTGACTCATTAAAGTAGCCACCTTTTTACAGATGTTACAGCTGAACACACTTGTGGCAATGTCTCAGCCATGGAGATCAAATCTTGCTCTGGAAGTTTCTACCCAACACTGTTGCAGAAGTTCCCACAAATGTGTTGCACTTGTTGGCTGCTTTGCCTTCACCCTTCTGTCCAATTCATCCTAAACCACCTCAATGGGATTTAAGTCTGAAGACTGTGCTGCATTTCCATGATCTGAAGTCTAACAAATTGTTTGTTTCTTCTAAGGTAGTTCTGACATACCACTTACTTCTCTTCATTTTCAGGTCATTCACTGGACTTCAAATGTATAAATTTTAATAAAACAAAAACTTTTGATCAATAGTATATAAATTCATCGCTCTTGTTTTGAAACAACTCAGCAGCCACATAGAGAAATGTCTTAGTGCTGTGCACCTGGTTGGATTAGCTTTCATAGTGATGAAAATCTCAGATGAAGAGGATCGATCTCCACTTTGGACAGTAAGCATCAACTTAAACAGATCACAGTTAGGATTCAGTGCACTTGCAGGAAACGTCAGCTGTGCAGAGGAAGTGGAAACATGCTTAGAGAAACAGGAGTTCTCAACCATGTTTACTGGCCTGCATTTCCATCTGTAACTATACGGAGAAAAGGTCACAGTACATGATAATGAATAAAGAGTAAGCAGCTGTTTTTTTTTCTTTTCTTGTGTAGTGTATTCATATTTATAAATATATATACTAGCAAATACTTTATGAAAAAGTTATATTAATATAATTAATTAATTAATTAATAATATTTATAATAATAATAATTATTATTATTATAATGATAAATTAAGGAGTGATGTGATCTTAACTCATATTGGTCACACACTGCCATCTTCTATATTGCGGGGCTTTCCTAACTCTGCCTAAATTTGCCTAGCCTTATAAAGTACCATATATCATATTATATCATATTATATTATATTATATTATATTATATTATATTATATTATATAAAATTATATTATATTATATTATATTATATTATATTATATTATATTATATTATATAAAATTATACTATACTATACTATACTATAGTATACTATGCCCACTACCGTCTGGTTTTGTTTTGTTCATCTATTACTACTTTACCAAATCCTTGGCCATGTTATGCCTGAGCAGTTGAGTTGTGCTCTGTTTTGTGTTGAAAAATGGAAAAATTAATAAATATATTTCTAAAAAAAAAAAAAACAGAGGAAGAAGTGATGTGATTACTTCATTTCTGTAATACATTTTTGACTGTTTCTAATCCATATTATGGTGCATTGTAGCAACAATAAATCAATAATCTAACTAGAGGGACACTTGTGGAGTGTAAGGCATTTCCACTAGACACAAATAGATTATAGTGACAAGTGCATTGATTAACCTGAAACATTTACCTACGACTGCAGGTTTCATTATAACTTGGCATAGTTATAATCAACTCTGATGAATATTCATTTACATATTATTTGCACTTACTGACCTTCATAGATTTTTTTTTTCAACATGATCCCATGAACTACTCTCCTCCAAAATATAATGGTTTGTTACTTATACCGAACCCTACTCTAAAAAATTCATTTTATCAAAATCTATACAGAACCTTTTGAGATATATTACACACATTCAAACAAACTGACAAACCAACAAACTAACACAGGTGGAAACACAACCTCCTGGAGGAGGTTATAATCTCTCTAAAGAACATGTTATAGTATATTTATTTTAAAGAATGGAAATGTGCTCTCAAAACTGATTGAGAGTTTGATAGTACCCATTTTTTGTCTAACCACCGCATATAGTTAATGTCTAAATTATATGTTCTTATTTATTTATTTTTTAATTACTTTTTAAGAGTTTGTATTGTAGGACAATGTGCATAT
>JAQMYF010000025.1:17003381-17034535 GCA_030014195.1 Neosilurus mollespiculum | reverse complement strand
GTAAAAGAGCACAGAGTGTACCTGAGACTATATTTATCTATAATTAAGTGGGGGAGAGAAACCTATAAAGCACAGTAAACAGTAATAAATAAAGCAAGGTCAATATTTTTTGATGATCATTTGCTCTAAAGCTTTAACAATAGTTTCAGGTACACTGTATGCAATTGGTGGGTGGGTAAATGAGTGGGTACGCTTTACTGAGCATCTGGAAGGACCAGCCACAGTTCTCCTGGAGATTTTGACTGTCACACTTGCCTCTTTACATACATGCAAAACCCAATGGTCTTCAGTATGTTTTTAAATAGAAGCTTGTAAAAGAAGTGAATAAGGAGAGAAGCTCAATTTGAGTATTTGGGTGTGTTTTTTCTAGATTTAAAGTAGGAAGAGAAAATAAGTATCTATAAGTATTATAGATTTCAGTTCCTCATACAGAGAAACAGAAAACCTGGGATTAAAAAAAAAAAGGCTGAATAAGTCAGACTTCTTCAGCTGCCAACACAGCTGAGCTGCAAGCTGGTAGCCAATCTTTGCCAACTAGTCAGTCATTTTCAAACTTCCTTATTAGTCAGAAATACATTTTTGAGATTTAATACTTGCCATGCTGTAATGTTCTAGAAAATAAATTGCATGTAATATGGCATTAGCTGCTGCAATTCAGAATTTCAGTTTCCTTTTTTATTCGCACTTACCAGCTGGCAGTGAAATGGTCCATCAGTTTGAGCAGCATGGACTGTGTTTTGGCAACGGGCAGCTAGTGTAGACAAAACTTGAATTGATTAAAAGATGTGCAAGCAAAGTGTATACAATCCTTTACTTAAATATAGCCATAATGATGAAAGACAAAGAAAATATAGGGTAGGGTAGGGAATTATTAAACAGGCAGTCTTGATTTTTTCAACGAGACTAAGTTGAGTTGCAGCCTAATCTGCATTTGAATGGCCTGCTAATGGGGCAGATGATAGATGAGGAAGCCAACCACTGCAGGAGAGCTGAATCTCCAATCTCTGTCATTTTGCAAAATATGTGTTTGATGTATGTCAGCTAATCAATAGGCAACTAATGTGCTTATATATATATATAAATTCAATACAAGCTTGTTGTTCTTCTGATTTTTTTAAATTTAATTTTATGCTGGTTCTTTAAAAAATATGACACTCAAGGAAGAGGATGCATTAAAAATTGTCTTACCGCAGTGGTGGCTTAGTGGTTAAGGCAATGGGTTACTGATCTGAAGGTCAGCGGTTCTGTCACCACTGTTGGGCCCTTGAGCAAGGCCCTTAACCCTTAAATTGCTCAGTTGTTTAAAAAAGATAATTGCAAGTCGCTCTGGATAAGAATGTCGGCTCTAAATGTAATCTTAAAGCTATTTTACATCAGAAAATATAAATAATAAAACATTATTATTAATGCTGTCTTTAAATTAAATTAGCGGGCAATATTGTCATCACCTAATTTCATTAACAGATTTATCTCCTCTTTCTGCTTTAAACTTGTGTATACGGTCACAATAAGTTATTCAGTAAGCACTGTAAATCAGAACAGACTGGAAATTAAATATATGACCTTTATGACCTGTGCATAATGTGTGCGCATGCGCTTGGACAATCACGTGAAGTCTGACTATCACCCTTTAGAGCAGAGGTTTGGGTTTGGTGGTTAATCATGCACTGTTTGAGTCTTCATTTGAAAACAGGATTTAAAAATGTAAGTCCTGAAAATACGATGATCTGAACTCGCAGGTAATTCCAGTGTAGTTGGGCTGTGTGGTGTATAAAAAGCCATGAAGCTGGTTGAAATGTGTAATTTTTCAATGCTATAATGAATATGTTATTTAAAAAATAAAACACAGAGACACCTTTATTGAGAGCCTTTTCTCGTTTTATACCCAGTATATTGTGGGACCCCTGGGATAATTTAGATCATTAGACTTCTCCTATATGAGACATTAGTTTAAAATCTTATCATGACGCTGTAGTCTGGTGGATCCCTTATATTTTAATTTATTTTGTTCCTTCCGCCCACATTCAGTTTACTGTTTACATAACAGTGTATAAGAGTCACTGATTCTCAGCACTGTAATCGTTTAAAACATCTAATTACAGATAAGCTCTCTAAGCTTTCGGTATAAGAAACAGAATAGGCTACAACTTAATATCATGGGAGACAGAAAGTAATTCTAACAACCACGTGACAAAAAAAAAAATTTAATACTATAGCTTTAGTTTACTTTCTTTTGGTGAGAATAAATTTAAATTCTAATTAATACTGCTACTGCTCTGTTTTTTTACTTAAACATATCTGAACTTTAAGAGTGAAATATAACTTAATTAAAATCAATCCCATAATAATAATAATAATAATAATAATATGAGCCCTGCGATGGCCTGGAGAGCTGTCCAGGGTGTACTCTGCCCTCGCCCACAGTCGGCTGAGATAATCCTCAGCTTCCTCGCGACCCTAAATCAGAAAGTGGGATTAAACGGCTGAGAAAATTAATGATGAATAAATGAATAATAATAGGATTCTGTTCAGATTGACTTTTATAACGTTATAAATCTATAAGACTCTTTATGATATTGGTGTACTGTCCTGTATTCATCTGCCTTTCATGTCACTTATTGTTTTCTGGTTTTCCTGTTATAATGCACAACTTTGTTCTGTGTTGTTACATTTAGGATTTGTTTTTAGAAATAAAATATTTAATTAAAACACTTTTTTTTGGCTACCAATCAGAGATACAGTCTTATCTGTAGGTAGAAATTCGAGGAGGTCTTAATTAATTTTGTCCCTATAATTATTTAGTACCAGGTCTCGAGACATGAACGTCTGTGCGGTTGATCTTCTTCTCTATAACTTCTTTATAATGATTCATCTGTCACTTCTACCAAAATGTTCAGCTTGACCCTTTTTTTTTGTTCTAGCTCCAAGACACATAAGCATTTCCTCTTAAATATGCAAAAGCAATGGTTTATTACGAACTGCTGCATGTCTTATTTCAGCAGTGTAATAGTGTCTGTACTGTTAGAAAGTTTCGAGTAAACGCAGTTTCGAGTTTTGAATGAGCTAATGGTTTAAGACCTGGTTCCTGCTCAGGTGTGTAAATAAATGAAGAGGGCTTCTAATGAAAGACCATTTGAGGAGCCATACCATTCATTCATTTGCCTAACCGCCTGATCCTGCTAGGGTTCCGGGGAGGCTGGAGTTAATCTCAGCCCACACTGCATGGGCGAAGGCGGGGTACACCGTGGTACACCCTGGTACACCCTGGTACACCCTGGACAGCGAGGAGCCATATGTGATTTAGGGAATTACACAACTTCTAAACATGCTCCAGCTCATTTCCTTTTTCTTTTTCCTCGCCGATCTGAAGGCTTTTCTCTCGAATGAGATCCTCTATCAGGTGCCCTTGTGTTGTAGGCTGCGTGTAGGCTACTGTAACAGATGACAAGGCTTTCTATTCTGCAATAATTGTATTACTGTTATTATCATTCATTCATTCATTCATTTGATAAGCCGCTTAATCCTAATTAGGGTCGCGGGGAGGTTGGCGCCCATCTCAGCCCACACTGGGCGAGGACGGGGTACACCCTGAACAGCTCGCCAGGCCATCACAGAGCTATTATTATTATTATTATTATTATTATTATTATTATTATTATGGCAATAACTACTAATACTACTACAAATACTGCTATTGTTTTACTTGTTTGCCTTTTACTTCATTTTTTAACGTTGTCTAAATCATCTAAAAGTAGAACGTCTTAAAAATGTGAAGCAGTTCGTCTCGTGCTCGCCGGAAATTAAAAAATAAATAAATAAATAAATAAAACCACGTCCATGCGAATATCACTAAAACAGCCCTCATGAAGAAATGCGTTCATTCTGTTCTTTAGCAGCCACTTAATAATGAACCCATGAAATAACTGTCCCCTGCTATGCTATTACTGACAGGGTTATTAAGACCATGATGTGAAATAGAGTATGGGTTAAATGTTTTCTGTAATATTTGATTATTTGTGGATGGGTAGATTACAGCACATAAAGCACAGGTGATTTTTTTTCTTCTTGCGCCATGATAATTAAAGGTAAATACAGCAATCACTGCTGGCTGTGTAATCTTCCCAAAACTCAAATGAACGCATCCATTCATTTGTTTAAGCACATTTTACTGATTGCAACTGCCATTGCATAAAGAAGAATATCGGCTCATAATAATCATTTCTCTTTCTATTTTAAAATAGTCCACTACTCGGATTAATACAAAATTGCTTTTTCTTGATTTTTTTAAAATTTATTATTATTTTTTTTTTAGAATTCAACTGCAATAATATTCATAGGAACTGTTTAAAAGCATATAAAGGTAGGCCGAAATGGCTAGGTGGTTAATATGTTAGACCGGATGAAAGGAGACTGCGCCATTGCCATTTACTATTATTAAATTACAGCTGGTGTCATCAGCAGATCACGTGGTGATTAGATCATGAATTTATTTATTAGGCTCTATTTCCCCATGCGTGGTTAAAATGATCTCCTGGCAAGCAACTGCTGAAACTCCAGCAGATTGTTATTATTTGTCTGCTATGTGTTACTCAGAGAGATCTCTGAATAGAGGACGAAGATGAATGAACTGTTTATGTTTCAGTCAGACACTGGCAAATAATCAGCGGTGTATTTTAAACGGATTAAATATTACCGCCGGTGAAATTACAGCACTTAAAACCTACAAGACGACAGCTTGGTGATAGATAATAAATTCTTGCGAGGCAAACAAAGGCGATGTTCACTCCAGGCCCATGTTCAGTAGTCTATAATGCATTTCTATTTAGTTCACTGCAGCTTTATGCTGCTTAAAAATCGAAATATAATTTGTAGGAAATTCTGGCCTTAATGTCACTCTTTCCATTTAAGGTGTTCATATTCCTGACTGTTTCACATTAACTTTACAATGGATTGCAGTTGGTGTAAAATCTGCAGCTCTACACAATAGTTTCGCCGGAGAGCTGCATATAACAGCAGAGACACCAGGTTCATAGCATTTAAACCTGGCTTTATGTTGTAGATAGGCTTTATTCATTTTTCCTACTATTTGGAATTTGTGCTGCATGCAGCCTCCGACATAACTCAGTGTGTCATTCTGACAGTGTGTCGGTCTGACATAAAACAGGTATACAGATTTACACTACAGGATACACAATATACAGAGCAGGACATGTGCACAAGGAGAGGATTGCATAGTTATGGGAATTCTGCATTGTTAGAGAAAGAATTCCTGTTAATCAGCTCCAGCAATTTAAAGTATGGCTTTAAAGAAATGGATAATTTGTTTGCATTTTGTAAACCAGTTGTTCTACTGCTCATTTGTGTGCATAAATCACACATGCTTCATTCTCATAACCCTGGCACCTCAGCAATATACTGCACTGAATCCCACACACACACCTGAAACCACCCTATCCAAAGAACAGATTATTTGCAAATGGATGAATGGACAGTCCCAACTACCCCCACCCCAACTCCACACATAGTAGCTTGATTAGAACAGGATTACTCTTTTTTTTTTTTTTTTAGGTCCATAAAGCAATGGCAGAACAAACACTAAATAGAGGCAGCAAAAGTGTAAAATGTTTATTTTTTTATACTGTGCAACAGTCACAATACAATAGTTATTCATACAACCAAACAATAAGACAAATGAACACTGAACTGAACCTCTCTACACAGGCCTAGGTTATAACCTTGATGTTTTAGGGGAATAGTCCCATGGTGCTTTATATTTTACATTACCGTAAAAATTATATACGCACAACAACTACAACTTATAATTTCTCTAATCCGTTTAAACAGAATCGAATATATATTTTCTTTGATACAATGTCAATGCCAGCTATATATAGCAGGAATGTTTAGTAGGCCTAACTAGGTAAGAAAGGCAAACTAAAGCCTTTATCATTTGCTTAAAAGAAAGTACACGCTTAAAATACAAGCAACACCTCTGGATTTGTTTTTCTTTTTGTGGGGGAGTAAGTAAAAATGCATATAGAAAAGTAGATTCAGTCTGTTATGTGAACTGTCCTGGATGTTCAGCAACTCCCATAGCTTAGAGCCACAATGAGGCTATCGTTCCCAAATTTACTCCAGCAACTGGATGAAATGTGCCACTTCCACTATGTTAAAAGTTACATGTGTAATAGTATAATGACAATAAAATGGCTACATTGACATGACATTGGCATGGAAAACAGCTGGAAAATCTGGAGTTGGCTTAGGCAGGTTTAACTCCATCACCCTGAAGAAGTGGAGGATCCATTCAGAGAAGATTTTCGCATTTTGTTGCCAAAGGGAAACTGCTGATTGGTGTTTCCCACAGAGGAGCCGTTGACTGGGTTGGTAATATGGGGGAAATGAGGATGAGTGGACTGGACGGGTGTGCTTGGACTCGGTAGTGGTGAGGACGTAGACGGCGCTCCAGCTGGGCTGTTGGCCTGGTCACTCGCAGAGTCACTTTCTGAGCGGTTGGCGCTGCTCAAGCCGTCCTGTGTGTGTGTGATCTTCATCTTTTTGCAGTTGGGACGTACTCGATATTTCAAGGGTAGCGGCCCATTCTGACAGGAGAACAAAGGAGAGCTCTCTGAGCTATGGCACTTCACAAGCAGAATTAACGTCAATAGCATTGCAATCATTAAAAATCATTTGGAACATAATCGTGCAGGAACACTTAATTGCTAATATTGAATCTAAATAAATTTGGTAGAAATTTCTTTATTAAGGCTGCTTACCCTTCTCCATGTGTAAATGTAAGCAATGTCCATTAATGTGTAGTAATCCTTTAGAGGCTCATCCTCGTACATTACTTCAATCTATGGGAAAACATATTGAATTTCCATGTTAGGGAGAAATTTTATCATTAAATTACTATAAATGATGACACTGATCTAAGGAATATTTTATTCTGAACTGCATTTGTTATTTTTTATATATTTATATTTTCTTCAATAAAAAGTGAAGAGCAGATTACCTGGAAGGTACAGGGTATGTCCATCTTACTTCTCAAAAATTTCCTCAAATGCATTACAGTCATGGCAGCAGGACACTGCAAGTACCTTTTGTTGTTTACCTTGAAAAATAGACATGACAAATGAAAATCACATGACTACTATTAGAAAGTTTATTTCATTTGCAAAAGTAATCATGATACTTGGACATCAGGAATCTATAACAATCATTTAGTCACTTTACCTCATCCTTAGTCTGTTTCTCCCCCTCACTAACTTGCTGTTTGGCCCTAAAAAGTTGAACAGGTTTAACTTAATGCATAGGAACTTTTTTCATATATGTCTTTGGAAAAGTTTTATTTATTTTTATTTAAGTTTTATTTTTATAACTTTAAATTTCATACTTTGGGTCAAAGAACTCGATTGACAGACTGATAATCTCATCATCTGTGATGATTCTCTTATCCTCATCAGCAACTTCACCACGATCTTCATTAGAACCATTTGCAGCTTAAAAAGAAAAGACAAAATAAACATACTATTAATTTAAAAAGCAGTAATTAATATTAGAAATTCAACTGTGTGTCTAAGGCTCAAGAAATTCTAATGAACAAGGATATTTGTCCTGAGAGGTTTAACACTGTCACATGACATTTTTTAATTAAAAGGTGAGTTAAAAGATTTTACCATCTACTGATGGATGTTCAGCATAGAAATCTCTTCTTCGTTTCATTTCATCTGCAAATAAGAGCAATTGATTCATGAGAAAACAGAATACCAGCAGTGATTCATTTACAGACCTGGTGACACCATGCATTTTTAACATTTTTCTTTTTTCATACAGTTATAAAACTAGGTACATGGTGATAAAAGCTATATTTAACCAGCCTGATATTGATAAGATGAACATGCAAAATTCTTCTGCTCACAGAAAGGCAGCATTTAGTGTCTGCATTAACAAGACAAAAACTGTCTCGTTCATAACGTAGCATAGGGACCTCTGCTTTCTGGTTAAATCTGAAAGCACTGTCTAACACTTTCAGAAAAAGTGTTCCTGTGATTGCCATTCTTAAAGAGCATATCAAACAGTAAACATTAAGAAAAGTTTCACATCAGAACATTAAAAATTAAACCCACAGTGTGCCTATTGTATTCTGATAATTATTCAACATTATTCTGTCTTTTATGGCTATTTGCACCAGTCTTGGGCATTACTTACTTTTGAAAAGACCAGGGACCAACTTATACACAATGTCCTGCAGAGTTTTGTCAGACCTGAGACAAAAAAGGGACAGGCTTAGAGGAAACCATTCTTTACATAAGTACACAGCAACTGTCCTGCAAGAGGGACATTATCATAATCATGACCACTGTTATTTATATAAATGTTAGTAACAACATGCCTAAAATCAGTAAGTAGATATTTATTTATTTTTTAAATCACTTGTAAGACATTATACAGAAAGAAAATCTTTACCTAATATTGAGAAGAGGCTTTGTTTTGTGAACCTGGACATCACATATGGGACAGTATTTGCTGGTCGCCAGGTAGCGGACAATGCACATTTTACAAACTACAGAGATCAGAGAGATATGGTTGGTTAGGAAAGTATGCAGCTGAAACATCAATTAAAATCCCAGTGACTAGAATTAACTTGACACTTACATGAATGCAAGCACTCTATGATTGTGGTTGCATCTATGAAATATCCACCACATAATACACACATCAAATGTGGATTTAGCTCGGTGATCTTGATCCTTGTTGTGCGATGCATCGTCATGGAAGGTTAAGATCCTAAAGAGGAAAGAGCAAGCATGTAAACATTGCGACTTGCATTACAGCCAACAAACATGCATGATATTCCAAAGAGGATGTTGGAAAGTTTCGGATGTGCAGGAAAACTATTCATTTCAAAAGAAAAAAAAAACAGACCCCTATTCATACACTGTTCATCATCGCTAGGGCATTTATTCTCCTAAACGCAAGAAAATCCAGCGTTGCTCTATTTAAAGCGATCCCGGGGATTTCAACTGCATGCAACCTGCCCCCCCCCCTTTTTTTAACACCTCTACTTAATAAGAATAATCTGAATTTGTGCGCGTAGCACGAGCGCGCGGAAACGCTTCTTGTTTCTATAGCAACTCCGCTCCCGGCCACGTGGCACCAAATTAAGGGCAGTGGATTAAAACGTGTGAAACGTGCGCACACGCTATCCAACCCAACCCGTCACACGTGCGTCTATTTAAACGTAACATGAAGAATGCATTGTTTATTTATTCCTGTGATTTTATTGCAACATATTCAACCACACCTCCCCCTCAAAGTCAGGGGCAGTGGCTCTACACGTGAGTCATTACAGGTTTAAAGATGCTTTAAATCTGCACCTCTAAACCACGTAGCCTACACAGCACTGCTCACGAGGAACAGCACACATTTAACTATTTCAGCGTTTTGTTTTTATAATAAGGTTCTAGGAGAATGTAGGTTATGATGAATGAATCTAAACTAATAAACCCGTTTCCGAGCTTGGTGCTTTATTTGATTCTCTAATAAACCAACATTCTCCTGATGTGTGTATAAAAGAGAAAAGCCTTACTCTTACATTAGGCTGTGGCTATATATATTTCCAGCCAAGACAAACTGCACAATTTCTCAGGACGCAACATTTCAGAGTTCCAACGTGAAGTGATTGCAGTAATATTTAAATAATAATTATGTGATTAAGTATTGCTGTAACTGCTGCTGTGCATTCCTCACCTTATTCATGAATATGTTAGCAACATGCAGTACCTTCCTCGGGCGTGCTCTTAATTATACACCACCCTAAGAGAGTCCCTTTCAGTTTGTGATTAAAATATTCACGTAGAATAAATGGGGAAAAATGGAGTGGAGACATCGCGCATGGTTCTGCACACTCAAGTTACAAGCTGCATAAACAGCCTGAAGAAGCCACTAAACTTTCTATTTCACCTTGAATTGTTAGAGATCTCTGTCTGATTTAAAGGAGTCTGATAAACGAGTTAAGGTTTTCCCAGAACCCTGCAAATGCACAACGATTTGCCCCCCAGAACAGACTTGACACTAGAGTCCAAAGGTTCGCGTTAGTCTTTCAAACTCATATCTCTGGCCATATTGCGAGAGAGAGAGAGAGAGAGAGAGAGAGATTGCATAATTACCAAATCAAACCATTCAACGTCCTTAAAAGAACCGGCCGGAATTCATACCTGAAAGGAGCAGTGAGTCACAGAGTCATTTGTCACGTCACCTGATTAAAATGTTACCTAGGAACCATTCAGTTATATAGGCTACTGTCCGTGTCTGTTCATACTCACAAATCCATACAGCCAGCTATGCTTCAGGTGAGGAAATGAACACTGGATGAATCCAGTCTGTAAATCAGCGATAACTGAGTAACTCCACTGATTACAGACCTGACCTGCAGCTGCATGTGAAGCAGTGTGGCCCCACTGCACCATAATTACCACAGTGCATGCTCTAAAGTGTCTGTGTAAACCAAGTAGGAAGCTCTGCAGAAATACGACACCCAATAAGCGGTCGGGTGACAATATGCACTAATCGCTATTGAAAAATTCATTTAGTTAGGCCTACATCACGGGAGAACAACCAGGGAAGCCGTACCGGAGCCCAGGGTGGGTGGAAAAACGTCTCTCTGACGTAGGCGTGTCGTACGGAACTCATGATGGAAATTAAAAGCCTGTCGCTCTTTTTTTATGGTTTTGCTCTACGTATTTTGTGTTAAGAGCTGCACACTCACTGAACGGGTATCTGGCTACAATTCATTCAAACAAGTTTGCCAACATGTCAGATAAGTCAGGCGCACAAAAAGAAAGCCAATAAGAGGAAAGAAGCCAGGAGTGATTATCTCAGGAAGGTGTATGATAAAGTCCCCAAAGCACTGAATAAGGAATTATAACAGTTCGATTTTATTTTATGCGTTACAGTCATTTACATTTCGCGGGTTGTCTGTGTGTGAGTGTTACCTTGTGACCCTTTTTAAATGGTTTGTCCTGAGCATCCATGGACAATATGCTATGCACGGCAGGCCTGCACATTAATTAGTAAAAAAAATATGACCAAATGTAACCAGCATTTCAGTGATACACATATAAAAGAGCCGGTTCTCAGCTCAGACATGACGGGTTACACAAAGTTCACCTTATTGATTCCTGCTTGTACTCTACTCTTACTCTACTAACTTGTACTTGTCATCTGCTCTAGATGCAGGTCCAAACAAGAGTATGGATCTCAAGCGATAACCGACATTAAACGTAAATAAATGATTTGGCCGTGCATCTCGGGGTCATGTGACCGACGTGGTGCAGTACGCATCAAGCATTTCCCGCTCTCACTGCACAGGCAGTAAGCTGCATTTCTGATGACCGGGGAAACGACTCATACAGAGATGAGTATTCATCACATGCTCTTTGCACAAACAAGATGCGTGTATTTGTGGATATAGTCAGCGTCGCCACACACTCAAATGTGACCACAGAAAAACTGCACGCGCCTTCACCCACGGGCATTTTTTCCACTTTGGTGCGTGAACGTTGCACCATGACTTTTTTTTGACCCCAAGGGCTAAGGACAAATGTACTACGCCATCATTACGTGGGTATGCCTTATATAAATTAATAATAAATTAGGCCAAATTGACCTACCAGGGGACGCAGGGGAAATAATTCGGAACCAAAGAAAGCTGTGCGCACGTAAAACATTTCACAAGAGAAAGGGGGTATAGGCATGCACGGGAAAACACCAGAACTATCTTACATGGTACATCAGTACTGTTCAGCATGCTACATTTCGACCTCAGTGAGTTGATGTAATGGTAAAGCAGGCGATGTTCAGCGTTTTATATGTAATGTACAACCAAACATCTGTTTAACTGAGTGAACACACGCACACCTGGACGCACGTGACAAAAGTTCATGAAATTAATTTTAACACGCACCCCTCACACCTACATGCTAATGTATCATTAGCCTGATATTTTCCAATTTAATCCCACCACGGATTTCAAACATGATACGCTTGTTATGATCCGCAGAAAGCTCGCCCGACTCGCCACCGCCAATTAGCCGACCAGACGAATTTAAGTTGTAAAGACTAACAAAGTCGAACATTTTTCCCACCAGCCCGGTCACTCCGAGTTCTCAACTTGTTGAAGATTGTATACCTATAAAATTGAGGAATTGCACCATCAGACAGTAAGCGAAATATCCTTTAGATCACAGTCTGGCGTGAATATTTCACTCGACACGCTGGCGAGCACGAGACAGCGGCTTCGTTTCACTCCGAACCGGAGCCCCAAACTCGAGCACAAACCACCGGCAACACACCAAAACGCCACGACACACGCCTCTCAGGACAAAACAACCAAATAAAGCCGAAAACATAAGCACATCTGTCGGAGAAGAACTAAAAACCGAAGCGCGTGCGTTGACACGGAGTTGGCTGTGTGAGCTCGAGCCCTTCTGTCTGTCAGCGGCTGCATCCAGCAAAACGCGGATCCATGTTAAGCTCACAAAACCCCGCGCACCCCGGCAAAATACACAGCGTGATAAGAAGACATTGGTAAGAAAAGATCCCAGAGAAGACGTACCTGGCAGACACCGGGGTGAATCCTCAAGAGTGGAGTTTAGACAATGAAAAGTTGCGAGTCGATCAGCAGAAAGCGAGCGCGAGCCAAGCGGCCATTTTGAAAAAGAGCTGCAGACGCTGTCAATTGCAATCAGACTCGTTGCTACAGCGCATTTTAGTAGCGGGAAAAACGTTCCTTCCGGGTCTCTCCGGGCAAATAATGACGATTTCTGACATTTAAATCCACATGAGTGCGAAAAAACGTCCTTTCTCTCGGCTAGGATCCCCGAATCGCGTCTTTGTAACACCGCTGCGCTGATGGCTCGCTGGAAACTGACACCGTCCCCCAAAATGGCTTGCGGTTCGACCGCCCCACGCGGTCACGTGACTCCTCTGCTTAAGGGCGGCCTGGGAATTAGAGCTACGGGTCGGTGCGTTCTCGCTTAGGATAAATAAGAATTGAAATTCAGCATGCTTTAGAAAATACTCGGGGAAAACAATGCAGGTGATTCTCGCGTGTATCAGTTTGCACTGTGCAGAATAATTTAACCTAGTAAACCATTGTGTCAAACGTTTAACATGTACGTTGCACTGTGTGTGTGTGTGTGTGTGTGTATTCATGGAGACTGGGGTGGATTAAAAAAAAAAAAAAAAAAAACCAAACACATGCGAATAATTTAAGTTGCACATTTGTATGGATCGTTTTCGAGGCCTAGAAGAAACACCGATGAAGCCATCCGTCAGCAGCTAAATGCACGTGTCGGCAAATAAACACCCCAGTGCTCACTGCGTTTTTTCCGATTAAAATGCACATAAGCACGCGATGGAGATTGTCCGTGTGGCCCGTCGGACCTTTTCATGTACATTATATGGACTACACTTTCAGGATAATTTAAGAGTCCTTTAACGCCGTCAAATATTAATGCCAACCGAGCCTTGCACAGTTCAACAGCCAACAATAAACTATTAATTGAATAATAAAGTACATGAGCCCTGCAAGACATGAGCATTAGCACTGAATCAGAGGTGCATTAATATCAGAGGCGTGTATGCAACATGAATTGCAGTTGTGGGTTACAGAAAGAAACCAGCAGCAATTGCAGAATAGGGGACATTATTAGTATCAGTGCAGATTTAACAGGATGATATGGTATAATGCGTGTGTGCAAACATTAAAGCAGCTCAGACTGAAATAACCAGGGTTACTCGAAACATCACTCAGGGAACAATTAACTCACTAACAGTGACTCCAAAGCTCTTATGTATCGCTCTGGATCACGGCGTCTGCAAGATGTGAATTTAAAGTTTGAGAGAGTGGGAATTTTAAATTATGTAATTCACCCGATTAAGTCCACACATGGGTAGCCTGCCTTTATTTTTAACCTGTAGCCTACTTAGTATATGTATAGGCTCTATCTTGTCCTGTTTGATTTTGGTTAGAGGGGAAACTCGGCCTTCATGTCTGAATGTTGACGGAACAGAATGAACAGATTGTACAAGATTCCCCATGTGCTATAAAGAGCGCTTTCAGAACGTACAGTAAGGAATTCTGAGCATTATCTCGTCTTCTTTACTGATGAACTGATCTGAAGGAAAAAGTGTGTACCTGATGCATTGGTTGCTTATACAGACTTGCAAGCCTAATAGTAACCTTTCAAATGCATGCTTGTAGCCTTTAAAATGCTTCTTTAATTAACGACTGCACAATCAAAAGGTTAAGTTCCGATTAATAAGCAATGGCCGTAATGTTCACTTGGCAATAATATACAAACAAACGCTTTAACTGTTATTTTATTGTGAACACTGAAAGGTACAAAACAACCCATCGCACATGATTTGCGCAGGTCCAGGCTGACATTATGCTCCATATTACAATGCAGATCAGTACAATATAAACTCAGAGCTTCATAGCTGGGTGGCTCTCTCCACACTCTTCGCTGCATCCTTCATCTTCCCCACCAAATCCTAAAAATGTTTTTTTTTTTTTTTTTTTAAAAAAAGGACCACTGTTAATAACCTACTCATACACAATATTTTCTCCAAAGCAATTGCATACACTTTTTTTTACTCCAGGAAAAAAATAATTGCATTACATCACCGACTTAACATGCTGCAGCTCATTTTAATTCAATTCAAAAATTGTTTTACTGACATGACAAACATTTACATTTAGGAAGCCCTCTTTGCTCTCAAATCTGCTTACTGTATATTACAGGACACATTTACATGAACATGGCAATCTAAAAAAAAACTTTAAACATAATGAGTTAGAGGCACAGCTGTAGAAAAATAGCCAAAATAACAGGTCAGATATTTTACTAATTTACTTATGCTATCAATCAGAGTCTTTCAATATAAACTGCTGAAGCAGGGTGATAAAAGCAGCCAAATGTAGTTCAATTGTTCCAGATAATCAAACTGCGTAATTAATTTGCATAATGATTTGGTTTGCACGCATGAGACTGATTCATAATTTTTTTTTTTTTAAATAAAATAAATATATAATTTTTTGTATGTCGATGAAATGGATTAACAGATGCACGTAACAAAAACGTCATCAAACGCTCTCTATGGGGCACGCGCTAGCACAGTTACTTTTTCGCGTTAAGGATCACAATGAGTCGGAAAATCGATGATTTAGGCTTGTTTTTTTAATCGACATTAAATGAATTTGTAATTAAACACCAGTAAAAAGGTTACTTTAAAAGCTCATTTTAATGTTGAGGCTTTATTATATATTTATATGTTAATTTTAATTATTCTTCAATGAATAAATCCTGTCTAAGTAAGTCATCAAAAAGAAGGTGCTACATGTGTGGCTCTCTTCAAATCCTCCCCAACACAGGGTTTAAATATCTGGATCAGTGAGATTACCCTAAAACTGGGATAATTTTAAATACTAAGTAAAGTTAAATAATTTTTTTCCCCTTTCTAGCACATAATAAAATTGCTTTAAACCTGAGATTGTATGAGTTACAATTTTAAAGTGTATTTTATATCGTTTCCCTGATTAGAATAAAGTGATTACTGAGAATATAGAATAAGTGAATCAGAGAGCTACTGTCCTGCCAGGATCACTTCTACGATCAGGTGATAGATAGTTGACCTAAAATTCTCTGGTTGGTTTGCAGCTGCGTGCATTATACCTAAATTTATAGACCTAATGAAGACAAAAATCTTTTCATTCAAGCAAAAAGAAATGTGAATCCAAGTTATAGCCAAGTAAAATAGAACAAAGTCTTATATCCAGTTATCACCTCATTTTTTTGGTTTGTTTTTTTCAGACCTTTCTTAAATACATTCACAGTAAACTCAATCAGCAATTGTCCGAAAATGTGTGTTAAGCACTAAACATGCTCAAAAGAATGCATATTCTTCAAATACTGAACATTTTTTAATTTTAAGATAATACCTGAAGCTGCTCCAACGTGCAGCTAAAATTTAGCTGAGAAGAAGCCCTGTTCTCACCATTCTGTAAAAAAACAATTCAAGCAAAGAGAATGACAAACAATAATTAATTTCATGCAATCTCTGCACCTGTGACCGGAAAGTTATAAGTTCAAATCCCAGAGCACCATCCTTAATCCTTCACTGTGTAGATCTTTGTTTACATTGTATTCTGCTTTGGATTAAAGTGAAAAATAGGTAAATATAGGTTTTGAAGATGACACATACCTCAGTCTTGAAAGAAATCAGATATGAGGGCTGACTGACTTTGTGCACGTGGCTGTTCTAACAAAAGGAATGTACATCATTCAGTCTATTACATATGTCATTCATTCCAAGTTGTATGTTCATTTTTTGTGTTTAAAAACCAGATGTCTTACCTTTATACAATAATCTAAGCGCCAAGAAACATCTGTTATGTGAGGGGGGCATCTATCAATGCTAAACAAAGCAAATTTAAAAAATGAATGAATGACTGCGTTCTTGGCATCCACTGTTTCACACTTTTTTTGTTTAATGGACCATGAAAAGCCATTAGACAAATCACAGTGACCTACCTCGACAACAGTGTTTCAAGGTTAGTTTTGCTTTTCTAAATGTAAGATAAAAGGCAATGTTATAAACACGTTCATTTACAAACCCCTCTGCATACAATATACTTTGTAGAAGGTTATGACCTGATAGAGTCCATAAAACACATCCACTCTCTCACTGTCAAATCGGAGGTCTTCGAGGCACGAGCTGTAAGAACAAAAAAAGACTTTAATACACAGTCACCTTTACACACAGAAAAACCCCAGAAAAAGGTAAAACATTAATAGATTACCATATAGTTGACTTGTCTACATTCTGTTTCACGCCTTCCAGTATAAATGTTGTTGCTGCAACGTGGCAGTGTTTCAGGAGAGCTTGGTCGAGGTTTTTTAGTTCTGGGTAATCTAAGGGAAACAAAGTGGGTTGACCCAAGTGCATCAAGATGTTATGACCTCTACACCACACTTAGGCCACAGCTTCCCAATCTTGCTTTTGGAGATCGCGTGAGTAGCCGTCCACCCTGTGGCACGCAGCCTAGTTTTCAATTTGATCAAAGATCAGCAGAATAATCTTTCAAATCATGGTATGATTGTTCATATGTTAGTTGACCATATTTATGCAAAATCTGATGAAAACTAACCAATCAGCAGGTCACTTTTTTGACCAACCTTACACTGATGTGCTGCATGGACTAAGATGGTGAATGGATGCAAATTCGCCTTAGTTAGCATTTTTTTAAAAAATCATAACATCCATAATCATCCTCACTGGATTGTGATTTGTCACTGGGAAGTTCATTTCAAGCTCTTTTAAGCCTTAGTGATTTAGTTCAATCCAACATCATTACTTTTTTCCTTCTGACCCACCTTCTCCACATCCTGCACATTTTAGTGTTTTCAATCCTCTAACACACCTGTTTCATCAAATCAGATCATTCACATCCCTTCTTGGACTCGACTGGGTGTGCAACAGGGAAAAAACTAAATAAAATATGCAGGAAAGGAGGTACTCCAGGCAGGACTGGGGTTGGAAACCTGCGGTACTTGGGGAACGCTTACAGCATACAGATGAAGCCACTCATTCTTTATAAATAAACCTTTTCCGAATATACTGCAGTGAATGTCTAAACTTTGCACTCCAGCCCATGCTATGCATTTCGCTCTCTTGGCTGTGTGTGTGTGTGTGTGTGTGTGTGTGTGTGTGTGTGTTCAGGAGGTTATAGTAGGCTAGTGGTGGATGAATAGGCTACATGTTAGCATGCTAGCATAGCCGCTCGCATGTTAAGCTAAAAGACGGTACAGAGACATGCACCCGGCGGTTCACAGCGACCCTGCACTGCAGCACCGCTTTCTAGGCACGTCGCTCGGTACGTTAACGGGAAAAAACGGATGTTAGCAAACAGAACGCGAGAATGCGTATTTCACTTCACGCCCGTTTTCAGACAGAAGTTCACGAGTACAAAGAAGAGAATCGGTGGATGTTACCGGAAACGCTGCCGCTCGGAAACACCAGCAGGCTGCGAAAGGCGGCTTCGGTAAAAACGGTGAATGATTTTAAGTCCAAATATCCCGGATCGGCGAGGGTCTGGAGCCCCTTCGTAACCGACTCTGACAACTCCATTTTGTACCGAGACGCCAAAGCGACCCTCGTGATCACGTGACCCGGTCAGCTGATCCGAGGCAGGTTCCGCGTTATTTTCTGGCCGTGAATGTTAAAAGGGGTTAAAAAGGAATGATAGAACAGTAGAACGTGCAGGGGTTCTGTTTTCACAGTAAAAGCCCGGGGTTTAGATATATCCGACTCTAATGTTGTCTAATTTACAGAGAAGCTCAAAAGTGAAATGGTGCAGTAGTTAATTCATCGCCTTCACAAGTCACGTGTTAATTTAACCCTAAAACCTTCAGTACAGCCATGTGAGGTTGCATGAGCCGGAATATACTAAACCTATATAGGGTTTATACCTAAACCCTGTTCCTGGAGAAGCCCTTGCCCTGCACATGTTTGTGCTTTCATTGTTTCCAACGTACCTTTTTTTTTTTTTTACATACTAGCTGATTAACAGCCTTTCTGTGACAGGGCAGAGGGGAAAAATATGTGCAGGAAAGGGGGTCCTCCAGAACCAGGGCTGGGATCCTCTGCTACTGAAAGCCGTGCGAAGAGGTGCATTATCTACAGCAGCCTGCACTCTCATGATTCAGCACATCAGTCCAGTAACAGCTCTTCCTCCTGGGCTCAAGAAAGTGGGTGTGTAAGAGCAGGAAACCCACCGAAATGTGCAGGACACTGGGGATCCCTCTGACACGATTTTTTTTTAATGTTAAGTTACACAGCCTACAAATACAACTCGTTAGAATGATGTGTGGGGTTTGGGGTCGTTCTTTTGTATGCAATTCAACTAAATCACAGCCTCCCGAGTTTTCTCTGCATTGTGCATACCAAAACGACATGGCATGCTGATAAATCGTTTTGCTGCACCATACCTAGCCAAAAATAAACGCCATTTAAGACAGATCCCATTGTTGTTTGTCTTGACACTCGGAACAGCAACGCACTAACGTGAAAAAGATTGATTTAAGCGGCATTATTAAAATAGGTGATTAATTGTATTTTTTTTCTTCCATCCTGTTTAACACAAAAGTCTTTCAGTATTTTGACGGGTGACCTGAGACAGGCACGTTTGATGGTTTTCTAATGGGAATCAGAGGTCCTAAATGTGTCTTTGGTGGAGACTTTGTGGTCTTTAGAGTAGACTGTGATACGATGGGGATTCAGGAACCTAATTAATCACTACTCACTAAATGTTCACACAGTCATATTTTTAAACTCTATATATATATATATATATATTTTTTTTTTTTTTCCCATAGGGAACCTATGACCAGTCATATCACATGTAAAATAGTCAGTGTGAATTAATTCATGAGCTCATTCATCAGTAAAATCATATAGCTAGAGATGGATTTGTAAATTAGAAAAAAAAATTGATCTCCACACTCAGTGCTTCTACAAATGTGCTCTAATGGAGTACTTACACTAACTTTAACCAAATAAACTTATAATTAAAGTTTTCTGTGTAGAGGTCACCCATTCAACGTTCTCAAACATGACTCTGGACCCAGCACACTCTTTAACTCGATAAGAATTATTATTTGGTTGAATCAGTTGTATTTTAGCAGGGAACACACTCAGATATGCAGGATACTGTGTACTCCAGGATCAGGGATGGGAAAGTGTACTATATTACGGGTGTAATCTGAGATCATTTGTTTCTCAGCCCTGAACCTGTTCTCACACCTTCCAGTGTTAATGATTGCTTCGATAGCCTTCAAAACAAGGAATCTTTGACCCATCTGCGACGAAGCCAACACCCGCAAGCAGTGTAGTATTTTTTCTAATTTAGGGTTTATTTAAAATGGCATGTAGTTGGATTGCTGAAGAAAGTTTAGCATTTTTTAAATTGCATAATGTGTTTTTTTTTCTTTCTTTTGTTGGGGAGGTTTCGATTGAATCAGTAATCATGGTAAGAAAGCATTTGGAGCGACGGACGCATAATAAATCATGTGTTGTCCGTTAATAGATCTCTTCTGGGGAATTCCTCAGTCCCTTTGGTCAATTGTTGCTGGCCCTTTTTAGCCTTTTTTTTTACTTTTATGAGTCAAAGACAAATATTTATCGAAGGTTCACAAGGATTTCGTAAACCCTGTCATTTGAATTTGTAATACATTTTCTGTCATGACTGTGTGTGAAAGGCCTAAAACGATTCCTAATTCCGTGTGAAGTCGTAAGAAGAGTGCACCTAACTTTAACCATCCTCAGGTTTGCAAATGCATGGCCTTATTTGAGTACAATGATTATGAGCTGCTGTTTGTGCTGTATTATTTGTACAGTTCAAACATTTAAAACCGAGTTTCAATAAAGATAGCTAACAGTATGCTGTGACTTAGTATTTTAGGGTCCACTGTAAGATTTGCACTTAGAACCCAGAACTCCTAAATGGACTTACACAGAGTGAAACAAAGATTAATAAAACAACAAAAAGCAGTTCTTAATCAAGTATACATACTGGCATAAAAAAAATAATAAGAGAGCATATTTAATGGGGGGGCATTCGTGGCCCGGTGGTAGGGTGCTGGATTACTGATCCCAGGGTCGGGGGTTCAAGTCCCACTATCAACTGCTGTCCCCCCAGTGCAGCTAACTGGGTTATCAATGCCGACCATGTCTCTTACTGTCTATGAGAGGCATGTAAAAGAACCATTGCTGACTTTAATAAAGAGTAGGCTGCATAGCTGTCAGCGTGTTTCTGCCCTGCGATGTCCTGGTGAGCTGTCCAGGGTGTACTCTGCATTCGCCCAGAGTTGGCTGAGATGGGCGCCAGCCTCCCTGCGACCCTAAGTAGGATTAAGCGGTTCAGAATGATATTTAATTGGGATCCTTGGCTCTCTTAATTGTTTCTCTTTTTGTATTTATGTCTCATGTAGAATCTTTTACATTTACTCGTTCATTCGGCTTCAATAAGCGCTTTATCCTGGCTAGTGCTCAAGGTCGCGGTGCACCGCAGTCTATCCTGGGCCTAGGCCAGGTCTATCTATAGCAATTTGTATTACATTTTCTTACAGCTGGCTCCTGCTGCTGTGTGAAGGTTGTGGTCTGCATTGCTCATTGTGTTCATTGTTCATTTTACTGTTCTGCACATGTCTTACACGTGCAGTATTTGCATATTTTGCATCCGGTACACGGTATGAATGACAGTAAAAGCAGTTTCACCTGTTTCATTCTGTTTTATTGAAATCCTTAAATATAAGCTACGTGTACAACACTATCATCTAGTCTTCTCCCAAAGAATGAAAACAAAGCGTCTCAGGGGTAATGCAAAACTGACTACATGCTTAAGGAAAAGTGTTGTATCCGGATTTTAATACCAAATATAAAACACGGAGTAATAGACTGCTCTCAGTTTTTTGTTTTAAGCAAGGAAGTGTGTAGTACTGTATATGAGGTATTTTCTCCCAATGCATCTTTATATTTTAACAGTCACTAATAAGATTTGCACAGTCGTACTAAAGATGAGTAAGATAAATATAATGAATTAGCTGATGGGAAATATCCAGAGTAAATATGCCTGCATCAGATCTTATACCCCCTATCAGCATCCGAAGATGATTTTGTTAAATTATGAGCTTCGTGCAACAAACACTACTCACAGTCCTTTTCTTAGGCCATTTGGTCCGTAAAGCAGATTCAAAGGGTTTTTAGGTCATTTTTTGTCCTTTTTTCTGTAAGTCATGAAAAAACACCAACCCATCCTTATTAAAGTTAGTACTGAGTTCTAGTTATTGGTCTATTTGACTTGTCACCTCAGTAACCAAAACAATAAAACTTAACTTGTATCCAATCATACCTTTAATAAAAGTACGATTTGTGAGTTGAAAGCTGGGATTAAAAGCTTTCTGACTCAAAATTAGGCCGATAACCAAATTAACTGTGCACGTGCACAGTTAATGCATTTTATTATATATATATACATAAAAGTACTGTGTTCCTGTATGCAATAATGTATGATCTCTTCATTTAAAGTAGCCTATATTACCCCCAGTAACCTTCCTGTTACTGGAGCTATATCAGAAAAATCTAATCTTACGAACTAAACATTTTTTACATTGTTTTCATTGGCGTACAATTTACGCACAGTCGTTAAACACCAGATCCACAGTGAACAGTGACTTCTGTAAAAGACTTTATTTCAGTTATCGACGAAGAGCAAGAAATTAAAACTGGTTTGTTCGGCTCAAGACACCAGCAGAAATTCCGATCTTCGTTTTTATATCTTTACAATTTTACTGTACTTCTTACCTGAATTGTCATTATGAAGAACATTATCATCATCATCATCATCATCATCATCATTATTATTATTATTATTATTATTATTATTATTATTATTTACAAAGGCAAATCAAACCATTGTTTGTTTGTAACAAGTATTTCAATCTTTAAATAAGAATATAGATTAAATCAGCTTGCTGTTTCCTCGCCACCGTACCCATTGTTCCTATTGTTCCCAGCTTTACCCTCTTTCATTCATGCAATATGTTGTTTTCCCATCAGGTTCCCAACCCTTGGGTCCTGGACCGGAGGACTCATTGTCCTGCACATTTTAGTGCTTTCCGTGATCTAACACACCCAACTCAGCAAGAGGTTTTTATTCGTCATTTAGTTGGATCAAGTGGACTGGATGCAGGGAAAACACGTGTATAGGACAGGCGTGAACGTGTGCCAACCAGCAACCCCGACATTCAGAATTCCTTTAACTGCAGCTTGTAAAAAAAAGGATGATACAGAGGTGAACAAATGAATACGGGGTATTTTTATATGTAGTATTTTATAAGGGTTATACCACAACAATTACAGTAAAAATAGCAAACGGTTTTTAATTGTAATTCATGATCCTCATAAAAATACGAAATAAATATAGCCTATATCACCTCTTGTTGCAGTTTTTAACTTATAGCTTAATACTACTTAGGGATAATTAAAGTTAAGGAAAGTGAGACTTGTGTGTCTTCAACTCGGGAGTCTGTGCTTTCTGGTTCTGGACACTATCTAAATAAATCTAAAATAAACCTCTCAACAGAAAACTTCACCATATCAATTCTTGCTTAAAATCTTAGTTAAGTAACACGTTTTATATGTATTATAGACCTGAATCATGCTGAGCATCCGCCACGCACGGCTCTGTGGTTGAGCTATTATAGAAAGGATAGCTTATAGCCTGTTATAAACTGATTAAAAACCAGATGTTGCAATCGGAAACATGTGGATCCGTGTTGTTATATGAATTTATTAGGACCTAACCTGTCCTGTGGTCTAATTACCGTAGTGAACACCATTTCGGTCAAAAGAAATATTAGGTGTTTTTGGTTCTGGTGTGACGTCATATTCCAATCCCACATTTACTGCTTAAAATTCCAATACAACCAAAGCAAAGCGCATTTATGCAGGTTACAAGATTTTGTTTTTTATCAATAAATGTGACTGAAGAAAAAAAAAAGTAAAGCAAACTAATCTATGTAGAAGTCTATAAATAAATAAATAAATAAATAAATAAATGAATGAATGAATGAATGAATGAATGAATGAATAAGTAAGTAAGTAAGTAAGTAAGTAAGTAAGTAAGTTAATAAATAAATAAATCGATTCAGAACAGAAACAAAATGCTTAATAAAAATTAGATCATCAATTTAAAAAGTTTAAATAATAAATAGATTTCATTCTGGCCTTTTTTTAATAATTGGAATTTTTTTTTTGGGGTTGATTGTTTGGTTTTTTTGAATCTAAAGTAATAGACTACTTAGTCCTTAAGCTTAGCACTGGCAGGATTCTTTGCACTATTTCGTCTCTCTCTCACCCACACACCCACCCACCCACACACCCACCCACACACACACACACACACACACACACACACACACACATCCAGTGCTTTTCTTCAGAACTGGAGTTTGTTCTTATTTGCCAAGATGGATAAATTGAACTCATGCCACTCTGTGTATGTTCTGCTGTGACTCACTGTGCCATCACACTTTTAACTGTAAACATTTGTATTATATTGGTTGTTTTTAATTAATTAAAAAACGAGATACTTGTTTTATCAGTTTAGCCTATTTATTTAATCGATGTCAGGAACTTCACCCCTAACAAGTTGGCTGATATAGGCTTCATTTGATTTGCAGAAAAGACTACATGGATATAACTGCATTTATAAAATGATTGACTTCTTTAAACCTATTGATTTGCGTCAGTGTTTCACGCTAATAAAATAACAAATGCTTCCGTGACCTTTATTATTTTAGCCCGAAACCTGGTTGGATGGATGGACATTACAGCCGTTTGGTGAGGGCTGTAGAATATGCATGATGTGCCATATTCATGCTGAAACACACAGCTGGACTCGCACCACATATGGAGAAGAAAAGAAAACATTTTAAAGCTACGAATTTTTAGAGAATTTACAGAAGAGCTTTTTCATACAAACTGGCTTTGGAGAATTGATATGGAAGTGGACTATGTTGTTTATCTGGTAGTAACTTGCCTTGTCGTGTAGTTTAGAAAAGACATAACTTAAATAATGTTTGAAGATATTAAATATTATTCCCTAAACATGTTTAATCCTACAGCAAAAACAAAACAAACGTTACAAAATATTCAGGTTAGGAAAATAGACTACAGGCTACTTGTTTTTATTTCTTTATTAATTTATTTTATTAATGAACATAATTAAATTATGATTTTTGAGCCACATTTTGGCTGCTCTTGTATTTCTCCAGCTTCATCAGAGAGAGAGAGAGAGAGAGAGAGAGAGAGAGAGTATTCACACCACTGACTTTAGGAAAACGTGCTGATGATGAATAACGATTCATTCGCTTCCATTTGAAACTAGTTTTATGTGGAATCAGCTCATCCTCACTTTAACCTTCAGTCAGGATTATAATGAAGGGAGGATGATGTTGCAGGTGACTTGCAGCCGAAACGACCGCCATTTTGTTTCAGACCCACATTGTTATTGCACAAAATGGATGGAACAAACGCTGTTCAATGCCGTATAAATATATATTCATAATGTCTGGGGTTGTTTTTGTTTGGACATTTTATTAGTCGGTTGTTGGAAGCAGCAAATGTTGAATAACAAGAGAATGAGCGACTCTGGCTGATGGTTTAAAATGAACCTTTTGCGCTGGCAGTCTGTTGCTCCAACCTACAGGGGAATAAATCACACACACGCTTTATAGACTATCAGTCATCACATAATAGCTTCACACATACAGCCCAGCAATAAGATCATAAACCATAACCCTACACATATCCATATGTGTGTGTGTGTGTGTGTGTGTGTGTGTGTGTGTGTGTGTGTGTGTGAATAATTTAGTTATCAGTCAGTTATTCAGCACACTGTAGTATAAATGCTTTATCCTGTAGTCATGGGGTAAATCTGGGTTTACTGCAGGAAACTTCAAATTTTAAAAATAAATAAACAAATCACAGTTATAATGATAATAGAGATGTCCATATCTCTACCCTATGAATGTAAAACTCAATTAATGTACAGTCAACGAGGCATACAAGGATAGGTTAGATGGTGTTTATTTTATTCATTTATATGTTTTAATGTTTCGGATTCACTTTGTGTTACGAGTCACACTCATCCCAACATGGTAAATCCAAAACATTAAAATACAGTAGACTATCTAAGGCAAGATATATAAATAGGCACGAATAAATTGATCAAGAATACTAATTTTTTGCAAATATCTTAGGCACTATTTTATTTATTTATTTTAAGTAATGAGGGAACCTTAAAGAAGAATAAGATGCTCAACGTTAGAATAATGGATCAAGATTTTCCAACATCATTTACTAATTAGCCTAAGCATAATCTACATAATAACTGTTAATTTTTTTATTATACGCAAAAATATTTTAAATACTTAGGAAAATATTTATAGGAAAGTAAAATGTGTGTCTCTGATCTTCTGATATATTTCCGGAAAACCGTGGACGCAGTAACACATATAAGGGCAATTTATAGTAGACAGTCAGCATATCAAGGGTTTTGGGGAGGTGGTATGAAATAAAAGTACCAGGAAGAATCCCACGTTGGAAAATATGTAAAAAATCCCTGTACTGCCCACACTGATGAGAGATGAGACGGGATGGGGTGAATTGAGATAGAATGAGTTCATATAGCATGAGGTGAGCTGAGATGGGATGAGTTGAGATGAGTTCAGATGTGATGGGGAGTTAAGTAGGCCTATATTAACCAAAATTAATCCCAAATGTATTTAGCTCTTTAAAAGTGCTGATCTACAGTGTAACTCTTTTCTAATAAGTATTTTTATGGAGTGTGTGAAGTGTGTAATAGCCTCTTAATTATTCTTCTATATTATTAATCTATAGCTATATATCACTGTAATACATCTCATAACTGATCCCATAGAGGATTTCTTTTCTAATTCAAATTATTAACTTAATTGTTTAGGCCCTGAGATGGCCTGGTGAGCTGTCCAGGGTGTACTCTGCCCTCGCCCGGAGTCGGCTGAGATGGGCGCCAGCCTCCTCGCGCCCCTAATTAGGATTTAGCGGCTCAGAAAATGGATGAATGATGATGAAGATAATTGTTAAGAAACGTATAAAACTGTTTTAAATCGTGTTAAACTGTTTTAAATAAAACTGCCACGCAAACTGTTTTAAATGAACTGAATGAATGAAGTTAACCTTGCAGTGTTAAATTAAGCATGACTAAATTCAAAATGTTGTCTTCAAAATATTATTCCACTGGGCCACATTTATACTTTGTAGTTTTTTCTGCTCAGTAGTCAAGATTTCAGTTCAAACTGCTCTAGGGTTTCAGAGGACTTGGAATGGGAAAATACATATACATGTGGATATTTTCTAAACATTTTGGACTAAAAGTATTTCCCATAATCCTGTTATATTAAATTTAACTACACACACCGACACACACACACACACACACACACACATACATGTATTTGTATCAGTGTGCCAACGCTGTCTCTCTGTGTCTGTATAGATGACTTTATTAATTCAGTACTCCTTGTTTCTCTGTTCTGCAATTTTCTTTATACTCACATATACAGAGGGAGATCCACTGAATGGTATGTGGCAATTTTGCTGTTTTATTTTTATTGTAATAAAGTATGTTGCAATTATACGATATATAAAGTCTGATGATGATGATGATGATGATGATGATGATGATAAAGTTCTGTTTTAGTATGCGCGTATCATTCATTATACCAGGGTGCGAAATGATACGCTTTATAAACATTTAGCCTTATCAAAAGACACTTCATGTTAAACTATAGTGCTGCATGGTTTGTGTTTTTATCTGGTTTCACCCAAATGAGGATGGGTTTCCCTTTTGAGTCTGGTTCCTCTCAAGGAAAGAGGTTTTCCTTGCCTCCGATGCCACAGGCTTGTTCATTGGGGAGGTAGGTATAGGGTTTATAGAGTAATTATAAAAATCATGCGTATAAATAATTTTTAGATTAGAATTAGATCGACAGGCGGATCGGTGCAGCCTCTGCTGTAAAGCGGAGCTTGTACCGGTCTGTCGTGGTGAAGAGGGAGCTGGGTCGAAAGGCAAACCTCTCAATTTGCCAGTCGATTTACGTTCCTACCCTCACCTATGGTCACGAGCTTTGGGTAGTGACCGAAAGAACAAGATCGCGGATACAGGCGGCTGAAATGAGCTTCCTTCACAGGATGGCTGGGCTCTCCATTAGAGATAGGGTGAGAAGCTCAGCCATCCGGGAGGAACTCGGAGTAGAACCGCAGCTCCTACACATTAAGAAGAGCCAGTTGAGGTGGCTCGGGTATCTGATTAGAAATGCCTCCCCAACGCCTCCCTGGTGTGGTGTTCTGGGTATGTCCAACCGGGAAGAGACCCCGGGGTCGACCCAGAACACGCTGGAGGGACTATGTCTCCCAGCTGGTTTGGGAACGCCTCGGTGTCCCCCCGGAAGAGCTGGAGGAAGTGGCTGGGAAGAGGGACTGCTTAGGCTGCTGCCCCCGCGACCCGACCCCGGATTAAGCGGAATATTATGATGATGATGATGATGATGATGATGATGACGACGATGAGTAAAAATTTATTTACCAAAATTTGTTTTACTATGTTTTTCCTTATACTCAGGCAGCAATTGCTGCAATGTGTAAAGTGCTAGGCTATACCAAGAATTGAATTGAATATAAAGTGGTCTCTTATTTTTCCCCCTATGACTCTGTGTGTGTGTGTGTGTGTGTGTGTGTGTGTGTGTGTGTGCGCGCGCATTTATGGGTAGTTAAGGTTACAGTGAGGGGTGGGGCCAGCTACTGTAACGTTTATTGAAATAGCCCGTATCCAATCAGATAACTGTTTAAAATTATTGCATTACTGTAGGATTGAACATAATCCGTGCAATTCCAACATGTTTCAGTTTAAGCATTATTAGAACGTAATGTATGGGGGACTGAAAATGAAGCTTCTCAGTACATGTTTTATTCTTACAACCTACATCAACAACCTACTTCTCTCTCTCTCTCTCTCTCTCTCTCTCTCTCTCTCTCTCTGTCTTTTATTAAGGGATTGGGGTGTGCTTGGGGCATGTTATATACCAAATAACTGGTTCTGCCCTCTGTTGGACAAAATGCTAATAATTTGTCAATCCAGAAAAGTGAATGAAAGCATTTGATTTATTTAACAATTGTCGTTCATTTCAAGGAGCTGCAATATAGCTTGATGTTAGGCTAATGAATTAAAACTAACTTTCTCTTCGTCTGATTAATGATACCATGATATATCAGTAAGTAATAAGATAATGCACGTGGGACCTGTGATCTTTCTAAGGATAATTGATCTATCCAACAGTTACTCTCACATCAGTTTCACGGACCTAATTCTCACAGTATAGTCCAAACAAGATGTTTTATAGACTCCTCACCCTGTGTCTTATTTGGCCGTTTGGTAAAATATAAAAAGTGATTATAGTTGTGTGTCTAAGCCTAAAATTAAAGTAGCTTCGAATTAATACTGCATAATGCAAACGTTTCCCAAGTCAGAAAGCATGTCCCTTTAACAGGGTCCGTTTCCAAATGCCCAGCGGGCTTTCTGAATAGTCTACATGCGTATAGTGTTTGTATTGCTTGAGGCATGGTAAGCAAACAAAAACATCGTTAAGGTCACATTGCTGAGGGGTTTTAAAGGTTAACAGAGCCATTTATTATAATAGGGATGAAAGATTAAGGATTACAGTTTTATTGGCTCAATGCTTGGTGCTAATAAGACGCATATATACAAATACAAATAGGTCCTTCCTTTGGGATAATTTTTATTTGACAAAGTTATGTGGTTACTATATGACAAAAAGGGTTAAGAGTATAATTGCGTGTTTTGCTCATATTAAAGCTTATTGCTGAGCATTAAACACAGATAAGAGTCGACGGTTCATCTTTCTGAGAAGCTTATTTTTTATTGTGATCATAATATAATATTATTTAACAGTTAAAGGTTGTGCAGTTAAGATTAGCCACATTAAATACTAAGTGCCCACTAAACCTAAAAAAAAAAAAAAAAAAAAAAAAGAAGCCGGAATTGGTGCCGATTCAGTCTTAATCTGTTGATTCTAGGACAACTTTACGACTCAGTACATGATTTTTCCCACCATTTATTATTATTTTTTTATGCCAGAAATAATTGTAAGAGATGCCCATATCATACCAGAGCTAGAGTGGAATTGTCTCCATGGTTGGATGGGAATTTTTCATCGTTCCACAGCAGCTGGTAATAGAATGACTGTGGGGTCACTTATTTATTGGGCTTTAACTCGAACGGACATAATTATTCAACACGACTGCCCAGGACACTATCATTTCAAAATGATGAATCGGAAATGGATACGCGTGGTTCTAAAGCATTTACAAATGGATTGTCATAACAAAACATTTTTTAAAATTAGGATCTCTTTAAACACAGTGAAATATAACATCTTGCTCCAGGTCACCTACCATACCCGTGTTGCCTTCCTCAGAATTAACATCACACACATATAGGGCAATACGTGTTTTAAAATACGCGCGTTCGACGTACACACACACACACACACACACACACACACTTGCCAGGCACTTGAACACATTCTCACGCGTGCGCACACGGCCGCATGGTGGCAGTGGTGGGGTTTGATTGTGGTCGGTAAAGAAAGCGGGTGTTTAGGCCTCGGAGGGTTTTTTCAGCGGTGGGGGTGAAATTGTGCTCGGCGATAACGAAGCTCCGCCACCTTTGGTTTATGTTAACAGCAAGTGAAACTGAGCTTTATTTTGATTTGAATGAAAATATAGGCTACATAATTTTCAATGCAAGCTTCGTTGAATTTATTTATTCGAATTAATAATCCGCGCACTGCAAACCCCAGATAGCTACACGATAGCTGTATTAATAACCCACTCGGTCCTTCAGACGTCTCGAGATTTTTTAAAAATACTGTACTGTAAAATATATCCTCTTGGTATGAAGGTTTTAACATTCATTCAAATGCAGCAGTATGAGAGTTACTCTATGCTTTAGGTTACTCTAACACGGTTACCAGAAACCTGGTGAAATTACAACATTTCCTCCCACATTCTCGGGTGGGTATATTAGATCAGTGCACAGTGTCAGTAACTGTTGCGTTTACCAAGATTAAAAAACTCTCTCTCTCTCTCTCTCTCTCTCTCTCTCTCTCTCTCACACACACACACACACATACACACACACACACACACATGCGAAAATACTGTGTCGATCGGTTGCTACTGTGATATTTCCCTCGTAGGGAAGGCATAGAGGGAAAAGCAGCTCAGCAAGACAATTTCGAAACATATACAATTTATATAAATGTAATCATGCACATACATATATTTCAGTACCAGATTTTTCTCTGCCATGTTTCTGCTTACCTATACCTACAAGTTCTATATTTCCTAAGGTTTTTTTCCTTGTGAAAACTTCACACATATTTGTGTTGGCTATAGTACCA
>JAQMYF010000025.1:16975127-16985687 GCA_030014195.1 Neosilurus mollespiculum | reverse complement strand
CACACACACACACACACATGCTAAAAAAGTAGACATTTCACAGATGTTTTAATCTGATCTATGTTCACCCAATTTCAGAGACAATTCCATCGAAACCTAGTAACAGTCTAGTTAGCGACAATATCTTTAGACATGGCAAACAGTACCATACATTTCAGAGATAGCTATTTATCTGAGGAGTCCACTTACAAAACCTGCTGTCAAGTTTTGTCAAAGTTATTTCCCTTAGCCTCTTTTTCAGGCACCAGCGCATGTCCCACTGATAGCTCCAATTTCAAAACCTGCTAACTCATGTTGTAAATATTAGCTGAAGATGTGAAACTCTGTCAGATAATTTCTATGCCTACAAAAAAATAATAAAAAAATCAGATTTTTCTTGACTTAGCAAGTTTTGCAAGTGGGCTCCTCATATAACTTCTGATTTCAAATACAAAAGCTCATCAGTTGAAGATGCAAAAAGGAAAAATGAATGATAATTTCAATAAATGTACCTTTAACTGGAATGTACAAGTCATTATTTGTGAGTTAGCCATCTACTTAATGTGCTAGCAGTGAATGTGGCTTCAGTGGGATCTATTTCCTTACGCAGAGCAAAAACAAAAATATTGTTTGGTCATAATGTGTCCAAAATATCAGTGAATCAATTTCAATCACAGCTGAGTTGATATTGAGTGTAACTAACCACACTCCTGCTTCGCACTTACACATAGTCATAACTGCTTCATAGAAATTTGGATATAGATTTATTTTAAGATGAAAGCCAGGAAAACCTCCCTGTAAAGAAATGAGAAAGACTCAAATGGGAACCCATCCTGTGTAATTAGAAATCATTTCACTGCTATAAATGTATAGTATAAAGTACAACAGTAAAAAGTGAGTTCAGTATGTGTAGTATTTATGACTGCAGCAGTTCCTGGGTTTAAGACTATACTATCCAAGCGAAATTATCA
Source organism: Neosilurus mollespiculum (assembly GCA_030014195.1). Lineage (NCBI taxonomy): Eukaryota > Metazoa > Chordata > Actinopteri > Siluriformes > Plotosidae > Neosilurus > Neosilurus mollespiculum. The sequence continues at coordinate 16,984,737 of JAQMYF010000025.1, read as the reverse complement.
ATTAAACAAAGAGGAGGTCTTGGGAAATCGCCACAGTAGCAAGATTTAAGAAAATTACAATTAATAATTTTTATAACATTTCTAATACCGAGATACACTCTGCTGAATATTCAGCATCAGATGAAAGTTTTATTTTGATGTACATTTCCAGACTTTTCATTTCATATTACGCAACCTCACATGCATTTTGATGTTTACAGCATTGTATAAATCTGCCCTTTTCAGCTGATTTAAATAAAATGTGTATTATTCAAGCATGTGAAGCCTGTCAGTGCTTCATTGTGTGGCACAGAGTTTCAGCACAGCAGGTGGGGGGTATGAGGTCGGAGGTCACTGGTGTAGACAGCATGATGGAGCAGAGAGAAAGACAGCGAGCTCATTTTTTGTTCACTAGCCAAAGTAAAGTGAAATGTGGAAATAAATGGTTGATGGCAGATTCTTTCCAGTTTGCTTTGGTAAAATATGGTAAAATGCAGTGCAACATCTTGGTAACCTTTTAAAACTGACCAAAGAGGACACAAAAACCATTATATCAGTATGCCTAGAGGTAGTTTGCACCTATTACCCTAAAGATATGCTATATACTGTATCACACAGTATTAAATAATATTATTTTACCTGTCAGTGTATTTACCTTCCTTTCATTAACTCGGCTTAGTGTTCACTTCATCATTCAAGTGGCTCATTTATACTGAGAACACACTAAAATCTTATCTTATATTAAAAATGATTTAGATGATGAAAAATAAAAATGTGCTAAGATCTGTTTGCTAAGAACTGACAGAATTAGAGCAAATCCCAACTAAATTAAAGCAGTAATAGAATAATAAAGACTGATTCAAGAGCAATTAAAACATTTAAAACTGAATTCCAAAAGTTTAATCAGTGATACAAGCCCTGACAATACTGCTTTATATTGTTGTGTTCAAATTGTAACCTACCTGCAAATTACACCTTGTGTACACCTTCATTTAAAAAATAAACAACAACAGCAACAACTAAAATCTGTAAAATGTTACTTGCTGACATGCTGTTTGTTCTGTCTGGTCTTTTTTTTATCCAAAGCTGCTTACAACTGAAGTAGAATACAATAGAGCCTTGTTTAAGGGTTCTCTGTTCCCCCCATTAGTGCTCATGCTGCTTCAGTGAAACCAGTAATAGTGCTGGGAATTCAGACTCTTATCAGTGAGTCAGGTCATTTGACTCATGTCAACAGCAAGAGTCGATTCTTTTAGCTCACAAAACACTCACTGTAATATTTCTGGTTTTATTTCTTAAAGAAAAGTTTGTGATACTCTGATCAGCAATCTGCATTGCTATAGCATGAACTTCAATTCACACATCATTACTTTGTACTGTATAATATATATATATATATATATATATATATATTCAAAAATTGTCAAATCACCAAAACACTGTGAAGATACATTGACCATCACAGTAATGCATCCTTGCAATAATATTATTTTACACGCTGTTTGTGCTTTTTTTTCCATTTTTCCTGAAACTAACCGCCTTCCCCAGACATTGCTATCACACCATATACACAGATAACAGATGAACATTTCTCATATTCATGCAGCAGACAGCTCCCATGGTAACTTTTCCACTCAAGTGTTTTTTTTAAATACACTGCGAGAGTAACTTCAGTCTCTACATATAGAAAAACAGCAGTCGCACATGCAAATTGCCTCAGCATTCAGCGAAAAGAGCCAGTTTGTTCACAGATGACATCACTATGATTAATATTAATGCAGTGTGGGAATTTTCTAATGAGATACACACCGATCAGCCATAACATTAAACACATTATGAACACTGACAGGTGAGGTGAATAATATTGATGTGTATATACAATAATGAAATGGCGCAATCGGATTCGTCTGCTATCTTGGGAATAAAAATCATTATCGCGAGTGGATAATGCTTGAATAAAAAAAGTCAGACACTTTTTTTCATGGGCACTTGAGCAGGCAGCGTCATTATCATCGAGGTTTAAAATGGGGAAAAAAAATTATTAAATAATTTTTCTTATATTTCCTTGTAGAGTACACTAAAACTTTAAATTAGCATACAAACACCTTTACTGAGGCACTTTTCTTATGTGTCTGTGTAGCATGCAGGCTACTAACTCTGAATGACTGCTGAAAACACTTCATTAGCGCAGCAGCACAGCTCATCTGTCCAGTCTCTACTACAGATAAAATATTAAACTACAAGCTATAAGCATCTCATTTTTCTTGTATTTCCTTGATTTATACTAACATTTTGAATTAGTGTGCAAACACTTTATGGGGCCACTTCATTTTCTCATGTGTCCATATAATATGTACTAACTCTGAATGAGACTACATAGTGCTTATAGAGCTCAGCTTATGAGTCTCTGTCTTGGTTAAATATGTAAATATAAACTATAAACATCTCGATTTAGTTTGCTTCCAGATAATATTACCAGAACTCTGAAAATGGTTTAAAGCCATGCTGTTATACAGCTCTAAGCCTCTGCACCTGGATGCACTGGGAGCTGCATGTGTCCATCCTGATTGAAACACATTTAAAAAAAATAACATTTTGGTGTGCCTGTTTGTGCTGATTTTCCAAAAACAATTAGGCACCTCAGGCTCAGTGGATGTAACGGAACTGAATCGTCCCTACTGGGTAGACTAGTATCTCGCCTTCTCTGTATAACTGCTAATTATCTGGTTACAGTGGCACCTGTCAAGGAGTACAATGTATTCTCAACTTTGTGGTGTCATCTCCTCCGGATGACCCATTTAAGCACTCAGTGAAACCAAAACCACATGACTGGTGGTGATCAGTGAAAAGAATTTAAAAAAAAAAGGAGGTCAAAGCTTTTCAGCAGTTTTTTTTTCTTGATTATAAACTGCCAACAGCATGACTAACATATTGTCCATACAAATTCCTGGGAGAATGACCCCATGGAGTGGCCAGATTATTAAAATTCCCATTGCATTTTTTATCTTTTGCCTAAACACAAATATATATAAATTTCAATATATACCCAGCATAAATATAAACGCAAATATAAATGGGTCGAGTGGTAACTGACAGTAAATATAAATGTGTCACATATTAATATCTAAATGTCATGCACACATTAATGTCTACATACACAGGGTGACCCAAAAAAACCTTCCACATTTTGGAGATAAAAAAAAATATATACTTAAAGATAACCTAATTGTTGTTTGAACACATGAAACTATATCCAGTATAGTTTTTATTCATCATCACTTGTAGATATGACATAATTATTTGATTATTCCTCTTTTTTTGCCATTTACTTTTGAAATGTGGGAAGGATTTTTCTGGGGTCACCCTGTGTATATAAAAGAACACACAGTGAATTGCAGCTTGCTTTGTATGGGGCTGCCTAGGTGCTGACCAGTCACATGGTGTTAATGTTATGGCTGGTCAGTGTATAAATAAAACATTCCTAGAGTATTTTTCAAGCTGTATTTCAGGCCTAGAGAATCTACACTACCATTGATATCCTTCCGATTTTAGAAACAGCTCATCCATATGATGTAGACCTTTACTGCATGACGATTCATTCACACCAGAATTGATGAAGTGATCACTGTTCATATCTTGTTTTAAAGGCAATCATGGAAAAGAATGAGTTGCTGGAGTTGGTGCTATAGCAACAAAACAGCAGACATCAATTGATTGTTCTACATTTTGCTGGCCAATAAGCATCGAGGAAAATTCTGTTCAACACTGGATCAGCGTATGATTTTAGCTTCAGTAAATATTTTGGTCACAAAAACCCATTTTATGTAGGCAGTCGGTAAAGGAAAGAATCCCCACTTCAGAATATTCACATCATGTTGATTCGCAGCCTGAAATGAAAATTCAGTTCAATTAAATTCATTTTTATTTGTATAGCGCTTTTTACAATTGACATTGTCACAAAGCAGCTTTACATAGTAAAAGTAACTTAAGGAGGAATTTAAACATTTTTCCACAACCCCAATTACTTTTACAGCTATATTTACTCAACACAACTAATAACAGCCAAGTTAAACATATAATAGCAAAAAAATCATCCAGAAAAAAATGTAAAAATGAAAAACAAATCACAGATAATTAGAGTATCATCCCATCATGGCAGTGCTTTGTGGAACCACTTTTTACTCCAATTACAGCCATAAGTCTGTCGAGATTCGACTTCTCTACTAACTTTGTATGTCTACACTGTACAATATTTGCCCACTCTTCTTTACAGAACTGTTCAAGCTCAGTAAAATTGGATGGAGCAAAATTATGGTGGACTGCAATCTGCAAATCATTCCACAGATTAGTAGGGTTTAAGTCTGAGCTCTGACTAGGCCACTCAAGGACATTCACCTTTTTCTCCTTCAGCCACTGTGTGGTCAACTTCAGGTCACTGTCACGCTGGAAGGTGAACCTTCCCATTGACAGCTTTATGACAGACGGCAGCAGGTCTTCCGCAATAGTTTCTTTAATAGTGTTTTGCCTCATCCATTTTCCTTTTATCTTGACAAATGCCCCAGTCCCCGCTGCAGAGACACCCCCACAACAGAATGCTACCACCCCATGCTTTACTGTAGGTACAGTGCTCTTTGGATGGTAAGCTGTATTGGTTTTCCGCCAGATATAGCTCAGTTCATCATTCATTCATTTTCTGAAGCACTTAATCCTAATTAGGGTCGCGGGGAGGTTGGCGCCCATCTCAGCCAACTCTGGGCGAGGGCAGAGTACACCCTGGACAGCTCGCCAGGCCATCGTAGGATATAGCTCAGTATTCAGGCCAAACAGTTTAACACCCTTTTTCCATCTGCCACATAATCTTCAAGGTGACTTGATGTGGCCTTTCTTGAAAGTGGCTTTTTATCTTGCAACCCTTCCATACAAGCCATATTTGTAGTGTATTTGTGATATTTTTGTCAGATGACCACCATTCTGCCAAAAATTCCTGGAAATGCTTCAAAGTTGCCATAGGCCCTGTGAGATCCTCTCTTACCAGTTTCCTCCTTGCTCTTCCATCCAGTTTGGAAGGATGGCTCAATCTGTAAAGAGTTCTAACTTGCAGTACCAAATACTTTCCAGTTATTAACCATGGACTTTATTGTGCTCCTAAGGATTGAGGAAGGCTTTGAGGTTTTTTTTTGTCCTGCCTATTCACACCTTCATCCTTGAGACCTGTTAATAGTGCCTTGCCACCCATAGTTGATTGTTTGCTTTCAGTTACACATCCAAGCACTGGAATTCTCTAGGAATTGATGCATTTATGCAGAAATAATCAGAATGATTATAACTGATCACAGGTAGAAGCTAATCAGCTTGGTGTGCAATAGGAAGGTAAATTTCAAATTGAGTTTACAAATATTTTTCAGGAGGGGTGATCCTTTAACCATCTTAATAATTCTGCTTTTAATGTTTTTTCCCCATGAACTGTTGCTAATATACCTTTCACATGATTGAATTTTTTAATGTCAGGATTTCTCCAAATTTCCAGAATGGAAGGTTACAGTTTCCTTCTATGTGTATTGGCAAAATATAGAACAAGGAATCCAAGCTCGCTGTTTTGCTGCTATAGCGACAACTCGAGGCTGCAAAGCAACAAAATGTGAATATTTTGAAGGGGGTGATTTGTTTCTCTACCCCCCTGTAAATCTAGCAAACATGAGACTGAACAAAATTATGACACCTTTAAACCTTTGTAAAACAATTTTAATCACTGAAAAAAATCTTAACGCTACAGCCTCTGTTGTTCAGTATTTCTCATGATCAGTACGAAGCAGGACTTGTTTGGTATTCTTAAATACAGACTTTAGAGAGTTTTGCATAATTACCTATACAGACATGAAAACAGGTATAGGAGTATAAAACGACATCAATGAAATGCAAAACTTAAAAAAGTCCCTGTACATATAAAAATAAATTAATTAACTTGCATCATTATTTTCCTGTTTGTTAATTATTTCAAATCTCAACACACCAAATGAATTGTAATAAATCCTTCACACTGTCAGATGAACACAAATAGTTATTTACATTGAAAAAAGAGGTAAAGAAAAAAAAAAAGAAGCACTGAGCTAAATTTTAAACAGCTTATTCTGATCAGACATGACAAAAACAAAGGACAGAAAAGACTGTATTTACACAATGAGTCATCCAAATCGGGTTTATGCTCCAACACAAGACATTTTAATAATAAAACAATTCTTACAAGATTCAAAGAAAATTAGAAACAAATTTTCTGACAATTTTGAACAGTAGTATAAAAATGTTTTAGACAAGTGGGCGCTAAAATATTATCTTGTGCCCATTACAAAATAAACTCAAATAAATAAAAAAGGAAGAGGAATATAAAGTTGGCTTAAGAAATGATCATTGCAGCACAAACATGGTAATTGCAGGTATGTGCCGATATCAGGTTTCAGATATATCACGATATTCAACATGAACAATATTAGACACAATACTGCCTTACTTGAAGACAGAGGTATCTAAAGGTTCTTAATGTGGACTATTCTGAAGACGCATTCTGTGATCATGCTACAAAAAATATATATATATAATAATTATTTAAAAAAAAAAAAAAAAAGGTGACGATATCGTGATATATATATTTTATATCGGCACGTCCTGGTAAATTCGACAGAGCTGAGCTTGGTCACCATGCAGGCTTTCAGAATGTGGGGTTGCCTGAGTGACAGTGATTGGTAGCCATACTTAGACGTTCTCAAGATTTCATCCTAAAATCAGACTGAGCGGAATCTAAAAAGGAAGCGAGAGAGGCAGCGTCTCCAGTGTGTATCCTCAGCACGAGGGCATGGAGGGAGATGCCAGGCACTTGGGTACGGGTCCTGGTATTTTAACTATTTCAGTCTTGGCTCGGAGAGGTAGGTGCTCGTTTAGAAGTTCAGCAGGATCGGCGCATCCCTGTTTGTCCCTCTGAGGCAAAGGCCTTCATGGTGGGTTAAACGCTTCATAGTTTTTTCCACAAAAAGTTGTTTTTTTTTTTTTTGTTTTTTTTTTTTTTAAATAAAGAAATGTGTCATAAGCTAGTCCAGTTTTTCTTTAAGAGGTAACAGTGGTAAGCAGATGCAGTTAATCTCCAGCCAAGATTACTCAGCACCTCCCCCACACAGTGTTTCACACCAAAACGTCACACAGAAGTGTGTGTGTGTGTGTGTGTGTGTGTCTGTGTGTGTGTTTTCCTTGGCCCCAAAAGTGGTCCCCCAGGACCCCAACCTTTACAGCAAGTGATTTAATCCAAATTCAGTGCAACATCAGAGCTAAAGATATTCAACCAAAATGTGTATGTGTGTGAGTGTGTGTGTGTGTATTAGTTTGTAGCTGCTCTGATAGGATGGTTATCCCTTCTCCTCCAGCATTCCTGTCCCACCTATTTCAGGTTTTCTCCTGCCCTGTGACACTCATGGTTTTCTCTCCCAGCCTCTGCATGACAACAAAATAAATCAGAATAAAATATTAGTCAAGAAATAAAATAAAAGCATCCCAACTGCAATCAAAAAACATCTTTAAAGAACCATTTAAAACCAGAACCAGCTCAACCAGAGTCAAAGAAAGTTAGAAATTGTCTATAGTTCACCAACAAGAAATAACAAAAATTAAAGGAGATGCTCTATAAAGTGGAAAAACACCTTATAATCACAAGCAGACCTACAATTAAAACGCTAGTTTCTAAATTATTAAATTCACACAGGAAAGGCGAGATCCGCTTGGTCCACTATGAGGGCATTTTCAGCCATTATCCTGAGTGGATAATACTTGAATCAAAATGAAGGTCACTTACGGTTTGTCAAATGGAAAAATGAATCATAAAAATCTTGGTTTTGTTTGTTTTTCTTGGGTTTCTGCATAGTACTTGCTAAAAATCTGAAAAAAGTCTTCAAAGACACCATTATGGAGTGCAGCTTTTTTACACTTCCACGTAGTACATTAAGTTCTGAATGAGTATAAAAAGACACCGTTAGCTACACAGGGCTTATATTTCATATTTCAAGCATCACTCCATGCATCTGTCCTGAACATAAAATTCCACTTCTTAGTTTGAAACGGTTACAACAGTTATGTTAGTGACATTATCAGCAGACATGACAAAATGATATCTTGCAGAAATATGACTTTTGACTTATTAAAATATGAGAACTTTTCAGTTGAAGATAAAAAGGAAGGAAAGGATGCCAATTTCACCAATAGCAACTTTAACAGGTATGTGTAAATGAATGTGAGCTAGTTAGCCAGCTAGCTGACATGCAATAAAGTAAACATGGATTCTTCAGGATTTTAGAAAAGTGAAAAAAACAGACACTGCCATAGTGTATCTGAAATATAATAATATACAGTATATGAAATTACTCTATATTTATTTCTTGTTTGCAAAACTTTTGTCTAAAATCAGTATCATATTCATACTCTTGTACTAAATATCATGTGATTCTCTCCCAGAAGTGCTGATATTCAGTACAACAGCCAAAATTGCTAAATGAGGAACTAAAACTATTTACTAACGCCATTTTCACACAGGAAGTGACGAGCTACAAATGACCATGCAAAGTCAATGAGTGGCAGCGAAATGAGCGATGAGAGGTGAGATTTTCTCAAGTGACTCAACTAAGCTGAACTTTCATGCAAGTGATAACCGATCAGAGCTTAAAGAGTCCGTTGATTGACAGATGCCGCCAAACACTGTGCTCCCACCCCAAAAAAGCCCTTTCCCTATTCGCTTCCATAGACCGTGTAAAACTGGTGACAGTTTGTGTCACTCGTCACTTCCTGTGTGAACCTAGAGAATGAAGTAAAAAAATATGTGTCAGTAATTCATATGACAAACGGTTTTACTGAATGTGTTATAGTACCAACCACAGATTTTTGACTGCTGTTGTCAGTGTGTAAAGCCAGGAAGGGGTTGGCAGCGATGGCACCCTGAGCGGCCGGCAGCAGGTTGTTAATGGGTAGCTGGGTGGAAGAAAGCTGCTGTAGGTCATGTTGTTGCTGCTGTTGCTGCATCAACTGGTAGAGCAAGGCCTGTTGCTGCTCCTGTATCTCACACACACACACGCACACACACACGTGAATAAAAAGAACTGTAACAAAACCTAGTAATATCTATAAGGTGACATTTCTTTTATTTTCTGCACGGAGAGATATAAATCTAAACCACATTAGCACATCATGGAGATTAGCGAGTAACTGCATGTACCCTCAGGCAGATATTTATTTATTATTTATTTAATAAAATTTTTCTTGTACCTCTAAGAAACAAACTTTGGATATAAAATATGTCTTGGCTGACTGTGTACATGTGAGAATTTGCCAGTATTTCTTAAATGTAGCCAACAGATCATGGTAATGTTGTCTCATCAAAACCTTAAAATAAAAGATGCATCAATTCCAAACTTATTATGCTGCTAGACTCGACTCCTTGATCACTACCTTCTGAATTACAACAAAAGGAGAACAGAAAAAAAAAAAGAAAGAAATAGTCATACACCTAAAAACTATATTGTGTGTGTGTGTGTGTATACATATACATACATACATACATACATATATATATATATATATATATATATATATATAAATGTTA
>JAQMYF010000025.1:16954145-16970847 GCA_030014195.1 Neosilurus mollespiculum | reverse complement strand
ATAGATATATATATAGAGATATAGATACCTGAACTCTGCAGAGGTGGCTCAATAGTTATGCCTCCATTATTATAATTATCTTATTATTATTACTATTTATAACACATATTTTTAATACTATTTATAATAAATATTATTATTTTCTTTTACAATGTATGTTTTTAACTGAGAAGGTTGCAAGCCCTTTGTAGAGCCCTGTCTGTCCACGTGTGAAACAGCAGAATCGATTCTAGGATCACTCGTAAAATCGCTGCATCCAAATGAGCAAAGTCAGGCCTGAATGGACGTTCACTAAATGTGAAACAGTGCATTTATAGGAAGGCATCATAACAACGGTTACCAGTGTTCCCGTATTAGTTTTATATAGTGTAGCTGTGTTCTCTCCGAGTTACTGCAGCCGCATGCGTTTGCTATTGCACAAAATATGACCATAAAACACAAAAATATGTAAACACCTGACTACTAAACCCACATGTGGCTCATCTTCATCAAAAATGTAATCCAAACATTTGTAAACAGTAATATATCTACTCTAGAAACCATATCGCTTATTGAATCTAACGAATCTAGAGGTCTAAATATGGCCATTGCAATTCAAAAGACTTAAACCGATAGAATATGGCATACCTTAGCAGCCTACATATTGATCTGTTTAACTATGATGAATTCGCTGCAAGGATCACTGCCACTAGTACACTTTTAACCGTGTGGTTTAGCGTGCCTTTCACCTATATAATAAAGACTAATAAACATTGCCGCTTTGCGGATGCACATATTCTGCAAGTTCACTTCCGTTCAGTTCTGCTGTCTGCACGGTGAACGCAAGATCACTTTTACCAAATTCTTGCCAAAACTACCTGAGGAACAGCCCTTGGCGGAACTGGTTTTAAACGATCCTGATGCTGCGGTGTGGACAGGGCCAAAGACAAATATCCTTTCACAATTAAATTCACATCTATTTGCAACAGCCAAATAGCCTAATGTGCATGTTTTTGGATTGTAGGAAAAAACTGGAGCACCTGGAGCGAATCCACGGATGCACGGGGAGAACATGCAAACTCAACACAATAACACCCTCCTTCTTGCTGTGAGGTGCTTATGCCCCTTATGGTTGAATAAATCATCCCTACTTATATGATACAAATCCAAATTGTCCTATGCATCTGTCCTGATAAGAAGACAAAAAGCATGCAAACACATGACTGCACATACATACATACTGCAATCATTACACTATTTTGGAAGTATATAATATCTTGACATGGTCACACTATAACATCTCAATTGAACTGGAAAGTATTATAAAATCCTAGCCTTCACTAACAGACCTGTTGTTGAGGGCACCAGTGATGGGCAGGGTGGTGGAGCTGATGGAGGAAGGGTGAGGAAGAGGGCTGGAGGACTGAATCACACCATTCAGAGCCCCCACGATGCCACTCATAGCTCCGTGGGCACCCTGCAGTGCCCCCATCAGGCCGTTCACCTGCTGCTGAGGGGGGCTGTGGGCCACTGAGGTAGGAGTGGAGAGGGAGGAGGTGCTGCTAGAGCTGCTATGACCACCAATCAGGAGATCCTGCATAGTAAAGAAAGACAAAAAAAAAAAAACAGACAGGGAGTGTGGCTATGAAGATCTTTGGTCATCCAGGCCACTTTGAACACTCAGCAGGCAACGGAGTTGTTACGATCTTCAAGACGACTTTCTACTTCATCATAACTAATGACGCTCTTTGGACGAGGTGAAGAAATGTCTGCATGATCATAACACACTCAGCTGCCTAGTTTCATCATATTCTCTGGACTGTAAGGTGCACTTTCATCTGCTTTCAACAATGTGCTGCATACTGTTTCAAAATTTGCATAGGCCTGTCTATTATTGTGATTACGGTAGGCATACTACTACAGCAGTTTTTGTACTGTTCTACTGTTTATGCACACACTAGAGTTCAGTTTTGTGTTAAGCACTAGTGCTCATCAACAAGCCTCTTAAATGCCAAATTAGACTGCTAAACATTTATACGGTACAAATCTGTTACTTTAACGTCAAGTGTTTTTGAAATTTACTACAGCCAATCATTTGGATTTTTTTACTTTGCCGCATAATAACTAATTTGCATAAAACAAAGTTCCTGTCAACAAAAATACCATTTGTCATTGGCTCATAGTCAAACATTTTGAACAGGAAATTAACAGCTACAAATTGCATGCAAGACTGGTTGTAATTCTGAGGCAACTTAAAATCCAGAAAATACGGTAGCACCACTAGTTACAGAGAGGGAGAGACATCATTACAGGTCCTTTTCCAAAACACATTTTTACAAATATACTGGAAAGCAAGAGATCATACAACGACACAGGCAGCAGATTTAAACTAGAAATTGGTACCAGTTAGCATTACATCACCACCTGCTGTGTAAAAAAAACAAAATTGATTGCATTGGTATTCTATTTCACAGGCTAGAAGGTTATACGTAATAACACTTGACTCAACTAAACAGGTGCTCAGTCCCAGCAGATCTGATGTGCAGAGCAGGAGTAGAGCGAGTTACCTGAGTGGGCAAATGTTGAGAGGAGTCTGTTAAAACACTGCTGCCTAGCTGAATGCTCTTGCTGTTCAGCATGTCTGGGGGAGAGAAAGATTGGGCAACTTCACATGAGTGATGACCAGATTAAAGGAGCTGCAGGAGGGAGTGAGGCTGCAGCAGGAGTGCAGAGAACGAGGGGTCAGAGACAGTGGGACTGCTTACTGTGTGTGCAAGTCAGAGTGGCTGTATGTGGGTGATGCTCGGGCACTATGTGTGTTACATCAATATGAAATGTGCATCCAGTGAGAGAGCACTACTGATTACAAGGCTGATGTACTAATGTGTTAGTGTAGCAAGGAGGAGGAGCTTCGTGTTACTGGGGTATAAAGGCTTTTTCCCCACCCGCTGCACAACGTATCAGAAGTTTTGGCACCAAATCCATTCACCCATCGCTCTAAATATGGGTTTTTGTTTCTTAGTTAAGACTGGTACTCAAGGTGAAGCTTGAAGTTCTCTTTCTGTTTCTCAGCCTATACAATTTTTAAGCTACAAACTAAAAGAAAAAAAGATTTCGATATACTTCACTTGTTCTTGCAATGTGACTTAATATGTGCACATCTGCATCAGTCACTGGAAATGAAACTCATTTTCATTTCATCACGACACCATTTATTAATCTTGTAAGCGTTCACAAGATGTGCGTGGCTGCTTTTACCGTTGCCATGGCAACCGCTTGTCCATTGTCTCTCAAGTAGGTAGACAAAGCAGTAGAACCCTGCATACCTCTGCTTTCTCTGAGCTGGTTCATGCTTTTTAAATGTGCAGTGGGGGGAAAAATAGCCTAAATGCCATAGATGCATGTGAGTGAGATTGTGTGATTCTAATCTGTATATGTTGCCATAGTACAGTAGAGAGGAAATGGCAGTTTGCTGGGCTGTTAGTGTGTAAGTAGAATAAAGAGCTGCGAGTGGGTCTAACCTGTGTGTGTGTTGCTGTGGTAGAGTGGAGAGGAGGCGGAGCTTGTTGTGTTGTTAGTGTGTGTGAATGGCACGGAGAGCTGCGCGCTCAGCAGCTGCAGTCGCTCCTTCTTCATGGTCAGGGTTCTGATTTGCTCCTCCAGACGCCGATTCTCCATCTGCAGCTGGTGCAGAGACTTCAGCATGGCCAGCACTGTGAACACACACACACACACAAACTACTTCAGTAGACATATAAGCCAAGCAATGTCCAGATAACACTGGTGAAGAGCATGTGACAATTTTATAATTCATGTTTATAAAATACTAAGAAAAATTAACGATTTTAAAGATTGTACTTATAATATTTTGAGGCCATTATTTTATATCTTAAGGACATCATTGTATCTTAATGAAGGCTTCATTCACTTCACATAAAAAATAAACAAGAGCACTCAAAGCTCAAGCCTATGCCAAGCACAGTGATCCCCATATGAACCAAAATGTCAAAAATCATTCTTTCTCACAAAAAAAGTCCTGCATCCAGAATTGTACCAAAACATCTCCATAATCCACCCTGTCCAAAGATCCACCTTTGGTGAAAATTTCAGGAAAATCTGCTCACAACTTTTTTGCTTAATCCTGCTAACAATCACACAAATCGAGGGTAAAACAAACTTCTTGGTGGAGATCACAGACCATGCGCAATTGCAGTGTCAATATAAAGTGTTAAATCAACACACAACCAAAATATGAAAATAAACTGCATACACAATTCAGGGCTGTGTGAAAAAAAAACCTTAAGGAAAGCAGCAGCTGGAACTGACAAAAAAATAATAATAATAATTAAAAAAATGTTTTTTTAAAAAAAAAAAGCCTTTTCCTGCATGTCTACCTGTCACACAGAGAAAAAACCCACCGGGACTCATGTTACTGAATGTGACTAACTGTTTATCTGTCCGTACTGTGGCAGACAGAATTACAGAGATGTTAACCAGCATTTCTAGAGAAACACCAGTGTCCTGGGTAAAAGTCCCTCATCAGATATTTCAGAACTTTAAGTCTGATATTAAACTGTAACTGGATCTAGCAAAGCTCAGCACTTGGTGGCAAAAATATAAATTCATATCTTCATATCACTGGAAAGATCTGTTCATAAGACTTTATTTAATACATTTTCATAGATATTAAATGATGTGTAGCAGTGGTATGATTATTTTAACTACGTCAATGTCAATAGGAAACCGAGAAAAAGGGTTTTAAAGTTGACTAACGTTTTTGTTCTCATCTCATTCAACATGCAATCAAACTCCATAGCAACGGCATCAACCATATAACATCGACCATAAACTCGCCTCACTCTGAGTCCATCTTCTCAAAGTCATTGTGACTGCAAATCATTCTAAAATGACTTGGTGACATAACCGAACATTGGACTTCTGTTTAATGCCCAAAATTACCTAATACATTATTATAATAATATGAGGAAATTTTGATCAAAACAGTCGGAGAATCAAATAACTCGGCATCTGCGCGTGCGTGTGTGTGTGTATATACTTAGTGAGAGAGAGCGGCGAGAAAAGAGAGAAGGGAAGACAGAGGAAAGAGAGGGAAAGGAGAGAGAGAGAGAGAGAGAGAAAGTGCAAGACAAAAGAGTGAGAGAGAGGAGAAGAGAGGAAAGAGAGAAAAGACAGAGCAAGACAAGAGGGCACGCAACAGAGAGAGAAGACAGAAGAGAGCAAGGAGAGACAGAGAGAGAGGAGAGAAAGAAAGGAGTGAGAGAGAGCAAGACAAAAGAGAGTGCAACAGAGAGAAAAGAGTACAAGCGAGAGAGAAGAGAGAGAGAGAAAGGAGCGAGAAAGAGCAAGACATAAAGAGCGCAACAGAGAGAGGATCACATGCGTGAGAGGGAGAGAAAGGAGCGAGAGAGAGCAAGACAAAAGAGAGTGTAGCAGAGAGAGAGAAGAGCATGCGAGAGAGAGAGAGAAAGAAGAGAGAGAGAGACAGAAAGGAGTGAGAGAGAGCGGAACAGATAGACAAGAGTGTGAGAGAGAAGGGATGTAATTGATAACAAGAACTTATTGTCTTCCTAGATCATGTCACACAACTATGACTTCATTAAGAAAAGATAATACATGCTTTATTTAAAATAATAAAATAATAAATAAATAAACAGTATAAGAGAAATAAAGTGTTATGTGAAAATAAAAAAGTACATTCTGGGTGGTAATGCTGGGGTTGATTATATTTTTTTGTATTTACCTTTACTAATGCGTGCACATGCAGTGCGGCATGCTGTGGTCAACACGTGCAGTTTGTAATTACCTCTAGGAATAACTGGACTTTTTAAAGACCCCCGGCTGAACCCTCGAGAGCAGCATGAAGCCAAACGTTCCTCTGATTTAGGAGCAGTTAGAGCCGAACGTTAACCCGCATTACCGGAACCACAAAACTGGTTTTAGATCTGCAGCACAGGGCGCCTTCTACACATGCTGGCACTTCCTGTTGAGGCCCTGTTGAGTGTTTCCCCTCAAACATGACCAACAGCTGCTCCTCGTAAAGCAAAACGGTCAGCGCATGATGTACTGCAACCTAAAGCTTCGCGACACTCCTGGATGATATCAGAGAACTTCTAACAAAGTGGATGTAACACCGTTATTACCAAATCACTTTTAATTCCTGGGGTTTTTTTTTTTTTTCCACACGTCACCATTTCAGAAGCTTTTGTTCAAAATTTAACTACACAGCATTATTATCCTGCTTAGGACTGCTTGAGATATCAGTCATGCTGGAGATTGCAGTGTACTGTAAGTTAAACTGAAAAACTAATTCCACATAATTCATCGGTCCAGTTAAGAATTTGTGAAAGAAAAGCTTTTTTTCCCCCAGCCTACTAAACAACCAAGTTAAGTTTCACTGCTACTGGAAAAAAAAATCATGGATTTCTTAATCGCAGAAATTAACTAAGGAAGAAAACCCAATAATGAGCAGAGCTTATAATTACCATGGCAAATGTAATTATTTCATTACTCTGTTGGTGAAAGCTGACTTGCATAACAATAAAGTCGTGTGATGGATGTAATTACAGACTTTGACTGGGCGTGCAGTTTGTTTGATTGACAAGCAGCTCAATGCTGCTAAAGTGTAAATATACATATTTTATCAAACACAGATGTATGCAGTCAATCATGCTGTCTGAAACGCACAAAAAAAAGATCGAAAACAAAAGCTCAAGAGGCAATAGAAAAAGAAATAAAAGCTGGGGCGTCGGACGAGCATATTATTCATCTCCTAAGTGAAGGAAATAAACTGGAAAGCAATGAAAAGATGAAAATTATGACTAGTCTTGAGATTTGTAATCAAATTAATGATGCTGTTTTTTGTTAGCGCTCGGAAAGAGGAAACAGGCATTCTCCTCCTTCCTGAATCGCTCGTGCACACAGAAAAGCCACATCCGATTATTTCTCAGTGCTTTAATCAAGCTTTATTAAAGTGTCAAAATGAAGCAGGCTACAACACTGAAACGGCTCGATTCAATACCCGGCATTCATATCAAAACAGCTGAACAATTTCCACAGTTTAGCTCCACATTAAACACAGGATCATTCATCCAGTCACACTATGACAGTTTAGCTTTTTAATTCAATCATTAGATGTGTGTGTATTAAAGCTGTCAGAATATATTTCACTGTTTGAATCCAACTTGAATTATCATTATATTTATGCATTTGAAGAAAGAGGAGAAAGGCGGTTTGGTGTGCAAAAACACACTGGTATGCTGAAGCCATGTTCACATAGAGGATGGAGATTACACAAAGGGTAATTTTTTTTTGTGTTGTTTCCTGTCTGCATGCCCCCCAAATAAATGAAAGAATAAAGGAATAAATAAGAAAATACAGTACATTAAATGGAGCAATAAGAAATGGATATCTTCCTTTACAGTGCTTTTGTTTAGATGAGAGAAAGCCTATTTTTTTGAATTACCGACACCACAATGCCAACCATGCCACTAAGGTGTCTAATGAAACGTGTCATGAATGTGCTAGGACTCTGCTTACCATGTTGGCTGTTGGACTCACCAAATATTCTAGCTGGTCTCATTAAAAATATAAATATATATTCAATACATGGTGTTGTTTTTGTAAATTATAAATGATAATGCAAAATGATCACCAGGAACTGGAAGATACATGGTGTCTCTCTCTTGCAGCACACAAAAACAGGCAAGTTAGTGGTCTCAAAAAAGCTTAGTGTTGACACTGTCTCTTTCATTTAGATCCAATCTTGACCACTTTTGGTCTTGGGCTCAACAAAGGCAGTCTTAAACAGATGCCACTGCAGAAAGCCAAGAATATGATATGATCCATCAGCTCTGAAGCCAACACTCAGGCTCCACCATTCTGCAAACTGAGATTTGGGATAAGACAGAGACCAACACTATGTATTCAAATGAATACAAACATGAATGCTTGCATTTTCATTTTATATTCATAAGTGATGGTATTTTTCCTACATATTCCCCATTTTCTCCCCAGCTGGGTCACCTGCTAATTAATACCTACTGTTTATTAAAAACAAAAAACAAAACAAAACAAACAAACAAAAAACATGGAAGCTGTGGCTCCACACCATTACATTTTAAAAACAAAGCCAAAATTCCTCCACCACATTGTCAAATTTGAAGTCTGTGTCATAAAATCAGATCCTGCAGGTCAGGTCCTCCTACTCATTCGGTAGGCCCATTCCCTTCTCTCAATACCAAGGTCAAGCGTGTCACCAAAGCTGTCACTCACTTCAAGTGTATCCACACCTTTTTATGATGGTACAATAACACTGTAAAAGCTAGCTTCAGGGGGAATTTTTTTATGTTATGATATCAGCATAGGGAATGCTGATTGTTTGAATAAGACACTGGAGACGGTTATATGGATATTTCAGATGGGTAAAGTGACAGAAAATTGCCTATTTTGTCAATGAAAGACATGATTAGCGATACTAAAAAAACAAAAAACAAAACACCAAACAAACAAAAACAAAAAAAAAACAAAAAACAACAACACTGCAGGCAGCCAGCAGGGGCAGTAGACATGGGGTGGCTTCATTTTTTAAGAGATGATACGCTGTCCATGTCTTTATGGTTGTTGTTCTAACAACCAATCTCGCCCCTATTATAACACAGCTACCAACTGGGGAAAGCATAAGCTAACACGTTTCTGAGACAAGTCAAGCTACTAAACCATATCTTTCCGAAGCTAAGTATAACACGCTAGGAGAATAGCGCTATTTCCATCCTTCTCATGCATGAGCTCCTAGATGCCCACGACTGGCTGGTGGTGTTCTGATTGATTGGGGAGAGAGACTAATGCTATCCATGTCATCCTGACAGCATGGGCAACTCAGCTTCTAGTCACATATAGCTTTATAGGATTTGACTGCCCAATGATGAAGCCTTTTTTTGTTGTCCCACTCAGGAGCTCACTTGCTATTGGGCTTGAGATGTCTGTTAATACTGAAAATGCCGTTTGTTTGAATGTGAAAAACAGAGGCCATAATCTACACGTGACCAGACCAGATATTTCATTTTCTCACTGACGTCTGGTCACGTATTTCAAGTCTATCCTAACACTGTGTGCTCAAATACCCCACATCATATCAGCTGAAGAAAACACGGCACCAAATAAATACACATCAAATATTTTCACAAGCTTAATACAGGTATTCGGTTTTTAATTTAATTTTAAGTTTGCATTACCTGTAATACACTGCCAGTAGGTACTGGAGTCCCTCATTATTTGTGACTGAGCCTCAAATAAAAGTTCTTATGGCATAGCTGTGCACCCTCTGTATTTGTTTCTTTTTATAATGAGAAATAGGAAAATACAGAAACGATTTTGTCTGTTCCTGTCGCTGGTTCTCAAAACATCTTTACCAAGCCTAAATACATGTATGCTATCCTCTACTGAATCCCTCCTTCCTCATAAGAGGGAAAAAACAAATAGCAAACCAGAATAGCGTTTTAACATCTCAACCACCGAGGTCGTAAAAAAACTAGCCAATCACAGAGCAGTAAATACGTGCACACAGCGTGTTTGATGCACTACACGCAAGGTGCGCACACGCCCAAACACACATACATAAAAACACGCCATCCCTCGTTTGCATATCAGCTGGATTACAGATAAACTCATTCTGTAAAGAATTATTATTATCGTCACGATGCCATTTTTAATGCTAAACAGCTAATGCTAAAGCTTTCCAAACTTTTTATTTTCAATTAATAATTTATGCTCAATTTTCATTATTTTAAAATGCTACAATCTTGCACACAAAAGAAGTTTGTATGAGGGGTGCCTAAAGCATCAGGTTCATCCATATATTTATCAACTTTATAAACTTGATAGATGTGTAGACGTGACAATATACCTCTTTTATCAGAAAATAACCATAGTTGCTGGTTTGCAATTAAATAAAATAACCTACCTACTTACCTGCTATACGCCTAATTTTTTTTTAATAATTAATAAATAATAATTTTTTAATTGTTTGTTATTAAATTACTCTTTAATTTTACAGAAAATGGCTGTATCATGCAATATACAGTATTATCAAGATAGGACATGACTTATAGCATATATATGAAGTTTTGGTCATGTCACACAGCTCTAACAAAAGTTGTCAGCTTTATAAATCTACATTTAATTAATTAAGTGCACATTTTTTATTACAATAGTTAATTAATAGTAAATTTCCTAGTATTATGCTAGGTCACTGTGCTGAATATTGTATTGTTAAACAAAAATAATTGAAGAAAATAGTGTGTCATGGTGTATGTATTTAGTTAATTCTTTATCAATCAATAAAAAAAACACCAGAAAAATTTTATATATACACATACATACCAGTTTAATGTGTTTATTTTGCCCTAACATTAATTAACTAATAATTTACTTGTAGCATTATACTCAGAAGAGCAGTGAATCAGTTCTCTGACAAAAAGTGTTCACGAGTGTGTATTCATATGAAACATTTATCGTATCATAGTCTCATGACAACATTACTATAACACATGATAATACTACGGTTTGTAGTTATATGGCAAATATAAACTGCTTACAATGTTAAGACTGTTTAGTGAGAAGAAATACTAGATTATGGTTTAAAATCTTAGAATTTCCATTTTACTTTGATTTAGTTATTTACAGAACTGTACTGATGGATGGATGGAAAGTTTAAGGGACATGATCTATTAAACTATACCTATTTTAGTATAAGACAATCTTACAGTATATTCATTCTTGTGATACCATTATAGTGTGTGTGTGTGTGTGTGTGTGTGTGTATGTGTATGTGTGTGTGTGTGTGTACTTACCATCTGCCTGTGATCCCTGCTGTAGTAGAAACTGCTGGCCTTCGTTCCACTGTCTCTCCAGCAG
The DNA here is from genome assembly GCA_030014195.1 of Neosilurus mollespiculum. Lineage (NCBI taxonomy): Eukaryota > Metazoa > Chordata > Actinopteri > Siluriformes > Plotosidae > Neosilurus > Neosilurus mollespiculum. The sequence continues at coordinate 16,959,936 of JAQMYF010000025.1, read as the reverse complement.
CTGTTCTATGCTGGTGGCCGCCGGGGGAAGTGTATCAGAGCCCAGTCCTGGCACAACAGGCACTGTCGGGTCATATCGTATGTGCAGTCCGCTTAACGGAGAGCTGAAATCATTGGAAGACACCTCTGAGAAGTCTAGTCTTCTTTAATACATAAATCATGTCACCACTGACATGCAAAAACTTTCAGAAAAGGGGATCAGAGTGCATTAAAACTTTAGACAGGGGTTTATTTTTATAATAAAACATAACCCAAAAGACACCAATATGAGTAGACTGACTAATCATAGGTAGGAACTGCTCTCCAGGTCTAGCACCAGTCCTCAGAGACAAACCAAACCACACTGCTATAATGAAAAGACTAGAGAGAGAGAAAGAGAAAGAAAGAGAGAGAGAGAGAGAGAGAGAGAGAGAGAGAGTGAGAGAGAGCACAGTTTTGGCTGCTGTAAATCTCAGCGCGCTCTTGTTTGGACAGACAGTCGTCTCTGTTGTTATGAATGCGCTGCTCCATCAGGGGCTTCCCCAAGCACATGAATGCATCTCTGGGGTAATTAGAAAAAACAGACGGACGCCGCATGCTCATAAATCTCCACTAAGAGCTGGCGCAGTGCCAATGAGCCATAATAGCCTGCTACGTCATGGATCGCAGAAATAACATGGTGAGATGTTCACAGTTCAAGCACTGACCAGCTACTAGTGTATTCCTGCTATTTTAATGACATCAAATATGATGGACATATGTGCTTGGCACAAGGGAATATCAGACATTTTATTAGTAAACATGAATCAAGCTGCAGTTTTGCATGAATATTGAGGAGGAAGTGCAAATTTAACAGTAATACCCTATTTAAAATACAATTCAGAACCCCTTGTTGTTTTGGTGTTGGGAGTTTTTTTTTTTTAAATAAACCACAAGGAAAAAACAATACGTGTTGAAAGGAGACTGTAAGATCCAATTACCTACTGGTTAATTTGACTTAACCTCAGTTATAAAAGTTCTTTTGATACTCATGCAAATGTATAGGGTTATGATTTATCATGAAAGTTTACACGTTATATATGTGTATATGTATATTACAGACACACACACACACACACACACACACACACACACACGGCCATGAACACAGTTAAAATTTTCCCTGTGTAATTTTCATTAATTTTGTATTATGTGTATGGAATAATCGTGCTCCTTTGCATATTGCTAGATTCTGTCCAATATTAATATGACAGTAATAATTAAAACAGGTGTAACAAACTATGCAGCCCTGATTCATGTCTAATTAAACAACTTCAACGAGCCCACGTTAAGCTGTCAAACCAGAACCAATTAAAAACAGTGCCGTTAATGTATTTCACCTACCTGAGAGTGGGTATTCAACTACATTTACATCGAACTCTCTAGCTTAAATAAATTCCTTGTTTATAAATCCATCTGAATATCCATCACTGTCATGGCTGTTTCGCAAAACATCTCAAAACATTGTGCTGCACGAAGACATGCCCCTGTGTCATCTACTGCAGTCTGCAGCATGATGCTAATAGAGGAAACAGCTGAGTGGTGAAGGAGAGTGAGAGAGAGAGAGAGAGAGAGAGAGAGAGAGAGAGAGAGAGAGAGAGAGACTGCAGTCCCCCTCCAGCTCTGGAATGTAAATAGGGCTTACCGTGGGGAAAGGTTTGCCTTCGGTGGGGTTCCTCGCCTGGAGAAGCCGAGCGCCCCATCCCCCAGTTCCTGATCTGAAAGGTAAACAGAGTGCAGTCGATAAGACAACGCGGGCTGAGAAAGGAGGCAACGAAAGAAGAGTAAGGTCCTCCGCCGGCCCGGCAGCCATCGCAACTCCCTCACGCAAATCCATCTTCAGCCTGAGTGTTGACTCTGGCAGCTCAGGCTGCACACTGAGTGTCACAGAGACGCCTACATTACTCCCTCCCCCATTCTCTCTCTCTCTCTCTCTCTCTCTCTCCCCCCTTCGTTGTGCCCCTCCTGTGCTCCCCCCCCTGCTGCCCTGCAGGCCCCATGCCAGACCCTGCTTTTCATTTTCACCAGTGAAAGTAATGAATCACACATGTGCTGAAGTCAGACATGACACCTCCCCCAATTCCTCTCCTGCATCTTCCCATCCCCCTCCAGTCAACGCCAGCCAATCACAGCCCCCCCTTTCCCGTTCTCTTCTTCCTTTAGCAGTTTTAACACTTTCCAGGCCAGCAGCACCTCCAGCACCGACGCAGGACGAGTGACACTTGGTCCTGAAGGGGGCTGGTCCTGAATCAGAATGAGTTCTCTTTCCTGTTGTCAGGAACAGCAGCGTGTTACTCAGTGCTCAAGGAATCTTTCAACACAATTAGGAAAAAAACAAAAACAAAACGGTGCTGACAGAAAACCAGGCCAGGACTAGCATTAAACCTGTTGTTCTGTTCAAAGGAAAATGACTCATTTTAAATTAGGTCTCGGGAAAGTTTGTGCAAAAAGCATCAACAAAATCCAAAAAGGAAAAACTGAACATAAAACAGCAAACAGATAAAAAATTTGATTTAAAAATCCAAAGTGTAGGTCCTTAATGCACTTCAGATGCTTGTTCCTAATTGGCTGCCACATGTGTCAGTCTGAAAGCTCACGCAAAAACAGAGAGCTGTGGGATGTTTACAGTACAGGTAATCAGATTAATTTTTGTTCTTGATTTTTTTTTATATAGTCATATATCCTTATATGTATTTTATTTCAGTAACATGACTGTAGAAACAAACAATGAAATCCTCCTAAATAAAATTATTTACTCCTCAGTACAAGATGTAACTCAACATTTAAACACTTTCTCAAAGGTAATTTAATAACCGTTATGTGCCAGTGGCTTCCCTTGTGACAATCATGCGACGATTAAAAAAATAAGAATAACTTATCCTTCTTTACAGTTCTTCGGGTCGTTAATATGTCTTGGACCTACAGGCCAACATATCTGGTGATGTCACGAAGCCAGACATCTCAGTTGAAACTGTGAATTAGTGTTGAACATATGACAGGCGAGTGTGATTTCATATACAAACCAATCAGATCCCAATGTACAAACAATCCCAATGCAGCAGTGTTGCACAGGACAGAACAGGCTACAGGAGCATTTTCAATTTGCATATAAATAGAATCTGAGTATTGAGTCTCTATTTGTTTTAGTGCCGTTTTGTGGAAACACCACATTAACTAATTTATCATCTGACACAGGAGGGAAAATAAATAAATAAAATAAAATAAAATAAAATAAAAAAGGACCCCTCCCCCCTCTTTTTAATAAAATATTTGAGTACCTTGTACTTGTGTCTGTAATTCAGTGGCTCTCATCATAAGGTTCAATAAACCAAAACCAAAGGAGGTGGAACTTTTAATATCCTATTAGAGTGCTGGAAGCACAAAGCCACCATGATAAACATCCTTATATTTATTACTGACTGTAATTATGGACAGTTATTGACCTCTCTGACAGACCACTTGAATTAATTTCATCCAAACTAAGCAACTCAAAACCTACTAGACTTCTAATTTAAAATCAGTGTGGTTATAGTGGGCTTTTTGTTGCAGAATTGAGGAAAAGAAAGTTCCAAAGTTTCAAAAACATACAACCTTTTTACACACACTAAAAATGTACTTCAAATCTGAATAGACGGGAAAGTGGAAATTACATTACAGTAAAAATTATATTAAAAGGAGAATTATAATGTTTCTATAATTAGTTTAGAGTCTGGGAATAAAAGTATAAACATGAAATGCATGAATGAATAAATAATAAAACCAACAACGACTACAACTAATGATGATGATGTCTTTGGATCCATTTTAAATTTCTCAGTTGTGGTTCTTTAAATGACCAAGAATTCTGATTCAAGACCTGCTTTACTATTATTATTATTATTATTATTACTACTACTACCAAGGAGGTTATGTTTTCCCCTTGGTCTTGTGTGCTTAGCAGGTTTGTGCAAAAAAAAAATAAAAAAATAAAATTTTTTTAAAACAGTTATAAGTGGTCTTTCATGACATTTCTAACAGAGGTGGCATGTAAGACAAGGAAGAATAAATAAAATTTGGGAGATGATCTGGATCAAATTCTGAGTGCATGAATTTTTTTAAAGGATTTTTAAATCAAAGGACATTTTTGGATATATGGGGGATTGCTGGGCTTGGAGAAGATGTATGCTCTCTAATTACTCTTGTTTTTATTATTATTATTATTATTATTATTAATATTATATTAAAAAGCAGTAGAGGCTGTAAATCTGAACCAGGACCACACAGTGTCTTGAGCTCTTTTTTATTTATGCACTGCTTCCACCAATATGAAGATAATTGCATAACTGTGTGTTAATGGTAAGACATTTTTCTTCAATCTGTATTTTTTTTAGTACTTTTTTTACATTTACAATATTTATTACTTTACTCACTGTCATGTGCTTAATTTAAGCTGCTTCAAGCAATCAGTGTTGCTTCTGGAAATGCAATAGTCCAATCGGGAAATCGATCTATACGGAAACTAGCTGACTGATTTCTATCGTCTAGCAGATCAGGCTTTCTGAACCTGAGGGACACTTTTCTTTACCTCCCTCGCTCAATCTCTCCTATTCTTAGCTAAACGACCTCCTGACCCTCTCACCACCCCCCCTCCCCCTAAAATCGAGGCCATGACTGATCCATTATTTCTCAAAGGCCACATCCCCACCTTCTCCCCCTTCAGCTGGTCCCCATTTTCAGCCTGATCTGTGGATTGTGGGATTGGTGAGGTGAGGGATATCCCCACTGTGTCATTTCCACAGTCACTGGCCAGATTAATGAAATGTCTGAGCGCTAGTATGCTTCATTTAACAGGTATGTACATTCTCTGCTCATCTTACTCTTTTCTACTCCCCTGTCCTGGGGAGTTTCATTCTCTCTCTTTCTCTCTCTCTCTCTCTGACAAGCACACATTCCACAGGAACAGAGGAGCGAGGAGACCGCAGAGGAGAGATCAGAGACACGACCTTTGTGATAGTAGGAGGTTAACAGAAGCTAAAACTGGTTGGTTGGTTGGTTGGTTGGTTGGTGTGTGTGTGTGTGTGTGTGTGTGTGTGTGTGCGCGTCCTCACCTGCTGGAGAATTCTCCGACTGGGCCATGAGGGCGGCCATGGCGGAGTTGGGATTTAGCCAGTTGCCGAACATATGCGATGGCGCCAGGTTAAAGGTTCCCGGTAATGAGTTTGACTGCAGCTGGGAAAGGAAAAAAAGAAGAAGAAGTAAAAAAAACACACATTACAATTTATTCAAAGAGCTGCAGTCAAAAAAGCGGAATATAAATTGGTGGGGGGAGTTAATAGAGCACCATGCCAGCTGTATTCCCTGCAAAGCTAGACGACAGCAGCCTTACACATCATGTGCTTTCTAACACTAATTATTTAATCCAATTAAGCCATTTCCTTAATAAGGGCCTTGGAAAGGTGGGGGTGTGGGTATGGGCTGGTTTGCAAATGCCTGACAAAATGGAAGTGCTAACTACATGGTTTGTGATTTCTATCACAATATACAGTATCTGCAGTAAAATAACATAACATGACATTTGATAAACACACATACATATTATATACACACACACACACACACACACACACATATATATATATATATACACATATACATATATACACACACACACACACATATATATATAATATTTATGTGTGTGTGTATATATATATATATATGTGCGTGCGTGTGTGTGTATATATATATACACACACACACACAAATATTATATACATATATGTATGTATGTATAT
>JAQMYF010000025.1:16942388-16954045 GCA_030014195.1 Neosilurus mollespiculum | reverse complement strand
ATGTGCGTGTGTGTATATATATATATATATAATATATATAATTTACATATATATTTATACAATATATATATATTTATATAATATGTATATATATTTATACATATAATATTTATATGCATACACACACACACACACACACACACACACACACACATATATATAAAAAACACTAGTCCATGGACATTTTAAAACATTCCGAGAGCTTCGGGGTGTTTTCCGGCTTGACTTCATCCACACAGTCCTGGCAGAGTGTGAAACATTCTTTTCCTGTTTGGGATCTACTGTTTCTGTCCAGGCCTTCAGCCAACCCACAAGCAGAGAAGCAGAGCAGATCATGAATGAAGCGCAGAGGAATCCAAATGTGTTGCGTAATCTGCTAAAAATGGTTTGCTGTGTCATAACTGAATATTTATTTTGTTGGCCAGGTTGTCCTCCCTTTGTAGTTAACCTCTGCTGAGCTTACAAGGTTGTATAATGCAGGGATCCCTTTCTGTTACGTCTGGACTGCTGCCAGCATTGAAACTCTGGTCCAATGATTCCATTTCTCCAGGAACCTTCAAATAAAAATGCAATATGAAACCCTTCGCTCAGAACAGCTGTATTCTGTTTAAGCAGATTCTGGGCATGTTTATGGCATTTTTGGCTAAAATTGTAATAAATGTATTACATTTATAAGCACCATCTAAATGTCCTTTTTATAAATTTGCCAGTAGTGAAATTTCATCGATACATGTATATGACAAATAAACTTGAAACTTGATAAAGTCTAGAGATACTTTGCCTTTTATATTTACTTTTACGCTACATAAATTTCTGCACCGATACCATATCAGCTCAGACGGTCTATTGTTACCCAAATAACAGGCCGTGGGTGACTAAAGACATCAAAGCCCTTACACAATTTCCTCCGGGATCAGTGAAGTATTCTGATGATTCTTCTATTTCATACCTAACCCTAATTAAATTAGCAGTGTTCAAAAGACGAACAGAAGAGCTGGTTATCCACCAGACAACCTCGTAATAGTCAAACGGTTAGCTGTCTTTTAAATTGGTTGTCACTAATTAATATCACTTTCATTTAAATATAATTTATGTATTCTCTGTGTACATACAACTACAAAATCAGATATAATATTAATTATACAAACTGCAAACAAAAAAAAAAAAATCTTCAAATAATTTTTAAATAAAACGTAAGGGATTATTAATGTGTGTGTGAGAGAGAAAGAGAGAGAGAGAGAGTCATGTCTCCGCCCCGCTTCCAGCTAGGCACATGAACTAGAGCTCCAACTTTTACTCTGTATTTACTCTGAGAAATGTTACCTGCACATCTGTCTGAGTAATATTTTTGTTTGTTTATGAGCGAGTTTGAGCAGTGATCATGTTAGCCTTTCTTTTGTGCTTCAGTTTGGTTCTAAATAAACCTCAATTCTTGTTGTATTCTTGTTCTATACAATCAAGCTGTTCAAGCTAGACCTGTATGTACGCTGGCAAGGCAAATAACCGTAATACATAAATTATTTTTATGTGGTTAATATTTTATATTGTCATGTGTGCGTATCTAGTTTAAGTAAAAGCATCATGGTGAAAGATACAATAACATTATACTCACATTATAACTTAATATAAGTTATATATGATTATATACTATCTAGAGCACAACTGTATTACAGAGGCAGGGATTTGTAATTTAGCCCACAATAATACTGCGAGGTCATGAAAACTGACATAAAAACTGCGTTTACTCAAGCAACTCAATCTTAGGATTGATTGATGATCACAGGTTACTTTCGATATGCTGACCATTTTCTTGTCCTGCGAATAATCTAATTAGGAATATCTGGTTGTCCTGCATGGAAATGACTTCTCAGAAACCCGGAAACCCGCTTATCTCCATTGCTGTTTAGGGTTTTGCAATATGACTAACAATTTCTACAAACTCAACGAATAACCTTTGTTTTTTTTAAACTAATGAATCCGGTATGTAGTGGGTAAGTTGGAATGCAATTTTTCTTACTTCCATATCAATGCCTGCAGCTATTTTATGACAAAAACTTTGCATTGTAAAATCTATTCAAATAAATAGTAAATTAAATAACAGTACTATAAACAATGAAGGAAATAATATTTCTATAAATATACATATCTTCTGCCACACATGATTGACCAACCCTTCCATTGCTTCAATAGATGACATCAGCTCTTACATCATGATTACTGGGGTCGTACATCACATGACAGTAGAGTAATAAAAACATTAGGTGGCAGAGCACAGAAGTCTTATCACATGAAGTAATACCCCCATTACATATTAGTGCTTCAGGTTTACGTGTGTATGGCAAATCCGGACAGTTAACAGCTAGTTCCAAAACAAAACATTTTAATCCAAAATAATAATATTATTAATGCGAGCCCTAATTTCACTGTTGCACCATTGTCCTAAGGATGATATTCATTTTCTACATAAAGTATTAACCTGTAAATGCACTGAGGTGGCTAATAACCAGCTCTGTGCGAATGCACCCTTAGCAGTGCATATTCTTCCATTATCTACAGTGCTTATCCATCAGAGTCATGAGGAAAGCGGGAATCAATTCCGGCTGAATTCAGGCGAAGCAGGGCTAGCAGAGAGGTGCATCCCAAATATTACCCGCAAAAATAAATAAATAAAATAAAATAAATTAAAAAAACAAAAACAAAAACAAAAAAACCAAACAAACAAAAAACAAACAAACAAAACAAATATAAAAAAAATAAACAACAGAACGATATCAAAACAACAGCCTTTTTTTTAATAATAATATAGGATACTCTATACTGTCATACTGCACAACCCGAATAACAGTTTTTAATACTGAAATACAGAGTGACCCAAAAAAAAAAGCCCTCCAACATTTCAAAATTTAAGAAAAGGTTAAAGATGAGGCAGGAAAGGCGGTGGTAAGCTCTGCTGGTAGCCCAACCCCAACTTGAACACTTTGAGCTGGAAGAACTTGATGTGCGGTTTTAGTACGATGGAACTACGGCACACACTGTCCGAAGATCATTGACAGTACTGAGGGAAATGTTTCCAGATCTGGTGATCTCGTTGTGTGGCAACGTTGGGTGGCTGGCCCATTATCCCGACCTCGCCCACTGTGATTTTCTTTCTGTGGGTCTACCTTAAGTCACTAGTGTTCACTTATCAATCCCAAACTCTTGAATTTAAGCTTAAGGTTACTATTCAGCAAGACTTTACCGCTGTTCCACCTGATATGACCTGTCGAGCCATGGCAGTCTTCAGAAATCACCTCCAGGTTTTTATTGGGACACCCTGTATCTGTCCGTGTTAACCAACAGCCATTGGTCAACAGCTGCAAAGTGGGGAAAACTGTAACATGGCACAGTCTGGGATCAATTTCTCAGTGCAGTTAAAACAAGCTCCTGTCTGTGCCAGGGCATGTGATTACGTGTGACAGACATTTGGAAATAACAAACAGAAATTTTAAACACACCGCAAAAAGCTTTGGTGAACGCCAGTTTTAATGAAGATCAGCTCAACCGTACCTCTCGTCAATCAATCAGTAATAGCACTGCTTTCTGTGTCTAGGTCGTTCAACATGTATTGTCTACTTCTCTTACTGCCTTCATGTAGATGGAGAGAACAACAAACAACTGTGACTGTAATTACTTTGATATTTGAATAGTGGCACCTGGAACTAGGTATTACCGTGATGAATTTAATAGAACAAAAAGATCTGAAAATGTGAACTTAAGCATGAAAGCATCCTCTGGGCTCTGTCACCCAAACTGAGCTTGACCTTTAACCTTTCACCTAACCACCTGCCACAAGTACTCTGCCTGAGGAAAAATATTCTAAATATTTGTGAAAATTGACCCATAAATTGTCAGGGACAGCTTGGCCCGTGCTCTCCTTTCTTCCCCCTCTCTTTCTCTCACTCACACAGGCACGCACGCTCCTTTATGTTCTTGTGTAGGGCTGGGCGATGCAGCTGAAAAATATATTGTGATAAATATATTCTCAGATCAGTCGATATCGATTAACTTCAATGACTTGTTTTTAATATTTCCAGGTAAAAATGCTTTAAACCCACTTTATTCTGAATTTAAAAACTTTTATCTGCAGTTTCCTTCTCGTCACAGTGTTTCCTCAGACACTATACTAGAGTGGGTGGGATTGATAACCTATTCCAGCAAATAAGTATGAAGAACCAGGATGTGCTATGAGTGATAGATAACTTATAATAAACATGATGTACTGTATCACTAAAAGGAACAGTGTTGTGCTGCAGCGATTTTGAGATCCTAACGCAAGGTGGTCTCACCAAGATGGCTGCCAGCCAGCTTCAAATTTGAAACACTAATGTGCAATCTAGCCTTTTTTTTTTTTTTTTAAAGAGCAGTGATCGAAACAGGCGGAAGCTATGGCTACAGCTTGGCTGAAGTGAAAACCAACACCCACAACGGCCCTTTGCGGATAACATTGGACATCCCTGCTTTAAGTGATTAATAAAAAAAAATCACTATTATGTGTTTTCCTATCAGTTTGTATTTAATACATTAAATTAAACTATTGAACAATCAATTAAACAATTTTCTAATTGCTATTAATGAAGTGTCTAGCTAAAATTCATACTGCAATCGTTTTTGTCCCTGGGCCCCTTTTGTCCTGCTCTTTTGTCATCGAACACAACTGGTTACTGTGGTTTTGTGGGGTGAAGCCTAAAGTTTGTTGTTTACAGTAAAACGGGGTGGGAACTGTGGACCAATTTATTTTTATTTTTTTTGATGGGAACTGCAGGCTAATTGGCATTTTTTGGAAAAGCTTCGCTGTCCAATTAGTTCCAGTGAAACTGGGGGCGGAAATTGTGTTCTGATTGATTACATTGTTTCCAATCAGGTCAGAGTTAATGAGTAGAACAGTTTATTCTAGACCAGAGCTGTAGCCCTCACTCACTATGACCTGGAGACGTGCAGTGGCACAGAAACACAAACAGAAGCGAGCAAATTACAGTGCATTCACGTTACTCTATATTTAACTGCTTATATATAAATACATGTCGTGTCAAAGGAAATGAAGACATTAGCCAGGCTTGAGTCATGTCTTTCACCACAGCTATAGCAGAAGCAGCACAAGTAATAGCCAAAATGTTACCCAAGCACTGCTATTCTTGGTGCACATACAACAAGTTGCTGCTCCCCGTATATTAGGGATGGAAGATGGTTCAGTGCAAAATGTATTAGTATATACTGATACTACACTGGAAGGACGCGTTCTGATTTGTTCGCTATCTCAGGATAATTAACAATTATTCATTAAAGGCAAGGTGAATGTCACTAAATAGTCCCTGAGATGGAAGATCGAGAGGACTATTCAATTCTGTGATATCCACTGAGTCTGAGGTGAATAATTCTTTATGTATATACTACAAGGGAACATAAAGAGCAAACTAAATCAAGATTTTTATAGTTTATTTTGACAAATTTTAACCATTACAGAGACAGGTTAAATGAACTGGGCAGAGGTAAGCGTTATGCGAGATTAAGGATGGATTTTTATAGGTTACTCTACATATACTACACAAAAACAAAAACTAAATAAAAAGATTTTTATTATTAATTTCTCCATTTAAACACGATATCACCTGCTTCCTGACAAACTGTAAGCATCCATATTTTGGATTCAAGCATTATCCACTCAGAAATGTAATGTTTTCAATGATGAAACAGCGGACCAATCAGATCGTGCTGTTCCTGTGTTAATTACATAAATCAGTGATCTTCACCTCATCTTTGGTGAATAATTGTTATATATTAATATTGTGATATATTATTTCCCAAAATACGTATTGGAGTTATAATTAATGTAGAATGTTAACAGGATATTGCTGCATTGCTGACAGTTTTTGCATAATCCTGTTGCATATATCATTTATCATAGAAATGCCTCAGAGAATGATATTTCATCATATTATATAGATCTAATTTAGAGGGAATTTTAATACTAGCTCATTTTTTGCCTGCTAAAAATCAAAAAGCAATTCCCTAATATCCATTTAGACTGCAATTTTTCTATCCACAACCTCAATATCCTCCTTTTAATGCTAGAAACAACACCAAAAACCAAAGGGGAAGTTTTCTGTTTATTCTCCCAACTCAGATATCTTATCAGGATTTCCCATCGTCTCGTACACAGTTTTCTACCATTCTTTAGAGAAAGAGAGGGCTATACGGTATGCTCCTTCGAGAGAGGTGAGAGACAAGGAGCAATGCAGAGTGTGAACGCTATCCCTCGTTCACTGTCCGGTCTGTCAGCTCCCATCCCATCCAAGCGTTGTGCTCAGTGCCTCAGCATTCTCAACTCTATTTTTCACTTCTGGGTGGTTAATGGTTTTCACAAGGGGGCCAAAGTTTGAATCTGCACTTCTTTGACCATTAAACACTCTACTTTTTCGGTTAGAGATCCACTTAGAGGTACAACAGAGAGAGCAAGATTTAAAAAATCAACCAAAAAAACCTCCAACAAAAAACAAACAAAGAAACAAACCCTTAAATCCGAACCAGTGAGGCCAGAGGACGGATGTATATGCTGCAGTGTACACACATAATTATTCATGTCACCTTCGATGCGTTTATAGTGAATTTACAAAGGACAACTCCAGAGCAGAAGCAATTGGACATCTCTCTGAAATATTTGCATGCCTGGGGACTGCCACTGTCATCAAAAAATAAAGCAAAGATAATTTCCTTTGTTTCCGACATATCTTGAGTGGAATCGGGGGGAAAAACTTTGCACTTTTCACCATTAATCTCATATAAAAAAATGACCTTTTATACAGGATTATTGAGCAGTAATCTTCATTTAATGCATAGTTTTTTTTAGAATACGATCATCATATAGGATATAGGAATTTGCCAAATCCTGCCTAACAATGACTTTAATAATATACTAATTGTGTAAAATAATAAATCACACACACACACACACACACACACACACACACACACACACACACACACACACACACACACACACACACACACACCCCAAATTCATGAAACTGGTTAATAATTCCATTTACTAAAGCTCTCTGTTTTACACAGGACAATGAACATCTGTATGGTTTAAGAACACTCTTATCTCTGGAAAATGGTTTGAGCTTCTGGCTCAATCTCAAGGTGTGGTCAAGGCAGAATTATTAGGTGGCATTATTATTACTCCTCCTTAAATCGGTAGACGTTTTTTTAAACGCCTGCTTTGATGATATTGATTTGATATTGATTCGCATTTCACCCGGCACGTAGCAGTCATTAGTTCTACAACAGTGAACTTGTCGATACTCACATGTGTGGAGGAGGTGCTGGTGAAAGACGCAGGAGTAGGCAGAGACGTGAGGTTCGGCATGGAGGTGCCTGGAATCTCTGAGCTCGAGACAGCAAGACTGCCTCCGAGCACAGCGCTGGGTACAGGACCTGCTACATCGCTGCTGCTGGGGTACGTCACTGTAACACACACACGAATAAAAAAAATGGGTTCAAACACATTACCCATTTTGTATCTGAGCGGTTAATCAGTTCACTCTGGTAGACATTACTGAAAATAAATCCAACTGGGGGCCACCAATGTGTCTCCTGTTGACCTGCAGGAGTGAAGTCCAGTACATAGTGCTGGGGTTCAGTGAAATTTCTTATCAATCACTGACTGGTAAGTTTAGCCGAGGCAGCAGAGTAATGTGCTCAATGGAAAACATAGCTGAAAATACTTTAAGCAAAAGCCTTTCATTTTTGTTTTTTGGTTTGTGTACATTTAGAGTGTGAACTGCATTTAATAGCAGCCTCCTCCTTCTTCTTTTTTTATTATTCAGAATACCATAAAACCATGATCAGGTTTACAGGACCTGTGTTCCAATTGATATCCTGGCCCATATAGTACCAAAATGCTTTATAATGAATTTAAATTATAAAGAATACCAAATAAAAATATCGCAAAAAATAAAAAACCTAAATATATACTGATTAGATCAAGTTGCCATATATGTACATATGAAAATATAAAAGAAAAACAACTGTTAAAATAGACAATAATATGAAATATTATCATATGGATTTTGTAGCACATTATTATGGCAGCTGGTATAAGGACAGATTCTGATTTAAATAATTCCAAATTGAGTGCGTAATTGCGTTAAAGACATACTAGCTTTCATCTCATTTAGCTGCAAGAAGTTTGCATAAAATGTTGATAAAATCAAATCGCGGCATGTGCACATGTACAAACAATAGACATACACCAATCATGAACCAGCAATCACTTCCTAATTATAGCAGGTTATCTGCTATGCTAATATAGTGCTAGAGTAACACAGGTATTTAATAAATATGCATGTCCACTTCAATCAGACGTCACTATTCCAACCATGCCTGTGGATCCTGTGATCCCATCTCCAGGTGTTTTCCTCCTAACACACCTGATCCAGCTCATAAAGTGCTCACTTAGTACCTGAACCAGGTGTGTCAGATGAAGGAAAATCCAGGGACCCAGCCGAGCACTGCGAACGCCATCTGGGTGTAACGGCATGGCTCGATCCTATCACATCTCACAGTTTGTCCCTCTGTTGAACTTTGAGCGGTCAGTCTATCCTGGGCCTCTCATTACAGCAGATATACAGGACACAAAGCAGATCTACAGCCAGTCCAGGACCCCCCCAACACACACACACACACACACACACTGGCTGTTTGTTGTTGACCCAGAAAACACTGCTCACAATCTGATGACTCACTGCAAGCATTTCAGGCACAGGGACAGTGGGGGTTATTTACATTGATGTGCAGCCCATAACTGTTTGTAGTCGGTGTTGTTTTATTGACACTCTCTCGCTCTCGCTCTCTCTCCCCCTACCTCCCCCCTCTCTCAAATCTGGAACGATTCCCGCGGATGGCCGAGGCTGACCCCTGCCGCAGCGAGAGGGGCCCCTCGGCCCACAAAAGAATGAATGGCTTGCGGGCACTGAACATTCACTACAGGAACAAGAGCGCATTGTTTGGCAGAGAGCAAGCACGTGAATGCGTTTTACGGCACTAAATCTATCCGATATAAAGTGGAATATCTCTACGGCCTCAATATTATGATTTGTGGTACCACAGCCACATCCTTCATCACAGGTTACGGCATCATCATACCGCATAGAGAAACATTTTGTACAATCTAATATTTTGGATTAAAAGTATTATTTAAAATGTTTATAAGTATTATTATACATACTATAGCAATACAGTATATAATATTATACTATATATACACATGTATATATTATTTATACAAGTATAAGAAATGATCTAATATCTGAAAATGGATACAAAGTAAGAAATAAATATTAATAAATTAATTAATAACTCATTTCATTATTAAATGTTTGACAGGTTTCACAATTTACTGCTTAATTTATAATTCAGCATTTCTTACATTTTCATTTATTACGAATTACTAAATATTTTTTCACTAAGAAGGTTTTAGTAAAACTAGATCACTGCATGTTAAAAAAGCCAGTAAAAAACTCTGGGATCCAGAACTTGATCTGGATCAAAAATATAATGATATCTCCACCTCTGGCAGTTTCATTAAAGTTTCATTAAAATGTTTGTGTAATCCTGCTAATATACACAGAAACCACAGGTAATACCTAACCTTGTTGGTGGAGATAAAACTTAAGATAAATATCTTAATAAAATAAAAAGTGTTATCTTTCTCAGTGAACACCACTCCATGACAAATGCATAAGAAAAATTCAACAAACAAAAAATAGCATACAAAATAAGATCTCCAACAACTAGCACCATGTCGCTTTTTGAATAGTTTTGAAAGTCTTGCTGCACATTTAAAGCTGTGTCGCGATAATGTCTAATAATTATTAAGCATTTTCTTCATTCATATTACTGAACATCCAAATGTTCTTCCATAGTGATAAATGCTGGGCCGTTTTTGACACACAGTTGCCGTGAGACAATCCATCCAAAGTGGTGACTAACATGAGACAGAGTCCTTCACATGCAAACTGCAGCAACAATAATGAGTGCAAATGCTGTTTGTGCATAAATAGCTTCTTCTTAAAGGAGCAGAGAAAGTAGTGATGCTGCATGTGTGTTGAAAATCACAATAACCTTTACTCGGAAATGAAAACGAACAGCATCATTATTTATAAAGCAATATAAAAGGGGAAAAGCAATAGATTCAAGAGTAAATTCAGTTAATCCAAAATATCTCAATCAGCCTTTCATCATGCCACAAGCTTAACCAGAAAAAAAAAAGAATACCAAAAAACCCAGATGACGATTAATGATTAGATCAACCTCAATCTGAAAAAACCTAACATTTCTACAAAGGTCAACCAAAGGACACTTCCATTACAGATTACAAGACATGCATGGACAGAGGAAGCAAGGACACGACTCGCGCTATCTGCCCAAGATCGAACCAACCAATCAATCATGACTTTAGATCTCTCACAAAGCCTTTTTATCAAATCACGAAACACAGAGAAATGTTTTAATTAGATTAACGGACATTGTTAAGTCAGGCTTCTGTGCCCCCAGTGTAGAAAATCCATGCAGGTTCAGGAAGAGGTTAATGACAAGGGCCAGAGACTGATAAGGATCCTCACACAACTTGCTTTCAGCATACACACAGACACACACACATATCAGATTGACACTTTTTAGGTGGATCGAGTCTCTGGGTGGAGTCAGTGAAATCATTTCTCCAGGTCTGAACACCGGTTTATTTAAAAACCTGTTTCATTGACAAACCTGGAAGTTGCAGGATCATACAGTATCCTGGTCGGTATTTACTGTTATAGATCAAGGCGCTGACAGCACTATACCTGATACTAGAAAACAATGTTATGTGATATTTCTGCAGATGTAAAAAGTCTATGGGATGCTGCACTTGTGATTTTGTGGTTGATGTTTTAACACAGGCTTCTAAATAAAGTAAGTAGCAGAGGTCAAAACTTGTTCCTACCAAAGCAAAAATCAGCCTCATTAACGACACGTCTATCCGGACGCTAGATAAATTTCACTACTTTAAAGAAATAATTAAATAAATATATTATGGTTCTTACCATCAAATACTTGAATTCCACATTTTGTTCAATATTTTTTGGAATTTGTCTAGAAATTGTGTTAGTGGGGAATAGCATGCACCACATTTGGCTGACTCACATTGGCTCCGATGAGCTTTCCTCCAGACTTGAAAATACTTGGGATGAATTAAACATCCATTATAGAATTCAGCTTATTTGATTTATTACATAGGCAAAGTATGATATGGAGAATAATTCAGATCTTGAAGGGTGTTACCCAGGTGATAAAACCCACTCAATCTGAATTCTCCATATCATACTTCGCCCTATTGATAATTATAATCCCTAATCCTACACTCACTGTTTGTTACAGTCACTGATTCAGAAATTCTAAAAATTCAACAAAATGCCATCCCAAAAAATACAAAGAAAGCAATGCAATACAGCCTTTGCTTTGTCAAAATAAAAAAATACTTTATTTTAGGCATTGTGATGAAGGTGGTGTGACCACCTAAACCAAATAAATAAACCAAAAAAAAAAAAAAAAAAAAAAAAAAAAAAAAAAAAAAAAAAAAA
>JAQMYF010000025.1:16917697-16927864 GCA_030014195.1 Neosilurus mollespiculum | reverse complement strand
ATGCATACACATACATACACACACACACACTTCCAGAACCACCTCCCTTGATGGGCACTTATGTACTACACAGTCAAGCTGTTACCTCAAGAGCTCAATCAGATTGAGATCTGGTGAATGTGATGGCCACTCCATTATTGACAGAATACCAGCTGACTGCTTCTTCTCTAACTAATTCTTGTATAAGTTGGGTCAATGTCCTGTTGTAGAAGTGGCTCCAATCAAGTGTCATCCACAGGGTATGGCATGATGTTGTAAAATGGATTGATAGCCTTCCTTGTTCAAGATCCCTTTTACCCTGTACAAATCTCCTATTTTACCACCACTAAAGCACCCCAAACCATCACTATTCCCCCACCATATTTCACAGATGGTGTCAAGCACTCCTCCAGCATCTGTTCCATTACTTTGTGTCTTATAAATGTTATTCTTTTTGACTTAAAAGGCTCAAACGTAGATTAAACTATCACATCTTAACCCCAATTTTCTGCTGTCCAATCTTAATTTTTAACTTTTATTGACCAGTTTCAGATATGATTTTTCTTTTCAATTCCAAAAGTTGCCTCTTCAGTGCTGCAGACTGAGCGCAGATAGATTGGTGTTACTATTTAATAAAGCTGCCAATTGAGGACCTGTCAGGAATCTGATATACTTGTCCTCTTGCTCAGTTGTGCACCAGGGCCTGAGGATTCTCCTTCTATCCTGGAGCTAGCTAGTATGTGGTGTTCTGTGAAGTAGTACAAACTTTTGTATGAGATTGTCAGTTTCCCAGAAGGAATAGCTTTCATTTCTCAAAACAAACATAGACTAATGCATTTCAGAAGAAAGAGTTTTTTTCTGGCCATTTGGAGGCATAATCAAAACAAACAAATTTGGATTCTCCAGACACTCAACAAGCCCAATAAAGGCCAATTTTATTGCATCTTTAATCAGAACAACAGTTTTCATCTATGCTAATATAATTCAAAAGGGCATTCTACTCATCTATTAGGCTTTTAACATGACAAACTTGTATTAGCTAATGCAATGTGCCATTGGAACACAAGAATATGTGCCACTGAAGGTGTGGTAAACTTGTAATGCGAAATATATTATAAGTTTGCAGCAAGTTTGCAAAACTCGTCTTCAGCTAAATTTAACAAAGACATCCAGTCATCTCTATTTCGCCCGCACTTGGACGTTACAGGTACTTAAAACATGTACAAGTCAAATATGTGCATGGCGATGTCCAGTTCAATGCACTAATGCTACTCCTTGTGCACAGACACATTCAACTTTTCCTTCAAATACTTTGCATGTTCTGAACACAGCATTTCAAATGTCAAAAACCAAAGAAATAACTTTTTACGTGACAGTGTCACAATGTTGTAATTCAGATTTGGTGATAATTGTACAAACTCTGTAGAAGAAGAGGGGGAAAAAAGGCATAAAATCCAATAAGATGGGAATGAACTCAAGTTTTTTGTGCCTCGTTTTCAATAATGGATGTTTCCACAAAGCAGCTTTACAGAAATAACTAACTTCCGGATACCATTTTTACATTTATAAATCTATCCCTAATCAGCAAGCCAGAGGTGATGATGGCAAGAAAAAACCCACCAGAAACTTTGACAAGAAGAACTTGTCTACTATACTATATCATCAAAAAGTGCAGCTGTTTAGCCAGGTCCTTGTAAGACTATTAGTAACTGATGAATTCATTACTGAAGTGAAGAACTACTGATGATATTAAAATAACACCATGACATCCTTTAAATCTGTCTTGTACAAAAGAACCAAGAGGAATCACATTCCCATGACAACCTGTTGATGAATTATTATCATAAATGCTCATCCAAATTGGCCCTATTGTTGGCACTGAAGGGTATTAGTGGCATATGCCAAAACTGCTGGAATGGTTCTTCATCACAGTGCCAAATTTCCTAAAAATAAATAAGTAAAACAAATTTAAGCATTCTGTGGGTACTCACAGACTCACATGTGAAAGTAGAGAAAGAGGGAGAAGAGGAGGAAGAAAAAGAAGACATACAATCACTAAAAAGTGCCTCCACCCCTTAGGTGCTTGCCCTCCTAATAATTTCCACTTATCCAAAACACACTGAATCAGCAAAGAAACCTTTGGTCAAATCTGATTCTGAACCATGCAGCTAATGCAGCTAATGGAAACCATTCAATGTTTATAATGGCACTGATTCACTACAAGAAGCCACTTCCATCTGTAGAAGAGGCTTCTAGTAGATTTTACTCATAAAGCAGAAAGAATGCACACTGATTAATGAACATTTAATCCTGAGGCAAAAGAAAAGCACATTCAAAGCAAAGAAAAAAAAATAAAAACAAGCTCTGGCAAAATCCTAAACACCACAGAGTTTAAAAAATATATAATTTTCCATTCCATGTGTTCTGTATTCATGTAGCAGAGAAGAAAGCATATTTCAGATTTACAAAAAACTAGAAAAACATTAAAAATGCAGAAAGCATGACAAATAGCAGGCAGCTAGCAAGCAGCTAAAATGTTTATTCAATATTTAGGTTCTCAGTCCTGGGACGTTTCCCAAAATTTTGGGGAAAGTGACAATCAGTTATTTGACGAGATAAAGGCAGGTACGTGTCGGTAGCAGAACTTTTTTTTTTTTTTGGTCTGGGGGGTGGCTAATTATGTATATTATCTATTGGCTAATAACTAAAAAAGCTAATAACTGCTGGGTCATTGTAACCCAAAAAAATCAACTTGATTCATGTTCCAGTAGGCAACTGATTTAAACTGCATTGCCGTATAACTGTATCACTTTATAATATGAAAGGATTGTCATAATGTCCAACTTTTCACATTATCACAAAATATTTTCATGTTATTCTGATAAAAAAAATAATTTATATATGTAATAACATGAAATTTTCATGATTATGTTTTCAGATTATTTTGGCACAAACTTATCACATTACTGCAATAAATGTTTTATGCTATAACAATATAACATCTATTACGTAGGAACTTAACATTTGTTACATTATAACAATTTATTTTCATGTTATTCTGATAAACCGCTTAAAATGACAAACTTTTAGTGTTGTGACAATATAATGTCAAAATAACAAAAACAGTTATAATCGGAACATTTATACACACATTATAACATGATAACTTTCATATTGTTATATCATTTTGTATCTCAGAATAACGTGAAAATATATCGTGATAAAAGTTTTCATTTTCACTTTCAAAATACTGATTTTTTTCCTTTTACTTGGTCCTTTATAACAGACCAATATGATAAACAAGCAAGCATTACTTTACTGGGTTTTCTCACCTATTATAATTATAATAATGAATATTAAATTATTTATTAATATTAGGAAATGCTCAGTGCATCCCTCGTATCACCAATCACCATGACTAAACACTTGTAACAGTGAAAATAAAAAATGTATATTTCTTTTTACATCCCAAACACACACACAAACACCCCTATCTAGCCACAAGCAACAGATTTGAGGGCCCCTCAAAATATCTAGAAAACATGATGCCAAAACTAAACAGGCGAGGATGATCAGAATTGTAAATTCGTAAAGACGGAGTGTGTGAGTGTGTGTCTGGGGCGAGGGGGGTGGTGGCGGTTTATTCCCAGATGCCACTCTCCTAGCACATCTGAACTGCCTGCAAATTGAGAAGCTTTTAGCCGCTATTGTTGTTTTGCCCTGGGGTTTGGAATTAGCTAGGTATACATCTGAGCCCCGTGACCTTTGACCTCTGAGAAGGGGTTTTGGGGGTGGGGCAGAGGATCCCCTTTACTAATGCAAATCAGGCACAGGAACAATAGCAGGGGCAGAGACCAGAGCTCTTCATGAAGAGGAAGGTGAAAAAAAACGCTGCTCCCGCGAGCCTCGGTGAAGTAAAGGGTCAAACAAGAATAAACACAGTCGAAAATAAACAAACGAAAAAATACGAAATATACAAACAAGAGCCTTCTGAGAGTAAGAACAGGAAACGGCCGACGTTCAGAGAATATAGCTCTAATAAACCAGACTAAACTAAATGTCAAGCCAAACTGTTAGAAAGTCATTACACTCACTGGGTCTGTAGAGATCAACAAAAATGCATTCTCACACAAAAAAGGAGTTTAAACACAAAAAGGTTTATACAAAGGTGATCTTCAGGGTCAAAGCTAATATCTCTAAAAAATGCAAAATAAATGAATGTATAAATGGGACGATCAGAAAACTGCGTAATGAAAGTGTACAAGTGGGCACTGAGTACATTTACTCAGGCGAAGGAGCTAAAAATAAAGCAATAAATAAACAGATAGATAGAAAGATAAATAAATAAGTAAAATAATGGATCAGAGGATGCGCATGTGAAGGACCAGAATGACGTTTGGATAAACATGATATGCTCTTCCACACATTTCACACTATGAGTAGAACACACAGACGTGCACTTGGTTTCTTCAAACACGCCTTGCCATCTAAATCAAATACATAAGCTGCAGCTCAGTGTGTATTCATCCACCTAACCATTATCAAGCCAGGTATCTATAGGCATGTGCTGATCGATGTGCCATAGTTTGAAATAAATTGCTGTGTCTGTTTGTGTCAATGGAATTATGGGATTGCTCTCAGATGAGGACACTCTTCTGCGATTTGTCCAAAATAAGGTACTTCAAGAAGATTCTTGAAGTGAGGTCTGGGGAAAACCAGGCGAAAACAAAGCAGCGGCAGGAGTCTGTGTGTTTGTGTGTGGGAGTTCTTACAGACAAAAAGATCAAAAATTTAAAAACAAGGAATCCTGTAATTAACGCTAATTTGAATCTAATAATAGGTTTGAACAGAACTATGTTCGGTCAGTGGAATGTTCAGGAATAATGGGTTTATAGCTAAAATGCAAACATTACTCAACAGCCGGATTTTTTTTTTGCCCATAAAATAAATATACACTGAGGGGTTGGATGTGTTTTATTTATTTATTTGTTTTTTAATGGTGCCGTACTTATGTCAGGAGCACACCTAAACTAAGTAAGATGAACAAAAATTCAGGGGGTCTGATGGTATTTTTAAGTGAAAATAATAATAATAATGTACCGTCACATTATTATTATTATTATTATTATTACTATTATTATTATTAATGATATTACATACTGAATATCAGGAGATATCACCAACACATGCCTATATCGAGTACACTGTAAGTAAATGTAAATGTTAAATGAAATATGTTTAATTTCATCACATGGAAATAAATGTATCATTCTGTGCTTTCACTTGTAATCTTTGAGATTTGCTGGAACTAATAAATCATTACCTGTAAACACTGATGACATGAATTCTCCAGAACTAACAGGCATGACTGATTATTTTCTGTGAATAAAGAATTCTCCGTAATGACCGTCGTGTGTAGTGCCAAATTGCTAATCGCTTGAATTGTGCTCTTTAAATGTGGAGCCAGATGAAAACCCAAGGGCGACATTCTCGGCGCAGACTGACCGAGCTACATTTCATTTACATGGTTTTAATCAGGACAATGCATGTGCACAGTTAATTGCTCAAATTGAAGCAGCGGGGTTTAGCTCATAGGCTGAATGTGCACGGAAAGGGCATATCAGTAACACGCATGGCTGATGGTAGGGAAAGCGTGGAGGCTGCCTTACCTTCTTCTCCTTGTCATGGTGTTTATCCAAAGAGTGAGAGGAAGAATCGCTTAAGCTTTGAGCCCTACTACCACGGCCTTTGCTCCTTCTCTAAAAGGTGAAAGAGGAACTTCGAGTTACTATATAAAAATCTGTCCAGTTCACTTTCTTCTCTTGTGTAGCAACAAAGAAAAAAGAAACTGTTACTAAATTTAAAAAAAAATAGCCCCCCAAAAAAAGCAATGTCATGATAAGCACTAACACTATGGTGTTTGATTAATAAAAAAGTCTAAAGATTACTAAAAAGTCTAAAAAAAAGAACCTAAAAAGTTCTTTAAAAAGTTCTTTATCAAAACAAGTCTAAACCACGGCCACTTCAACAGCAACGTACAGGACTGTGCGTTCATTTACCAAAGTTAACCCCTTTACATGATTAAAATCCTGTAAGATTCAAAAAGAAAAATATCTGTCATTCTGCATAATCTGAAGTAAATTCTGAAAAGCCATAAAATGCCAGGAAAATACGCTACATAAACGCTCGTTTAATCACCCTGATCAGCTATTACTAATTAATGACTCTTTTCCAGACAGGTAGTGATGAAGCTCTTGTTAGTCTCTTGGCTTAATCTTTGTTTCATTAACTACTAACTTGATCAAAAAATAAATAAAATCAAGCAGTTTTCAGGGCTGAGATGAAAAATGATGAAAACAAATGAAGGCACAAACAAAAAAGAAGACCGCTGATCGTGTTCTGCTGACTTCAACAGCAAATAAAACTGAAAACTAAAATATGGTTCACAGTACAATAGCATAGTATATATATATATATATACACACACACACACACACACACACACACACACACACACACACACACACACACACACACACACAAAAATAAGATCTTATGGCATATTGCAAATGCCAGCCAGTACCGGAGAAATTGTTTTATTTAAATTTTTTTATTATTTTTATTTATTTATTTTTTTTACAGCTCCTACGTCAATGTCATTTGATAATTTTACAAAAACAAAAATAAAAAAAATTAAAAAATTAAAAAAAAACCAAACTTGTCACAAATATAAATATATACACATTTCAACAAAAATCCTGGTTTATGTCTTTTGGTTTAGAAGGTGAACCACTTTCAAAAATTGATAGTAAAAAGAATCTCATAAGCAAAGTTAACACCTTTAGTTTTAACATATGCAAAAGTACAGCTAAATGTTAAAATTCTTGATTCGCAATCTTGGATTTTCACAACAATACATTTACTGGATTGTCTTCTCCTAAATTTGTAAAGAGAAAAAATTTATAAAATGGAAGCGACTGTACATGACTTGCCAACACTTCTCGAGAGAAATGATATCCTCAATTATCTCTCACAACTTTGAATGAAATATTAACTCATCTAGTCTAACAGTGAATAACCCTGTTCTGGAATTGGCATGAGAATTTCCTTATTACACCACATTCAAGCATCAAAACCTCTCCTGAATTCGAAATCATACAGTAGTGTGCAGTGAAGATTATACACCACCACTTTTGTCTAAAGGGGCTTTTTATAAAAAGAAGTAAAAAAAAATAACTTCTCCAAAATTTTTGGGTGAAAATGTATTGAGCCATGCTATTGTAGGCAGTGAGAACCAAAATAAATCATTCCAACAAGTATATTGAGGTAAAAAGTATGGCTAATAAACAAAAACATTGAAAACACCAATTTTTCAGAAAATCTTTTAATTTTTATTTATTTTTTTAACTTTTGCAACTTCAATCCATATGGAAAGGTTTAGCGAGTGAAGAAATAAAAAAAAATAAAAAAAATACACTGACAGTGATGATTATACACTTAAGAAAGTGAAGATAAATCAGAAACCAAGTACTATTCAAGTATTTATTTCATGTAATATTGGATCATATTGATGAGAATAAGTGAACAAACAAAAATATATAGTAATAACAAAAATAACAGTCTTTTTTGAGAAAAAAGTCAATATTTTTTGTGGCACCCTTTACTCTGATTACAGCATTTAACCTTTCAGGCATAGAGTTCACATATTTTTAAATTTCTTCACTCGCTAAACCATTCCATATGGATTGAAGTTCATTCATGCAGTACAAAAGTAAAAAAAAAAAAAAAAAAAAAACAGAATTTGTGACACCTTTAAATTTTTCAGAAAAATTGGTATTTTCAGTGTTTTTGTTTATTAGCCATACATTTACCTCAATATACTTGTCGGCATGATTTTTTTTAGTTCTCATTGCCTACAATAGCATTGATCAATACATTTTCATTAAAAAAATTATAGAAGTTATTTTTTACTTCTTTTTATTAAAAGCCCTTTTACACAAAAGTGGTGGTGTATAATCTTCTCTGCACAACACTGTGTATTTAAAAAGGACATTTAAAATCCTGCACTATTAAACAACATTCTTAACACCAAGTACAAATATTTAAGTGACAAATAGGAAAAAAATCTTTGTGAAATAGTTTTTATAACGGTTCATTTGTAAATGTGTTTCACACAATTTAAAAAAAACAAACTTTTTTTAAACTTTTTTCTTTGTAGTCTCATTTTGTTCATTTGAATAATGTTATTTTGTAGGTTTAATGAGCCATTGACACTATACACTGTTACTAAGAAATACACACACACACATATATATACACACACACACATATATACACACACACACACACACACACACATATATATACACGTGTGTGTGTGTGTGTGTGCACGCGTGCTTGTGTGTGTAAAATAATGTTATTTACTTGTTCTTTTCTTTTTTAAATCTGAAATTCAGAAATATGAATAGGGAGCATGCTGATGTGGTCAATCTACTGTAAATGTGATAAAACTGGAATAAGATGATTATCTTAATGTTATAAATATGATAATGTATCTATCTACAATTGACCTTTGTCAAGTCCTATTTTATTTATTTGATTTTTTTCATTACTTTGAAATGTAAACAGCGTACATTTCAACAAACTAACTAAACAAACTAAGCACCGTAAACAGCTCTTGGCATTTCATTTTTCCCATCAGATAATCCTAATGAATGCAAAACTGCATCGTGAGTGGTATTACTACATCTACACAAGTGCTCGAGCTCAGCATGCAGTTCCCAAAGATCAAATTAAAAAAATAAAGAATATAGATGCACTCTACTGTTTGTCTGAATTGTTTTGACTTCATTCAAAAGCCAAACACATGGCGCTACTTCTCCATCCGCGCTTATTAGAAGGCCTTTCCCCCTCCTCCAGCACCTCTCAGAAGACCTGCAGTGTGAGAGGGGCCTTTGTTGGGATGGAAGACGCGCTCACGCACGCGCACACACGCATGCACACACATACACACACAGGACAAATCTGCAAAGCAGCAGGGGGTTGTGGCTTCAAATCCCACTACAGCTCTGGGGATGGAGCATGTTACCCCCACCTATCACTCACACACACACACACACACACACACACACACACAGGCAAGGCAGGAAGGAAAAGCACACTGCTGCCACTCATCCTTCCCTGAAACTCTAGCCGTCTCTCGAAGCAAGGGATTAGAAGAGAGAGCAGGAAGAGGGGTGCTGATGGAGGAGACAAAGGTTCAGAGAGTTGCTGCTGATTGTCAATGAGATTAAGGGGTTACAGGGGTAGCCAGGGATAGATACTGGGTCATTCTTGTGTGTGTGTGTGTGTGTGTGTGTGTGTGTGTGTGTGTGTGTGTGTGTGAGTGTCAGTCACAGCTCAGCTTTCAGCACCTGTAATTGAAAAAGGGGCAAGTTATTCCTGATGAGTGTTAGTGTGTACACTTTAACTAGAGCCATCAGAACCGTGTTTATCGCTCGAGTACTAGTCAAATTCATTAGTTTATTCATTCAAATATAAGGAAGAAAAAGTGTGTATATTACAAGTCTAACTAAACATCTTATATACTCCTTTAGGCTAGATATACAGGGGTGGAAATTAACACTAGTGCGCTGGTCCTTGGCGAGTCAAAAATCTGTAGGATGAGTGAAATTAGCTAGCAAGTCATTCTGCGGGCGACCTGACAAATCCAATAGACAAAGAACATATAGTGTTCCTGACCAGAAAATAAGAAGGAGGACTAGTAGTTTCATAATTCACTAGTCCTGTTCTCCAGTAGCTTAGTTTTACTAAACTCCACCCCTGGACATGGATATAAATAATAAAATGTGTGTGTAGTAACATATCTGCATGACTAGACTGAGACAGGATTACACTCTGTACAAGGAAAATATCAGGTTCTGATTGGCTGAGCGGTGTGTGCTTTATTTCATATACTGTGAGTCTGCAATGGAAATGGAGCTGGCATGTAACCATGACAACGAGCACACAACGGTTCAGACAGCGCCTGGATTTAGGCTTAACTCTCAACAAGAAGTCCATTTTATAATTGAACAGCAACTGACTTAGAAAAGAAAAATATTGCTATGATACAGTGAGGACATGAAAGATTTTTTTGTATCGTTGAATCGAAAGAAAAAATCAAGTGTGTGTGTGTGTGTGTATATA
>JAQMYF010000025.1:16906383-16917006 GCA_030014195.1 Neosilurus mollespiculum | reverse complement strand
AAAAAGACAACAATCCCAAACATTCATATAAATTCAGTAGCTGAACAGAAAAGAGCGATCTGGACCAGTACAAAGGATGAACTCGACTCTCCAAGATTCCAGATTTGAATCCACTTTAACAAATCTAGGATTTATTTGATTCACAAATTAATCACAGAGATTTCCTTCAAAGACAAGTCGCAAGGAACAGCTACAAACTATTTGGAACACAGTGCTAGAGAAACTATGTAAAAACATGTAAAAACAATGGAATTATTTATCAGTTATGTTTGGTAATGGTGTCTACCATGACCAAAGCTCCACCTCTGGTAGAAATTTCATGAAAATCCACACATGCTAACAAACAAACACTAACTGAGGGTAAAACATAACCTCCTTAGTGGAGGTAATAAATACAACACACCTTTTGGTCTGTTGATGCAACTGATTTTGATTTATACGCTAAAAAAAATACATGACATGAACAAAGCAATGCAACCGCTTCTGCAATACAACACTTTCAACCACCCCATATAGCTGGAAATTGCTTTTTAATGTAGCGTAACACAATAACGCAGCCCACATTATTGGGTAGTTTATAAAAACAATATAGAAATACTAGATTCTCCAATTTCTCAATCTAACAGGGTGAAGGTGAACACGTGCTTCCTCAGAAAAGAATAAACCCAGCCAATTGCATTATTTTTCAGAACCGATGCTCTTGCAACCTCACGGGGTGGCGTAACATTCACCCACACAAGAAAGCATGTGTTATCCACTGCCTTCTGGCGGCTTGAGGTCACTAATGCCCATGATTGGCTAGGGTTGCTGTGATTGACAGTGCAAAAAGAATACACCACGCCTCCCTGTGTAAGAGTATGGTCAATCTTGCTCTTCTGGACTCTTAAGGGATGGCTTTAGCATAGTTGTGATTTGAGGTTGTCATTTCTACACAATATGGCAAACACAAAGCAGAAATGAGGCAAACATGACGGATTATAAAGACATCTATCTCTACATTAAATGATAGTCTACAGTGGTATACATGGGATGGTCTTCTTGCAGGCTGACACATGCAAAGCTCCTTCAGGTTTGTGCTATATGAGGTACTCTAGACATGTCTTTAAGCAGCCTTTGGACTGATTCAAATGCTGCCAAAACATCAAATGTGGATATGATGATAGGCCAATATTGATTATGGCAACATTAAACTTCTGAATTGAAAACTGAAATGCTACTAATATTCATTTCCACCTGAATCGATTTATTCTAAGACACGTTCCTCTGTTTGCTTACTCTTTAAATAGCTAGCTCAGACACAAGCACTAGCGTACACACACCCAGGCCCAAACACAATACACACACACGCGCACACACACACAGCGCAGTAGCCCCCACCACCTCTCACTCACCATGCTGCTGTTCTGAATGATAGCACGTTAAAAACGGCAGCTGCAGCAGAACAGAGCAGAGTCGGTTGATGAGGACAACAGCAGGCATGCTGTGTGCAAATACTTCATCTTCAAGGCAAATGAGCAGGGCAAACCAAAGACTACCACCGAGCCTGTGTGCAAAAGGTGCCCCAGAACCAGACCAGTGAAGAGTGTTGTCAAAAAAACAACACTTGATTGAATGATACACAATGTGGAAACGCGGTGACCGCTTCCACTTAAACGTCACTCAAACAGTAAACGGGACTCCACTGCCCAGACACACAAGGACCATTAGCTCTATTTGGAGCTGATTTTTTCTTTTTAATGCAGAAGCCAAAAAAAAAATAAATACCATCCATCTAGAAATTATTGGAGCTGGCAGGAAAAGGACAAACTCAGGTTGAAGTATAGTGACGTTAAGAATATATTATCAGGGAAACAGAATAAATAGAATGAGCTGTTTATTTACAGATGATGCAACTGTAAGGAAACTCAAGGCAAAAGTCCACTGCGAGGGCTATTTAATAAATAGCAACACTTGACGGTTATTAAAAAAAAGGCCAGTATTACTGTAGGAGGGGGTCAAAGCAGAAAGGCTGCAAGAGGCAACCCAAAAGACCAACCTACAAAAACAAACATTAATTTTATTATTAAAAAAAAAAAAAAAAAAAAAAAAAAAAAAAGCACCTGATGTATTATTTGTCATTTTTATTCTTATTTTATGCTGCAAGATTATTCCTATTCTCCTACTGTATCTTTTTCACTTTGTGAAGCACTATGTTCAACTCCAGTTGCATTAAAGGTGCTTTATAAATAAAGTCGACTTGCCTTGACTCCTTTCTTACTTAAAGCCTATAGTCTATTCATGGATGAGAACAGGCTTAGAAGAAAAAGGAGGAAAATTTTATTTTTCATTTGAAATTAATCATGTGAAGTTCAAAATCCAGTACTTGAGTTATTGTCCTGTACTGAAAATTAACATAGGCATTAATATGCAAATTAATTTACAATGCAGCTCCATATACAACTCTTTTAAAGCACAGGCTGCCTTAATACACTATATAAGCTCATTTTAACACTATTAATATTTTAATAGTATTTAAAAAACACATAAACGTCTCCATACCTGCATTAACAGACAAATACAGAAATCTATCAACTGTGTGTGTGTGTGTGTGTGTGTGTGGTCTGCAGCACACATCCCTGATAAAACACAATCACATACATCAAAAAGGCAGACTGACGAAGTCCCTCACCTAGCAAACGGGTCTACATGCTAACATTAGCTCTTAATATCGGGGAGAAATTGAGCAATAACTTGAAGTCAGAAACTTCCAAAACTTATGTAGGATAGAACAAACATTTTAATGAAAAACTATAAATGCTATCTTTGTTACAGGAAAATCCCTGTATAAAGTTGCCTGTGGTTGGACAATACGTTTAACCTCGTTTCTGAACAACCAATCATTGCCCCACCAAAAAAAAAAATAATAATAATAATTTTACACCAGATTTGCATCCATCTCAAAACTGACCCATTTTACTTTCAAAGACGTGGAAATCCGCCGACTGGAGGAAAATTCTCATCCATGTCTATTTCAAACTCAATGAAATAAAGACTAAATAGAAATCATGATAAAAATTTCCATCATCTCCCCAAAGACACACATTTTTCAGCTAAATTTATAATCTGCAGATCTGAAATAATTAAATACACCTAAAAACAAAGACGTGTTCTTTAGGTATGGCTCAAGCAAATGGTAATGTGGAGACAATGTCTGTGAAGGTTGTGCCAAGACAAAATCACCATCACAAGCTTAAAATCCTGTGCACACTAAGCAGCTCTGGTACTCCATTGTGAAAAAAAAATGAGGCTGGGCATGCCTTGCTTGTAACAACCAATCTCATGTGTGAAGTTCTCTCAGCAGTCATGTACACTATGTGCCAAATGAAGCCTCCGCACAGCATTCCTTTGCTCTGCAATTACGTAATTTGTGCATAGAAGCTAACTGAACAACTCGGCTTTAAAGAGGAGCCATCAATTCTGGAGAAAGATTGTCGATGTTTGAACTTCACTGCCAAACAAATACATGCCTCCTTTCACTAGCTCCGCCCCAAAATTCATGGTCATGTTTTGTCACGGTAAAGATATGAATGAGGTCTCCCCTTTTTCCCCTGCCGCCAATCAGCAATCCACACACCCATTTGCAGACCGGCTGAGATCGTGCTGTGTGGCTTTCTCTGGGCCTTTTGCTTGTTAGCATTTTTTCAAATCCTGGGCTGTGTACGAACACCCAATTTTTATCAGTGCACATACAAAATGGAGAGCTAACAGACCGTGAAAAGATCTTTACTGAATTTTACAAAATGTGAACTGGTTTAGAATCAATCACCATCAAATCAGAGTGAGGTAGCAACATGTTTAGTGGAAAAGGCTCAACATACATTAATTCATTACTTCGACTATCCAAAGAGCCCTTTCCAGCATTCCCATTTACAATAGATCATAATACTCAACATGCAAAATAACGTTCCAGTGAAGGTTTAAAAACACCAAAACACCCTTTTCATTCAGAAGCAGCGCTTCTAAGACACTGAATCGAACTGAATAAAAACAACAGCCGTCTAAAGTCCTTTACTTTGGACATATTTCAAAGCAACTTTACAGGTATCCCCAAGAATCAGTTTACTAGGAAATACATTTACTTATCAGACAGAAACTGCCTCTCAGACACAATACTGAGGAAACATAGAAAGCTTCAGTAATTACCATATGAAAATGTAATATAGGCACACGCTGAAAGACAGAATAAATATCTGACTTGGTTTCTTACCAGTTTGCTGTAATGGTACTTGCAGTAGCCACAGTATTTGACGTTGTCAGCATCCGAACCTTGTTCTTCACACAGCAGGCCAGCGAACTGAGCGCTGCATAGGGGAAGAAAACAGGTCAGTTATTATTATTTTCAGTTAACACTTATATTTATTGTCCATCAAGTAAAATAAATCCCACAAAGTTCAAAAAGTGTGCAGAAAGCCCCAGGGAAACACGTTACATATGTCCACAGATTCATTGTATTCAAGAATACAATTTTTCTGTTAAGCTGAGTAGATTTGGACAGTGAAGCCAAACTCGAAGCTAAAAATGTGTCTTAGCTGTTAGCGAATTAACACTGAAGGTGAGGTGGATATTGTGTAAAAGTCTTTTCTTAGAGTCTAAATAACTTAAGTATATACTACATTGGGACATAAGTAAAGCTAAGAAAAATTAGATTTATGGTATTTCTACATTTTTTAACTGTGATAGTGGTCACATGTGCACCACTATGCCATCTTTCGGAACTGATTCAAAAAGTGTGAATAAAGTGCTGTTCCAAAAAACATGGTAACGTTGCACACGTTTCTTTGTGTTTTTGGGAACAGCATTTTACAGAATCAGTGAAAATCACTGCAAGCCATGTTTTTGTCCACCATTTTGATTTAAGCATTACCCTGATTTTGCAAGGTGGAGAACGTCCATTATTCAGAGACATCGAACCTGTCAGTTGTGATTTATTTATTCGTGTCATTCGCACCATTCCTGTATAATAACTGAGAATGTTTAATCTGTAACTCAAAAGTTTCTTTGAGATATTAGCTTTTTAAAGCCACAATGTTACTCAGTTTGCCGTTTTGAGGATGTTAATATGCATTACTAATGACAGTCAGCTTGCTAGGTTATTAAAAACCAAACAGAAACTGTGTTTTTATATGAAAATAGTGCTTTTCTTCCACTACCCAAAGCTCACAGATGTTGAAAATGAAATAATTCTGAGTTATAATTTCTGAGTCACAGCATTAGTTTTAATAATTAGAATGTGTGCAAAGTCAAATATTCATGCCTTGGTTTAATGACTAATTTAGTTTACTATAAACTTTTAATTCAGTGGATAACTAATTATTATTTTTATAATGTGTATATATTTTATTTTATTTTATTTTTTTATTATTATTATTTTTTAATTATTTATTTTTTTTTTTTTTAACAAACTGGGTTTGTTAGTCAGGTGAGAGGTGGAGCACATCCTAAACACCAATCTATTGCAGAGTAACACAAACACAAACAACAATTCACATTTACACCTATGGGCAGCTGACTTAATGTAAATGTCTTTGCACTGCTGGAAGAAACCGGCAGCCACACAAGCACAAGATCAACA
The DNA here is from genome assembly GCA_030014195.1 of Neosilurus mollespiculum. Lineage (NCBI taxonomy): Eukaryota > Metazoa > Chordata > Actinopteri > Siluriformes > Plotosidae > Neosilurus > Neosilurus mollespiculum. The sequence continues at coordinate 16,911,395 of JAQMYF010000025.1, read as the reverse complement.
TGCAAATGCCCCACAAAAATGCCCTAGTTATTCTTGCTGTGAGGAGATGGTGCCAACAATTGAGTCCTAGTAGCTTCCAGTTATGTACACACACCTTTTATATATATATATATATATACACACACACACACACACACACACACACACACACACACACACACAGTAGTGTGCAGTGAAGATTATACACCACCACTTTTGTCTAAACGGGCTCCTAGTAAAACAAAGAAAAAATGACTTGTCTATAATTTTTTGGTGAAAATGTATTGAACAATGCTATTGTAGGCAATGAGACCCAAAAAAAAATATTCCGACAAGTATACTGAAGTAAAAGTATGGCTAATATACAAACACTGAAAATACCAATTTTTCAGAAAAATTGAAAGGTGCTGCAAATTAATTTTTTTTTACTTTTGCATAGCATGAATGAACTTCAATCCATATGTAATGGTTTAGAGAGTGAATAAATAAATATGTGAACTCTATGCCTGAACTGTGGCCACAATAATATTGACTTTTTCCTCAAAAAAAATAGACTTATTTTTGTTATTAATATATGTTGTTGCTTGTTTACTTATTCTCATCAATATGATCCAATATTACATGAAATACAGTGCCTTGTAAAAGTATTTACCTCCTTGGCATTTTTCATGTTTTGTTGCCTCATAACCTGGAATTAAAATGGATTGTTTGAAGGTTTGCATCATTTCATTTACAGAACATGTGATGGAAAAACTTTGAAGATGTGATTTTTTTTTTTTTTTTTTTTTTTTACTGTGAAGCAAACAACAAATAGGACAAAATAACAGAAAACTTCAGCGTTCATAACTATTCACCCCCTAAAGTCAGTACTTTGTAGAGCCACCGTCTGCGGCAATTACAGCTGCAAGTCACTTTGGATAAGTCTCTATGAGCTTGCCACTGGGATTTTTGCCCATTTCTCAAAGCAAAACTGCTCCAGCTCCTTCATGTCGCATGGTTTCAAGTCTGACCACAGATTCTCAATTGGACTGAGGTCTGGGCTTTGACTAAATGTTTCCCCTTAAACCACTCAAGTGTTGCTTTAGCAGTACGCTTCGGTCATTAGTGAACCTCTGTCCCAGTCTCAAATCACAGGCAGACTGAAACAGGTTTTGTTTAAGAATATCCCTGTATGTAGCACCATCTGTCTTTCCCTCAACTCAGATCAGTTTCCTGGTCCCTGCTGCTGATAAACATTCCCACAACATGATGCTGCCACCACGTTTCACTGTAGGGATAGTGTTCTTGGGGTGACGGAATGTGATGGATTTGTGCCAGATATAGCGTTTTCCTTGGTGGACGAAAAGTTCAATTTTAGAGTCATCTGACCAGAGCACATTCCTCCATAGATTTGGGGAGTCTCCCACATGCCTTTTGGCAAACTCAAAACTTACCTTCTTATTTTTAACACTAAGTAATGGCTTTTTTTCTGTCCACTCTTCCATAAAGTCCAGCTCTATGGAGTGTACGGCTTATTGTGGTCCCATGCACAGATACACCAGTCTCTGCTGTGGAACTCTGCAACTCCTTCAGGGTTACCTTTGGTCCATGTGCTGCCTCTCTGATAATGACCTCCTTGCCCGGTCTGTGAGTTTTGGTGGGCGGCCCTCTCTTGGCAGGTTTGATGTGGTACCATGTTCTTTCCATTTGAAGATGATGGATTTGATGGTGCCCCGGGGAATCATCAAAGATTTTGATATTTTTTATAACCCAACCTTGACTTGTACTTCTCAACAATTTTGTCTCTGACAGATTATGTGACACTTGGATTGCACACAGGTGGACTTCATTTCACTACTTATGTGACTTCCGAAGGTAACTGGTTGCACCAGAACTTTTGAGGGGCTTCATAGCAAAGGGGGGTGAATACATATGCACATGCCAATTTTCAGACTTTTATTTTTAAAAATTCTTTTTTATATATTTTTTCTCATTTCACTTCACCAACACCAACCTATGTTGTGCAGATCCATCACATAAAATTCAGATTAAAAAATCGTTTAAATTACAGGTTGTAATGTAACAAAAGAGGCAAAAAGGGGGTTGGGTGTTTTACAAGGCACTGTAAATACTTGAATAGTTCTTGGTTTCTGATTTATCTTTATTTTTGTTAAGTTGTATAAGTGTATTGTATTTTTTTATTTCTTCACTCGCTAAACCATTCCATATGGTTTGAAGTTCATTCATGCTATGCAAAAGTCAAAAAAATAAAATTTGCGACACCTTTAAATTTTTCTGGAAAATTGGTATTTTCAGGGTTTGTTTATTAGCCATACATTTACCAAAATATTCTTGTCGGAATTATTTATTTTTTTTGGTTCTCCGTCTACAACAGCATTGTCCAATAAATTTTTACCAAAAAATTATAGAGAAGTAATTTTTTTACTTCTTTTTATTAGAAGCCCTTTTACACAAAACTTGTGGAGTATAATCTTCACTGCACACTACTGTATATATATACACATACACACACTAAGTGGAAGTTAATAAGGCTAATGAATAATAATAATAATAATAATAATAATATAGTATATACAATATACTAAAACAAAAGGAATAAAATTTGTGATTCGATATTTTTAACTTAAAAGCACAACTTAACATTTTTAAAAGGCTGTTATTTTAATTCCTACAAAAACAAGACAGATAATGCTTTTAAAAGATGATTAATACATTTTTTTTACTTCAGCTTATTAATAATTTCCATTTATTGAATCCTTCATTCCTGTTTGTCTGCTTTAATTATCCTTTTGTTGTTGTTACAATCATATTTCCGTTCATATTCACTGCAACTTGGTATGGATTCAGTTATTGTACAGGACCCTATTTCCTCATATGCATTTTTTTTTTCATACCTCCAATAAGGAGGTTGTGTTTTTCGCTAAGTGTGTGTTGTTTTATTAGCAGGATGATGTGAACAGCTATGTGTAGAATTTCGTGAAATTTCTACCAGAGGTGGGGTTTCTCCATTGGAAGACTCCAATGGATTTGGAGGTGATCTAGATCACATTCTGGATTCTGGAATTCTGATTTTTAAAGGATTCCTATATTGCGAAAGGAGTCTTTTTAACATTTTGGTTCATATGTGGGATTGCTGTGATTGGTGGAGATTTGTAAAAGAATAGGGTCAATTGTCATTATTTTCCTTTTTTTCCCATTATGATAAATTGCTATAAATAAAACAAGAGAAGCAGATCAGCGAAATACATGTTTCTAAGGATACTGGACATCGTCTGACTCACCATGTGACGTGAAAAGCTTGGCGACAGCCATGTTTGTTACAGGCCATGCAGGCTCCGGTGGCTGCTTTACTCTCTCGGCCTTGCTCTTCACAAATGTAGCAGGTCTGGAAGAAACAAAAACATTAAATCAGTGGCACCAGACACGTACCATAATCATGGTTTCATATAATATTTGCTTTTTTAATGGATTCACAAAATGTTTATTTTCCTGATAATTTTTCAATGTGACAGAAAGGCCATTATTTTCACTGGTACTTCTTTGACAATATTTCAAATAATAAATACTACTAATAAAAGCACAGTGTGTCCCGGAAATAAACGAAGATGCTAGGATCCATTCTGTCCTCACCAACACACAAGATCTAGCAGATAAGACACCAGATTGAGTTGTTGCACTCAGATCTGAAATACAGAGTGCACCGATTCAAATTGGTTCATGCACACTGTAATTTCATGGCTGTGAAAAGCTGCTGATGTGGTATATACAGTGTAACTGCAAGAGGCATAAGGTGTTTACTGTGACAGCATCGACAATTTAACAAGCCTCTCTAAAGCCCATCTTGGTAGCATGCCGATTATCAGGCGAATAATGACTGTGCGGTTTTAAATTGGCTCACAGTGAAGACTCAATTACCGAGAAAACTGAACGCGTTTCATCATAGATTGAATATTTCAAGCATGAGATTAAAATTGCACTTGTAACTCATCACATGCAGCATCACATATTGCTGACTGCTTGTTTCATCGCAGTGCCTTGTGTGGAATTAGCTCGAGCGTGAATTTATCATATCGAGATGAAAAATATGATAAACGCAGGGAATGATGATGGTCCAGACTAATATCACGGTTTTCTGTTGTCGACTTACTTCAGAGAATGACTTAGAACACAGCATTAGTGTGACGGTTTCCTTGCAGAGTTAAAGAAACAAGGATTTTCCACTTTTTCAGTACTCAAATTCTAATTTTAAAACAAAACAAAATTTCAATTTAATCCCAGACATTAGCGCTTTCTTTCATATTTATATTAAAAATCTGCTGATCTGTGTTTAGTATGATGTGAGAATATTAGGAAAATGGCATGATATCTGACCCAACATCTGATATTGAATGTTTAGATGTGTTTGATCCATTTTTAATTGGGTAATCAGAAAAATTACAGACAAACACAAAGGTGACTAAAGCAGTCTTTCCCTCTCTAAGCCTTTAATGGTAACTATTTAGAGCTGAAATGACATGGTAAGCTCACCTTATTGTAGCGCTCATGAGGAACGGACTGTAAAACAATGGGTTCCATGGTGGCGACGTTGGCAAATTCCACCTCTGGGATGTAGAGCGCACAAACCACATGAGCCCAGCCTTAAAGAAAACAGGAAAAACAACATAACTGCTGTTACAGGGTCACTGCTGTCAGGTCAATGTCGGGTAACATACTAGGCAACAGGTTACAACTGGGTGTTTCTATAAAACTGGTACCTAAAAGGAGGACGGAGGGGCTACAAATTCAAAAAAGATGTAAACTAATGTAAATAAACAAATTTAAAAGCAATTTGGTCTATTTGGGTTATCATTACCTACAATAGTATTGTTCAATACATTTTCACCAAAAAATTATAGAGAAGTAATTTTTTACCTCTTTTTTAAGGAGCCCTTTAAGACAAAAGTGGTGGTGTATAATCTTCACTGTACACTACTGTGTAGGTATGTATATACGTATACACACACAGTACATGTTATATTTTATGTATGTGTGTG
>JAQMYF010000025.1:16858527-16863527 GCA_030014195.1 Neosilurus mollespiculum | reverse complement strand
CAACAACAACAACAACAATAATAATATTAATAATAATAATAATAATCCAATTTGTTATTGAATTAAAATCAGTCAGGTATTTTTAAAACGCTTTTTGTTCAGCCTATATTTTGAATAACATCTAAGGGGACTGGTCTTCAGATTTTCCTTTTAGAAGCTGTTTAAAATGTGTTACGTCATTTGCATAGAAATAGTAGAAATCACCCATGTTAACTATTACCCACGTTAACCCACGAACAAGCAATCATTAATTGCCCTGAATAACAAGTGATGTCGCAAATCATTTCTCTCTTTTTTTCTTTCGAAAGCTATATTAACGAATAAGCTAAATTAAATTCGGACATGAATGAATGTATGAATGAATGAATTGCTTATTATAATAAATAAGAAACAGACCTTTTGACAGTATACGCAGTGTTTTGGGTAATGACAAATCGCAACACGGAGGTATTGATCTCTCTCTCTCTCTCTCTCTCTCTCTCTCTCTCTCTCTCATATACCAGTACATACGCCCAAATGGAGGAAGCCCGCACGCACACACACACACACACACACACACACACACACACTAGGAAATGAAGAGGAGTCTCAATATATGAAAACATTACTGAAAACGTAACCTATATGAAAAATCTCTCTCCCTCTCTTTCTCTCTTGCTCTCTGTCTCTGAAACACTCACATACACACACACACACACACACACACACAGGACCTCTCTTTGGTGGAAATAGTTATGACTTTCTCACTCCAAGCTGAAACTGGACCCGAAATGTATTGTAAGATTTTACACTAATCGTCATTATAGACCATTACCTACAGAAAGCCAGCTATCGAATCACTTCCTGCACTGCACCCTGACATCTGAAACAATGCCTTCACGTGGGGACATTCAGTCTTGCTTTTAGGAAAAACACATTCACACTTTCACTTGCTTTCAGTTCTTTTAGATATTTACATGTTGGTTATAGACAATGTGTTTTGTCTCTCGCTCTCTCTCTCTCTCTCTTTCTCTCTCTCTCTCTCTCACACACACACACACACACACACACACACACACACACACACACAAGAAGAAAGCATTTACCACCAGCCTCCCCACCCTCCTAAAAAAGAGAAAGATATTAACGATCTTAAGTTCAATGCAACTTTATCTCCAGATAATATTTAAAAAAGCGAAAAGCCTTTAAACGATTTTAAACGATTTAAACGATATTTCACCAGTTTCGTGTTTTACGTCGCATTTGTTTGAAAGTATCTGCCTTTTTCCTAAACAACTCAAACGTGTATTAAAAATAACTCGGTGAAATATTGTTTACGTGTAAGAATTTCATCTGAAAATAAACAAGAACAAACGCATAATAATAATAATAATAATAATCGTCCTGGTTATGGACTGTAGACTGTTCTACAGTACAATAGTAGTATGGTAATTACTCAGAGGGGGTGCGCGTGGTGGAATTATCCATTTTTATTGCATCACCTGTCAGAATCGTCCAATCAGCGAAGACTTTGGGAGGCTTTAATTGATGAAGGTGTCTCCCAACTTGCTCACTTCCCGCTGTCAGTTTATTTGTGGCTTAAACCAGCACAGGGAACAGCAGTTGCATTTTGGGGGCTTTTATTCGCCTCTCTCTCTCTCTCTCTCTCTCTCTCTCTCTCTCTCTCTCTCCTTTATCCGTTTCACCTTCCCTCTTCTCTTCATGGGGAAGGAGAGAGCTGAAGGGACTGCAGGTATATATAAGAGCTGCAACATCTCACATATCCATCATGCTGCACCTAACTGAATGGACATGCTGTTTAAATTATTTCAGGAATATTCCTTCTCTATTTTTAGATTTTTTTTTTTTTTGTTCTCGATTTTAAACTTTTTTCCCCCCTCCGTGTGGACGTATTCGTGGTCCACGTTGAACTGATCAGCAGTGATGCCTTGTGATAAAGCAGCTGCAGAAGCAGAGGAGCATCAATGTTGGGACTCTTAACAACACAATAAGGAAAATGGGAGACTTGGAGTTTGGCTTCGAGGAAATGCAGGGTGTAAAGCTGGGATATCTGGTCATTAAAGGCAAACAGATGTTTGCCCTTTCCCAGGTCTTCACCGACCTCTTAAAAAACATCCCACGGACTACCGTGCACAAACGGATGGATCACCTGAACGTGAAAAAGCACCACTGTGATCTGGAGGAGCTGCGAAAGCTCAAAGCAATAAACTCGGTGGCTTTCCATGCAGCCAAATGCACTCTGATCTCCAGAGAGGACGTGGAGGCTCTGTATTTCTCCTGCAAAACGGAGCGCGTGCTGAAATCCAACAAAAGGAGAACGAGGACGAAAGCAGGGGAGCATATCCGAGATGAAGAGCATTCCCACGACAGCAGGAATGGCTTCTGGAAGAAGAAACTTTGGCTGAGTTTTCGCGGAGTGTCGCCTACTCTGGCTCTTCGAAACAAAGCTGTCAGACCGGAGCTCTCGTCCAATCTACCTCAAATTTACAGCAAATCCATCTACCAGAACTTTCAACCGGTATCACCGACTGCATGCAGAGCCTTCAGAAACTATGAAACTGTGCAAATACCTGGGAAATGCGTGCAGTTTAATGAGAAACGCTCGTTTTTTCGAAGCGGGGAAGTCGTAAAGCGAAAGCCGGCTGTGTCCGCCATTTCGGCTCCGTCCGACTCAGAGCTGCTTTACAAAAGGAAAAGGAGGTGCGACAGACACCTCGGGAGCAGAAAACGACACTACCGGCAGCTTGTCCTCGTGCCTAAGTGTTGCAAACCAAAAGCATGTCTGGCTAACGGACCTCTGAGCCATTTTCACTCGGATCGTGAGCTCTACTTCGAGTCCCGGCATTTTCAGGAAAGCTGCAGCAGCGACACCGAGTGCAGCTCCGCCAACGACTCGGACTTTGGCTCAAGTTTGTCCACTAGCAGCAGCACCAGTAGCTCTACCAACTCTGGAACTACAGACGACGACGAGGAAGACTCGTTTTCCGGCTCTTCAGAAGAAAGCAGTGATGGGGAGAGCTCGTCGCAGTCTGATTCAAGCTCCGTGTCCAGTCGGGTTTCCGTGCAGAGCATCAGATTCAGGCGCGCGCGCTTCACAAGCCTTAACGCAAAAGCGCCTCTGGTCCTGCAGCCTACTTTCCGTTACAGGTCGAAGTTTCAATCCAAAAATGGAGGTGTGCATGGAAGTGCTGCGACTTTGGACTGCGAGAAAGGGAGAAGAAAAGCGACTTTCGACATCACCGACTGGAAGCACAGACGCAGGGCATGTGAGCACTGGGACTGTGGGAAGAATCTGTGCACGGTTGGGAATTGTTTCTCAGGCCTGAAAAGAGTCGAAGCTCCACAATCGGTAGACTTTACAAACGAGCCAAAGACAACCGAGCTTCTAAGTGGTAGAAATAAGACTGTAGGTTTTACGTCATGTGCAGAGGGAAAGGTGTTTCCCCAACAAAGAGCATCAGGATACCAAGCCACATTATCACACTGCAATCAGGACAAAGACACTGGCGTTTCAACGGCTCAGGAGAGCAATTTTTCTGAAGGTGCAAAAACAGTCAGCTGCCTCAAGCAACCATCACCTCTGAAAACAGTAAAGACTGAGAGCGAGGAATTCACCACAATCACGAACTTAGACACTGCAGGAGATGCGAAAGTCAACCATGTGAAGATCAAAGTGGAGGAGACTTTTGATGAGTATGAATATGCAACCCAAGAACACTATCGCCAATACAAAGATAAACACGAGGAAAACGATGCGGACGGTTTGTGTGTCAGTGCTGATACTGCAGAAACAGATCGTGTTAAAGATGGCAGACAAACATTTCCCCCTCCTTCTAAACAGGAACCAAACAGCACTTTAAACACTCATGGGGATTACAAAAATGGTACAAGGGTCAGGAAAAGCTACCGGACGACAGTTTGTGGGAAAAAGACCGAACATGTGGTTAAGACAAGCGCGAAGGTGGACAGGAGTCCTCGACCTGCTGGCAAATGTGTGAGCAAGCGAAATGCCCAACATGCACCCTCTTTGAAAAAAACTTTCAACTTCATGGCGAATTTTCCATGCCCTCCGTCTCTGATCATCGGAAGTGATGGAGATTTGAGTCCTGCTTACTCTTTAACCTCTTTCAGGACTAACCAGGTGCCTCATCCTTCTCATCCGGTGTGGAAATGGCAGCTCGGCACTTCTGTTATACCTCCTCACCTAAACCAGAGATTCAGGAAAACAACATCCTAAGCCAATATCTGCAGGACAAGTCTTAAGGCACTGATAATTATTACAGATGGGGTTTTTGTTTGTTTGTTTGTTTGTTTCAGTGGGCATGCAGGAGGCCTGCTCCATCATCACTTGCTACAGGGGCCCAGTAATTTTTTTTTTCACTGCTTTACTGAACACTGTGGATGTTTTTAATATTTTCATGAACAATGACAAAGAACATCTTGTGGATTTTTACTACAACCTGTTGGAATTTCAGACTATATACATAAATGCCATTTTGGAATAGACCTCTACATTTTGCCAAGAAAGCTTCACTTTTACTATTAAAATCATCTCTCACTTTTTTCAATAATTGCTGATCCTAAATATTTCCCAAAACGTTCCCATGTAAAAGACTCTTAAACTCATTGGGTATCAACGTTGGACCGGGTTTACATATTTATTCCAGGGCTGAAGCCCAGTTGGTCCAGAGCCCCATCCCATCCTGCCCCGTTCCCCAACACACACACACACACACACACACACACACACACACACATTACAACAATAACAAAAAGGCCCTGGACGATTGACAATCAGGAGCTGTTTGGATTTGCACGAAGTTAAGAAGAGGGGAAAAACTCCAAATCGATGTGGTTAAGGCATGGCTAGTCTATGGTAGGAGCTGAAGCACAGATTTGACTATGCATTGTTACAATGCTGTAATGCCCCATAGTAGGCTGGCGAAATATATATATTGCCTAGCCTACACACACACACACACACACACACACACACACAC
>JAQMYF010000025.1:16831812-16855528 GCA_030014195.1 Neosilurus mollespiculum | reverse complement strand
ACACACACACACACACACACACACACACACACACACACACACACACACACACATATATATATATATATATATATGAAAATATCTAGTTCAGACCATTTTCCATTTCACTGGTAGCAGTAAATTGAAATTAAAACGTTAGGAAATTAGTGGAAGAACAAACGTGACTCTTAACCACCACGAGTCAATTTAATCGGGATTTTTAGCACCTTTTAACTGATAACCACATCATCTAACAATTGTTTTAGCCTGTACAACCTGCCTGCTTTTTCATCCAGTCCATACATTACATAGGTTAAAAAAACACTCCTAGAACGGAAATAGAGAGAATGCTGTGCTACAAATGTTTATTATATATATATATATATAATATAATAATGTATATTATTATTATTATTATTGTTATAATTATTATTGTTATTGTTATTAGTAGTAGTAGTAATATGTTTTTTTTTAAGTTAATTTTGTAAAAATGATGCAGATTTAGACCTCTGCCTCATAATCTGCCTTTTTTACTTACAAATGCACACTTTGTTTTTACATGAGGTTGTTATCCTGCTTAAGAGATTAAAAGTAGAACAGGAGGTCCTATTAGATAGAATCTGTGCTATATCTGGGAAAGCTATTCCTTTTTTTCTATGCTTCTGTGTGTTATTTATCCAAATTTTATAAATTCCAGACTAAAATCAAAGCGTCTCATATAACGAACATAATCTAATTAGTCAAACGTGATAATCGCTATTTTCTGTCTCAGTATAAAGGCACCTATTCTGAACTGAAGGCTTTGTTTAGTGAGAGAAGGAGAAAGAGACTGACTCAGCTCCAAACAATGCCATATCTGAATCGGTTCCGTTTGATTGACACATGCGCGCGCGCGCACACACACACAAAGCTATACTATTAGCCCTAAGGGCAAAAAAGGGCTTTGGTGCGAATGAACAGCCTCCTGAAGTCAAATTGACTCCTCAAACAGAAAACAAAGCATCCTAAACATGTTAAAAATCAACAGTAAATTAGTTCAGCAGCAAAATGATCCCTGACAATCCTCATGAATTCAGTTGGGATTCAGTTGGGTGTGGGGGAAAGAAAATCACATGGTGGTTTAAAATATAGTCAATTCTAACATAATAAAGTATAAAGATGCATGCTTGCGTGTGTGTTACTGAATAGGTTCTGCTCTATAATGGAAATAGGTGATGAGTAAAACCAGTAGGCCATTTATTTAAGTTATTTTGATCCCATTATGAAAGAAATCCAGTACAAACAGTTAAGTGACTGAATGCAGATGTCCTCGAAAAAAAAACCCTGCACTGCATTGTATACATTAAAATTAAACACCAACAATACTGATTTCACACTCGAGTGTGAACAAAACCACTGGAAGGATTAAAAAATTAAAAGAGAGAGAGAGAGAGAGAGAGAGAGAGAGAGAATATAAAAATTTTGATTATAAAAAGTTAGAGATTGCAGCCATACATGGATTTAGGCTTAGTCCCTTCGGGAAAAACAGAAAACAGTACTTTTACATGATAAATGTAGGTAAAATGAAATGATGAATTTTCTGAACGAAATGTAGGTATTTCCGTAAAAAAATAAAACTGTTCTTCTATAAACACTCATAAACTTCTCTTTTGACACCCAGTATTGTTACAGTAAAGCTAACATTATTCATTTCTTTAGCTAAAAAACTGAAAGGAAATCAATATTCTCTGTGACCAGACCAGTGATGAGGATTTGTATGGTAAAAAGAGCCAATTTTATTTTGTTCCAGTAAGTTAAAATTAAGCACTTTGGCTTCAACAATAATACAATTTATGAGCAAACCATTTATAGGAGCAAGATAGATAGATACATAAATAGAGAGAGAGAGAGAGAGAGAGAGAGTGTGTGAGAGAGAGAGAGAGAGAGAGAGAGAGAGATTCTTAATGAAACACTAAACAGATTTTATCCAAGAAGAATAAGATGGAAAACAAAGTCGAACTGCACCATTTCAGTAATATTTATTAAATGGATATATTTAATTTTGTAAAATAATATTTTGGCTATTTATTATAAAAATTAGCTTTTATTCCTTAACCTCAACCTGCCTTTGAGTAATTTGGATTAAACATATTCAAGTCAATTAAACAAACATGATAATAAATGTAAGAGTTCGATAATGAATAGCATTATTTTGCAAAAATATGGGGAGACTATTATTATTATTATTATTATTATTATTATTATTATTATTATTATTATTATTATCATTATTAATAAAATTAAATGCTGTAGAGAGAACTTCACTCGACTTTACACTGACCACAAACATTTCTTATGGTGTTTTCAGCTTTTCTGATATTTGAGTAATAGTTATTAGTAATAGTAATTGGTAATTAGTAATTAGTATTGAGTAATCCCTAATTAGTAACAGTAACAGTAATAGTAATAATAGATAGAAAATCCTGGCCTCTTTATGGAATTGTAAGACGTAGAGAACACCATCAGGAATCCAATTTCTCCTTTTATTTTCATACAGAATCATTTGCTCTGCATTCTTTACTTAGTAGAAATAATACAAGACATCATTAGTGTACAGGAATGTTAGCTTTCAGTAGTTTATTTGGAGATTAAGTTGTTTTAATGATTTTGTTTTATACCCGTGAAGGTTGGATCTATCCATGAAGAAAAGGATGTTATCTTTTTACACTGTCGGAAATTACAACCACTTTTATCAAATCTATTATATTTTTGATTCAGTTCATGTAATTATTGGATTTTAATCTAAACCTCAAACAAATAGGTTCAGAAATATTCCACTCAAATGGTGAGTCTAATATTTTTCTACATGGATTATGATCTTTACTGGCACTCAGTACTGAGGATTTAGTATTTAAAAAGATATCTGGCTGAAAAAAATCCTACTTTTTATATATAGAGAGAAGATTTAATTCAGCTACAATGTTTGTAAAATGAGGCTTTTTCTTTTTTCACCACTTAAAAAACGATTTCCGCAGTAACTTTCACAAAATCTTTAAATTAAACAGCTTTCACCCGACTGTCTGAATCCTGGGTTGAAGCATCAGGATAATGTAAGAGTATTTTATTAGAAAAGTCAATAACTAAGATTTTACCTGCAAATTTTTTTTTATATCGTTTCAAAAATATTTAACAATAAATCTGATAAGTAGAGAGAAGAAGAGTGGAATACCTGAGAACAAACAATAAATGGATACTGATCAGTATAAATGCAAAAAAAAAGATACGAAATTAATTTAGTCTGTAGATAGTGGTGTAGGCAGTAAAGAAGTAAAATTTGCCTCATTTCTAATAAACGTTAAGAGATTTAGAAAAAAAGTTGAAATGAAGTTTATACCTCGATTATACAAAAGGTAGATGTGACAAAAAGAGTGCAGCCTGTAATACATAATAGATAGGAATGAAAGATAGAAAGATGAAAAGAAAGAAAGAGACAAAGAAAGAAAGAAATAAAGAAAGAGAAAGAAAGAAAGAAAGAAAGAAATAAAGAAAGAGAAAGAAAGAAAGAAAGAAAGAAAGAGAGAAAGAGAGAAAGAAATGTTCTTAAGGGAATGAAGTATGAAAAGCTTGTGTCGGTGATGCTGTGGGGAAGAAGAGGAAGTTCGTTTTATTTCTTTCCTGGAAGTTTAGTTTAATTTTTTAAAGAATGACTCAGTGCACTGCATGCCGTTGTTTAGAGGGAAACAGTGTTTCCTGTGATTTCCTGTATCAAGCTCTCTGTGCGCTTATAACACCTTCAGACTGGAAACCAAACGACTCTCATTATAATCATGACTTTATTCCAGCAAGAGACGGAAAAACCAGGTGATCCACACACCAACCAGAGGCGGATCATTTCTATTTCTAACCCTCCATATCAAATACAGTTCTAGTTAACGTCATAACCAAAGAGATGACGTCATAATCGCGTTGAATGCAGAACACAGATTGGAGAGGCACGAGTTCCAGACCTTTTCCTCTCCGATAAATGAAGGTGTTTGTTTTTCTCACACTGGCAGCAGGTCACTGGGTCTCCATGTCTGTGCAGTAAAAGTCTGGTGTAAGAGTTTCAACCCCCCCCCCCTCCCCCTCCCCCTCTACACACTCACTCCTGAGAATCAGATGTGGATTATTTGAAGAATCTGATGAAGTGAACGAGGGGCCGCATTTAAACATCCTCCGCGGATCGAAACACATTTTTCCCTTCTACAGACTATAGACTTGGATCGCTTCAGCCACACACACCGTTCATACAGCCTGAGCTTTTATATCCAGACATTCAAGGTGGAAGTGTCAGCATGGGTTCGGAAACAATCGGAATAATCGGAACAAGGGGTTAACGGTGGAACACTCCGATCTCCCCAAACCCAACAGCGTAGCCATCTTACACTGAAGAGCGCAAGTGGGGACGGAAAGCGTCATTTGTGCCTTCAAACGCATTCACAGCGGGTTTTATTTGTTTAAGGAGGACCTTCCGAGTCTTTAAAGCTTCACATTCACATTTACAGAGCGCTGATTTTTCATAAGAGCACGCGATAATTACGGACAGGTCTCTTTTCCAGACGGGGCTTATTGTGGCACAGCGCCAGGAGGACGATTTGTGCTCATTTGTCGCCCCCAACCGGTGACGGAACATAACGCAGCTTCCGCCTAAAAGGAGGCGGGGCTGAGGTATTTAAGGTGGAATGGAATAGATAAACGCTTCATATCCCTACCGCAGAAACGGGCCCCATGACTTGCAAAGCATCGATCTCTCGGGTTATGCTTCAAATATATATACAAATATAAATTCTTTGAAAGATGATACCATGATGATCTATCTAATAAAATCGACCAAACATGATATGTTCAGTGAATTTGCATTGATCTGTTATTTAGGCTCCTGTTACTTCCTAAATAATCAAATGTGAATATATGCAGGTTAGGTGTCAAAAAACGTGACTCTGGTTTAAAATAAAATGTAAAAATGATATATGTGTGAATCTCCACAAATTTCACATCTTATCATACAATTAAAAAAAGTCTCAGGTGGTAAAGGTGTAACCTGTGATCAGGGTTATTCACCTTTGCCTACAGCACAGGTGTACAAGTATTGTAAAAACAGAGACTGTTTTTAAGCTGAGATTAAATGGTGCTATTTGTCGGGTATATAATGAGGAATCAGATATGAAATTGTAAGTGAGACAGACGCTGTTCAGAAGCGGGTTTTATTTTTATTTTTTTTGCATTTTTTTAGTTCCCAGTTTCTCATGGAAGAAAGGACTGATCTTCTCAGTCATGTCGATTTCCATTAAACACAACCTGAAGCCGACTGGATAGAAGATCCACTGATGGTTTAATTTCTAGGCTAATTTTAATCATTAACCCGACATCTGTTTCAGCATTCTCTCCGACAGAGAAAGAAATGTATTGATTTTTTAACTGACTGCAGTCCTTAAACTGTGCATTGATGAGGTAACCTAAACCAAAATGCTAAATCCATAGTTTCACTTTTCGTTTCATCATTTATTTTCATCAACTTTCCAAAAATGTCTTTGATATAACAGCAGAAATGCAACATAATTCTATACAAATACATTACTAGGGGTCTATTGTACTCTATATAATCACTAAAACATAAGTTCTACTGGATCATTTCATTAAACTCAGCTATAAAAATATCACAGAGCAGGTTTCCTCCAGCCTGATATTATGTACAACAATCACTACATTTAAAACATGTTTACGCGTTTAATTTCTTAGGTAATAAACAATAATCTGGATATTTATTAAACTATGACTGAAAAATAGGGAACATCTTTTAGGACCAGGGATGGAACTTGATATTTTAAAAGCTGATGAAAGCTCCACACATCGCTGCATCTCCCTACACCCTCAGAAATAGTACTGTTCATTTCTGCAAGGTACAATCTACATTTATTGAACTGCTAGTGCACAATACTAGACCTCAAGGCAACCTGGGCACCATTAACTAAAGGGGAAAATGCATATACCAGTCCCCAAAAAGTCTAGAAAGGGTACAAACAAGAAGCAATAAATCATGTACCCTAAGAATTACAATTTTCTTTTCTGAGAGTAGGGAACGGGCAGGACATACAGATCTATAGTAAACAAAACCCTCCGACATAGAAATATAGTTCACCTGAGCTAAACTGAGAAACAACTGCAGTAGGAGGCACAAATTCTTCTTTGATGCTGAGACTGAGTCTGAATTTAAGGTGAGGATGGAGTTAGTGACTGAACTGTAATGCAGTAGAAAACACAACCACAAGGATTTGCAAAGTGCTTTATTGGTTTTGAGCGATGCTTCTGAAATGGAAAGTATTATAATCAGTTAACATCTTAAACTCTGAACTACCCCCCCCCCCCCTCTCTCTCTCTCCCTTTTAAACACAAACACTTTCCATTCTCACTATATTTCCATTGTATTTCTACAGGCTGCATGGAGGGCTTTCTCTCTCTCTCTCTCTCTCTCTCCCTCCCTCCCCTCTATCTGCGGAGTTAAACAGGACACACACGTTTCGCCGGGTTCAGTACAGCCTAAAAAAGAGACATAAACTGAGAACAGCACAACACAACTTCCATACATTTCTGTGGAGGTTTCTACATGACACGAGGAGCCTGTGCGGAGAGTCTGAGGGCTGGTTTGGCTTTTCTGAGACCAAAGGCGCGACTTGAAGCGGGTTTCCGGTTGAGCGCTGCGTGTCAAAACCACAAGGATTCAAGCAAAATGTAGTTTTGTTTTTCTTTGCAAATGCGAAAGACCACGACGACTGTTGGGAGGAGAGTCACTGCTTCCCTCTCTCTTTCTCTCAGGTTCCCAAAACGAAAATCAAAAAAGAAAAAAACTTTTTTTTTTTTGCGCAAATTGGTTAAAAAAAAAAAAAAAAGAAAGGAAAAAAAGGATAAAATAGCAAAATAGTAAATATTTAAGATAATACTGAGGTTAAAATTATAAACAAATATAAAAATAATAAAGATAAAAGTGATAAAAGTCCCGCTGAGCTTTCACAGGAACTTCTCACTGCTGGAACTCAAAAGCTGTTCATAGTTTGAAGTGTCGTTTCCAAACACAAGCCACACACACAACACAGAAAAGCCTGGGAGCTTTCCAACCACACAGATACACATTAGAAATTCAACAGTTATCTGTGAATGGAAAGAAAACGAAGATTAAAAATACAAAATTAAATAATTTGGAGTAAAAAGGCACAACTCTTGCACAGTGTATACATTGCTGACAGTATAAAGCAGGTAAAGACAGTCAGAGAGAAGCGTGTATCATTGTTTTTGTTTGTTTTTCTGCTTTTAGGAGGGCTGGCGGTTACACACGGCTTCAGACTGAACAGGAAAAAAACAAAAAAACAAATGCAACATGCATTATAAAAAAATAACTTTTTACAGTACTGCACAATTCAAAACAGTAACATTCTTCATTTATCAGAACACTTCACTCAATAGGGATGTGCTGCGAAAACTGCGGACAATTAAGTGTACAAATTCAAACACAAATAAAAACCTGTGCCTTTCTTTCATTCAAAAACAACAACAAAAAGCAACTGAAGAAAATGCTGATTCTGAAAAGTCTTACACTTCGAGAAGGTGGTGCCATGTTTTAACACATCAATGCCAACTAGTCTATTTCATGCAAAATTCCTAGAAATTGGTAGGATTTCGCAGGAGTCTGTAAAAATGAAGAAAAGAAAACATGACGCCTTACATTAATTCTTAATCTTTCCTAAGAGTCGACTCGAATTCTTATGTATCAGTTCTAAGACCATTTAGTACAGGTGTGGCATTTCCCCCCCTGTTAATACCACTCGACCGAACCAAAGGGAATATTTATCTCAACTTCTGGTTCATTATGTGCAAAATATACAATACACTGTTGAATCATGTGTCAATTTAACTGTCAAGTTTACAAAACTGGCAAAAAAAAAAAAAATAATAATAATAATAATAATTCACTAGCCTAAACACAGGACCCCTCTCCACCCCCAATCCTCCTTTACTCAAACTCCCCCAAAGAACACTGTACTAACATTACAGCAATGAGTGTGTATCTGTTTAAATGACCTAAGAGGTAAACTATGGGTTTTCTGCCTAGAACAAGCATACTTGCGACGACACAAATCCACGGGCTGCATTCAATAGTGCCTCATAGTGCTATTGTTGCAGTATGTAACAGACCAAAAGAACCTAATTTTTTTTTTTTTTTTTTTTTTTTTTTTTTTTTTAAAGTGCAACAGTTTAAGGTGCTGATGGCAAATGAAAGATCATTCCCGTAACAGATTTTACAGACTGAAGTGATTGCCATCAATGCTGTTGCTTCTGTTCATTAGAACGCCTTTTCAAGATGCAGAATTACAGACAAACCATCTCAACCTCCTACAGATCATTTAAAAAAAACCCACAAAATAATAAAAATAATAAAACATCACCACACACTCGTGTTAAACACTGTAGGAACATGCAAGAGTCAGAAGGCGCGGCCCTCCGTGAAAGTGAATGGAGCTCAGGAGCGTTTTCTTTGCAGTCGGTCTGTTCAGAGCAGGAGAGCTATGATTCTGGAGATGGGTTAACGTAATGAAAGTACGTTCATGGTTCATGTGGAAGTGCTGTAGCTTTTAGCTAACGCAAAAAATTCAAGTAGATTTGGGTTAAATGTATATGAGCAGGAGGGGCTAGAATGAAGCATGGGTTGATGAGGTGTAGGTTTAAATTATCTAAGAGGACAGATTCAGGGTTAACTGGCTTGAGGAGACGCAGTTTCTGGTGAAGCATGTACAAACGAAAGCTAAAGGAGAGCAATATTTAATGAGATTTAAAGGGTGGTTGAGTCGGGGTGCGATGGACCTTAATTTCGCATGGAACATCTTGACGTTTCCATTTTGTCTGAAGATATGAATTCTACAGCATTTGAAAGCTCCCTACGTCCTCAGCTTCTGTTCTGAGTGACTTCATTCTACATGTCCATTCACTGAGCCACATACACCACCACTTTCTTTCTCTCTCGCTCTCTCTCTCTCTCACGCGCACACCCTCCTCCCCCTTCACTTAAAAGAAAGGCAAGATAACACATATGAACTTTAAAAATGCCATGATAGACATGCATTCGGGAAAAGAAAATATCCATAGCTCCCACCAAGATTTACACTCGTTACTGTTTCATCACACTTATGGTCCCACAAAACAGCAAAGAACAAAAAAAATAAAAATAAAAAAAGAAAATGTAAACGAATGGTGGTTGTAGCTGCTGTAAGGGTGGGCGAGTGCATTGGGCACCCCTCCATCAGTGTCCCTCTTTGACCCCTGTGGGTCTTTGCTCCAGTTTAGGGCAGGATGGTGGTAATGAAATCGTAGAATCTCTTAGAGTACTGCTCCGGGTTCACGGTAGAGATCTCTGCTCCAGCCTAGACAAACAAGAAATACAAGAAACATTACAGAAGTGATTATACTCCCAGTACAGGATTCTCCCACCAGTGGAGAACATTATTAGCTTGACACAAAAACAAGCAAGCAAGAAACAATATTTGGGACTTTTCCATCAAAGTGCTGCAATCTTCTGAGCATCTCTACGTGCACTGCACCGTGTTTCTTCCTTGTCTAGAAAATAAATATGCTAAAGTCTCACTTTATATAATTTAAGCCAGCTGATACGGGAAACCATGGCTGGAACTACCGCAGCCATTCTGGTGGATTTTGGAGGTGGTTCCTCACAAATATGGGCAGAGGAAATAGAACTGATCCGGCAATTGACCCATGGCAAATTTCATTTTTACCATTAAATACCATTAACGCAAAATAATGTTAACTGGCAACCTGAATAAACAGTTAATTCATACACTTGTGTAATGTTATTTAACTTGAACATATATTGATAGATTTTAATTCCCATTAATGACCTCTAGGGGGTGTCCCAGTCAACAATAGGGAATTCAAAACACACATGCAACTGATGATGACTTCTGATTCAGATTTATACACGTGTGGAATTGTGGCGCAGGGATTAAAATCAGCCCTGGTTCTTTCAAAGAAAACACGCTTCAAGTTCCGGTGTTCCTGAAGCCGTTTGTGGGATCATTCGGTGGACATGTGTCTCTTACCAACAGAGTGCACAACAGTGAAAAATAAAATAAACACTCACTCCATGCTTGACTGTTTTGGCTGCATGAGCTGCTTTCTTCTTGGCATCATAATGTTGCAGTATATCAATGACAGCCATGAAGTAGACTTCTTTCCGAGGAGAGTCTGAAAAATAACACCAAACACCACCGCCAATTAACATTTCAGGAAATCAACCTGAGCTAAATATGTCAAGGGGAAGTTAGTGAGTCAGTTCCTTGTTCTTAGTTCATCACATTGTTGTCTTTTTAACTTGACAAGTTCTGCAATGATTTCTTGATTTCTCTGTAGTTAATGCATGACTGTTCTGTTAAAAACTGATTAAATGTGTCAAAGCACCAGAGTTCATTTATAATATACACTCACCGGACAAGCTACAAGCTACCTCACAGCTGCAACGCATGGGGGATTTCGGTTGCCATACAAAGGAAACGTACACAAAAAACACTTCAGAATGCCTGCTGTTATGCAAATATTGACTTCCTGATCAAATACTATATAATTATTACACTAACACAGAATTATAACACAATAAAACATTGTAATCTTAAATTAAAAGACACATAAGTAGTATGGGTTGAGCAATACAGCACGAGTTGCAGGTGTGAGGTTAACACGAATGCCTCACGGTAAGCAGGTTCTCCCTGTGACTGTGTGGGTTTCCTCTGGTGTCCACCCACAGACCAAAAACATGCACATTAGGTCTACTGGCTACTCTACACAGCCCAAACGTGTGAATCCAAATGTGAGAGGTTGTTTGTACAGGGTGCACCTGGCTTCTCGCCCCAGGTCTGCTGAGACTGGCTCCAACCTCTTTGTAACATGTAATGAACAAGCAGCATTAAAAATTAATGACTATCATACAAGCAAGGTTGATATTCTACTGAATATTGACAGGGCTAGGATTTGGCTGTAGGAAACAGTTCTGTAAATAAATGGATATTGAGTGACATTCCAGACACATTATGGCCAAATGTTAAGTTTAGTTTTGCTCCTCAAATGGAAACAGGTCCCAAAGAGGCCACACCCATTTTATAGCACGGTGTCTAACGGTCTAGCGAGCTCACACGGATATGGCAGATTCCTGTTTAAGATGCGCGCGTTAAAAAAATGCGTCCCTTCTTTCTTTCATCTTCAGGAAATCAAGTGTTATATTAAAGGAAATCAGTCACCTTAACCTTGCATGAGTGCTGAACAGATCAAATCAAGCCTTAAATCAACCACAGCATGAACTTACCAGAGAGTACTCAGACTTCTCTAGGTTCCACAGAACTCGTGCATTACACATGCGTGCCGCCCCATGTATGATGGAAGGTGGCCTGACCTCAGGTGGGTTATATGGGGCACCATGCATGCATACACGATTTCTGCAGCACCACAGGAAATCCACATAGGTACTTCTCTCTGGTAAGCGCTGCAGTCAAATAAGGTGTGATTTGATGTGTTCAGCGCTCATGCACGGCTAAGGCGCCTAATTTCCTTTAATATCTATATGCATTGACTGCCATGTCCACTAAGGGGTACGGTGGCATAATTGTTGCCACAGCAAGAAGCTCCTGGGTGCACCTCCTGTGGTCAGCAAGAGTGTTTGTGTGAAGTTTGCTTGTTCTCTCTATGTTTGTGTGGGTTTTCTTTTGGGTGATACAGTTTCCTCCCACTGCCCAACATCCAAATGTTAATTGACTAATTGGTGTGAATGCAGGAGTGAGTGGCTGTTTTATTCAGAGAACAGGTTCTGCAACCCTTTAAGGTAAAAATATACGTTGACAGAAATCACAAGTGGCCCAGTGCATCATGGATGTAGAATGGAAAGTGATTTTAAAGTTTATTAAATGGCCTAAAAATAAAATCTCCAATTGTTTTTTTTAACCTGCACCCATTTTATGATTCCGATTTCTTTAAAGCAAGGACATAATTCAAATAAATTTTATTTTACCAATATCAATACAGAAAAGAAGCAAGCATATTTAAAATTGGTTTTAAAACTGGAATTCTGAGTGCACAGTAACTACTCACTGCACTTTCTCCTTCAGAATCAATGAAATAAACCCAAGTAAACTAATAAATAATAAAATAAACAAAACCTGAAGAAAGATTTCCCTAAACAAAATACATATGTAATTTGTAAAGGAAGAATAAGACATTAGATGCTTTAGTAATTGACTTTTAAGTGGTTTTATTTATCTGGTTAGAAAAGTCTGAGGCATGGAATAATTCATGTGTAGTGCTGTATTGGCCTGGTAGCTCATATCTGCGTCTGATTTTATCTATCATCTGAATAAACCTGTCCCCAACCCCCCAGCAGATTTTAAACAAACTTTACAGCGGACAGTGGTCTGTCGGACTTTGCATAAACAAATCACGTCTTTTGGAATGAGCTCCTTGTTGACGCGCACGCTGCCTTGCTGCTAATGTTTTGATATTCATGTAATTGGCTGCCAGGTACCAGCGCTTATCATGGAATGAGTGCGAGGCTGGAAAAAATCCTGGGCGGGGGTGGCAGAGCTGCACAGAATCTACATAGCCAATGAAGTTTTAAAACAATTCCCTGCGCATGTATATAAATTAAGCTTTAACGTGAATGGCGATTTCATATTACACATCATCCTAAATCAAAAACTCGGATTAATCAATAAAATTAATTTATCTCTCAGCTCTACTAGGAATTTTATTTGGTGAACACAGACCGCTGGAATGACACACACACAGTGAAACATCCCAATGTGGTTACAGACACCATGGTACACAGCTTGCCCAATCAAATTAATAGCCCTGAATAACATACTTCTTTGTCCAAGCATCAGAAATGTAACTCATTCATATACAAATGAAACCTGTTCATATCTTCAGAGTGCAGTTCAGTCCTTACATGATTAAGTGCATGAGGTTTATCAGCAACACAAAAATCAGAACCTGATTAACATCATTACAGGCAAGATAAAGAGCTAACAATGGGATAGAGAAGTGTAAAAAGGAAGGGCAGAAGCACACACACACACACACACACACACACAGCTATGTTTGAGCAGATACGTTAAATTCACAGATAAATGTGCACATGCAAAGCGCAATAACAAAAGCCCAGCATCTCCACTCACTGTCGTGGCTTTTAATTGCGTAGACATCGATAGTAGGGTCAAAGTCTCCTGGTGAGAGAGGTTTGGTGCTGTCCAGAGTGTTGCTGGGGCTGTCTGGAGGTGTTCCAACAATCCCTCCATCACTCTCTCCTTCATCATCACCTTCATTATCCTCACTTTCCACTTCCTCCTGCTCTGCTCGCTCCACGTCATGGATGCCCACCAACAGACTGTAATCCATCAGCTTCAGCTGTGCCAGGAACTATACCCACCCACCCACACGCACAATAAAAATTCACATTTGTTCAGAAGAAATTAAATTCTGCTTTGAAAATGAAATGTTTTCTCATAGACGAGGGAAAACAAAAAGTATCGTATTCACCTCTACATCCTTCCTGAGCTTCTCGAGAAATATTTTTTTATTTTCCTCATCAATGTATATTTTCTGTCCATCGTTGATGAAGTCGTTATCCTTGTATGTAGGCAGTTCCTTCGCCTTAAAAATAAATAAATAGAAGATTCAATGTTAAAAAAAAAAAAAAAGTATCAACGCCAACAGTCAAAAGGTTGGACACATCTGCTCACACATCTGCGCAGCAGTGACAATTCCTAATAATTCTCCTCAACTGTATTCAAACTGAACCCAGTATTCAAACTTTGTCAGAGGCCGAGCTCTTTTCAGCTGTTCTAAATTAAAGCTGTTTACTTGAGGAAATAAATTAATTTAAAGTTAAAGCTTCTTGCGTCGAGTAAAAACAAATTATTAAGTAGACATTTGGATTCAAAATAAACATTTACATGTGCATTATCTTTATGAGTTGCACTCGTTCTAAAAAACACATTTTAAGTGGTGGCTTAATCAGTTAAGGTGATGGGTTACTGACCCGAAGGTCAGCGGTTCAATCCCCACTATCACCACTGTTGGGCCCTTGAGCAAGGTCCTTAACCCTCAATTGCTCAGCTGTATAAAAAAAAATGATAATTGTACGTCGCTCTGGATAAGAGCATCTGCCAAATGCTGTAAATATAAATATAATATAAATTACTCAAGGATGTACCATTCATACAGGCGAGCCTTTATTCACTGTATGTCTGATAGATGCTACATCTTTCACACAGCAGTTCCCTAGAGGGAGCCATAGAGTCATAAAGGACTGACCTGATTAAGGAAAGTTTATAGGGTATATTGAGAAAAAGTAAACATTTCATTTCCCAATCACAAGATGAAGCATTTTTGGAATTTTAACTGAAAACCAATCTAATCATTTATATACTAAAATGAGCTTGAATTTGATGTCAAGTGCACTGAAAAAATAGCTGAATATTTACATTTTTATAATACATCACAGTTCCAACATGTAGAACAGAGTAGTCAGCAAAATCATTCTTTACACTGAATCAGAAAATCACATCGTTGCTATAAACTGACTGGAATTAACACGATAACACCACTAATAAATGGATCATCATTAAGCGTCCAGGTGTAGCATTCCAGAGAGCTAAATGGACAAGTCCTCGATCAAATCTGCTTCAGGCCGCGATTACCACCATATAGATGGCAAGACAATGAGATGTATTTGATAACTTTTGTAATCAGAATAACGTTTCTTGCTATAATGGCAGCGGAACACTTTCTTCTGAGTTACACATCAGGTACCAACAAAGCATTCACAATGTTGTTTAAAAAACAACACCACCCAAACGCACTGTGGACACTAGGAGGTGCTAATCATTGGTGAAAATGTGTGTGTGAGATCCCAGTTCATTTATAAGGTGGGTTTAAGCTCTCTTATATAGCAGTGGCACTGGCGGGATTTGAACTTGCAATCTCTTAACAAGGGCAAAACAGCCAGCTTCCCCACTCTGCATCCACAGTCAGTAAACTGGAAAACTGCTCCTGTGCATGAAATCATGCTACTGACTGTATTCAAAGGTTTGAATAAAGCCCTGTTAACTAAAACTACTTTTATACATAATGAAAAAAGATGGTATTATCTGATAATTATTTTTGCTCCAGAGTCATTGCCACTGACAAAACTGCACTTGCCAGGTCCTGATTTCTATCAAACACTGAACTGACTGTGTGATCAGGTGTACAATTTCTGTTATTTGCATATAAGAGAGCTGATGACGATTAAAAGGATAATTAAGTGCTAAATAATGCAGAAGCAATCCATTTGTGTGTGTACACACTTTGCATGTAAGGGTGTATATTTGTCATGAATAGCCATTTTGCCATCAGTAAAGGCCTTACACAACCCTGCGAAAGCCCAGAGATACAACAGGGATTAGATGCAGCATGTGTGACAGAATAACAGGATTAAAATAGATGTCAGGTCTCCTTATGCCACCTCTGACCACCAGCAGCCTGCCAGACTGCACAACACGCAGACTTCTGTAGCTGAGAGCTGGATTTAAAACTGAGCTCTACCTTCCACAGCGTGTCTAAACTCAAAGTCCTCTCGGTGGTATTAACTACAAGAACCCACTGAAACACTTACACATTTACTCTCAAAAACAAACAGAGGTTATCCACTCCACATGAAAAAAAGTGCACATGACCTGAAACGGATGTTGCTGATGCAGCTAAGCCAAGCTAACACATTAGCAACCTTGGTTAAAACCTGAATAGTTGAGCTATGGCGTGTGTTTGTGGTTTTGGGGTAACTGTGACCCTTTTTATCCTATATCTGTATACATTGTTGTATTCCATGCTATCTACACTTTTAACTGCCATGTTGTTATTCAGCTGCTGACTCATTCTCATAGTGTTTGTACTTATCATGTCTATGGTATGGACTCCTGCAGATTTAACACTGTGTGTGTCCATGTATTACTCTTGTGCTGCTGAAAGTCTGGCTGACTTTACGTGCTGTAAATTGGCTTAGGCAGAACTGCACTTCATTATACCACATGTAACTCATAATACTCTGGGGCAAGTGTATACATACCCATGTAAAGGAAAATAAATTTAAACTGAACTGGGTTCCTCAACAGGTCTTTAGTTCTAGACTCCCACACAAAGGCAACTGGAAGAAACCTTTAGAGTACTAAATTTAACCTATGTTGTCTAAGGTTTCTATGACAAAAGAAACAGTCAACGGCCACCAAACACAAGCTGTAGTTCTCTGTACAGCTGTTAGATCTCTGGACTTCTGATCGAAAGGTCACTAATGATTGATTAATGACTAAAGAGTCATTAATCAAGATACTTCACTCACATCTCCTCAGATCAGCTGTAACTCACTTTGGACAAAAGTGTCTGAATAAGTGTATAAAATAAGAAATGATTCACATTAATCAAAACTTCCCCATTCAAACAACTCAAGACACTATCATTATAGAACTCAAATCATTACCATTAGTACTATTGCTTTTACAAATTCATTATTATCAAAAAAAAAAATCCTGACAAGTTATTTAACATCTGACTGACATCCCCTTAGAAATGTTTTTAAACAAATCTAAGTTTCCACTGTCTAAGTTTCCAGTCTTTTCCAGTTCCCAGGAACGTTGTTGTTACTAACCATGTTCTGTTTTCTTGGGAGATAAATATGAGGTTGCATGCATGCAAAATCCCTTTACCATTCAGTATTCATGGGGAAAACCATGAAATACATAAAACATAAAAGGGCCAAAATATTGTTGATCTGCAAAAATCAACACAAAAGAGCACACTGATCATCTCAGTCACAGAATCCAAAGCTTACTACAAAGTGAAGAGGGAATTCAGATGCACAACGCTAAGACTATAAAATGTTTTGCATGGAAGGTCCCATTACCAGTGTTTCCAACTATGTTAGACTAAAAGGGACTAATTCTCTCCTGGGCCATGTCACTATCACCTTGTATGGTGAAAGCAGTATGTTATAGAGCAAACACATGCGGTAGAATATTCCCAGTATTACAACGGTTTACAAGTAAATATGAAGGTAGAAAAGTGTGGCGGGGCTGATCCCTATACTTAGAAAAAGAAATATTTCTCTCAACAATTGAAATGCCAGAAATCACCAAAGACGATATCTCAATGTATCTGGTCACAAAGATTGCTTTCCATAGCAGAAAGCAGTTCAAAAATCACAAGAGCACAAAAGCCCACAACATTTTTATCTCAGGCTGGGTTCATGAGCTCGGCGTTAAAGGCTTTGAAAGAATCGATGTGATTTTTTTTTTATGAGAGTAAACATATTGTTTTTCTGTAGTTATAAGGAAAACTTTGGCTCAAGTTGATGTGTTTGCGTTCGCTCCTCTTGCCTGTAACCAAAAACTTAAGCCTGTGTTTGTGTTAGCATTTACTCTAAGCTGACTGCGCTGTTACACAAACTGTCTGCTTGTTATTCAGTTCTTGTTTAGCCTAGCTGCCGTCAACAACTTGCTTCACCGCAAAGATCCTCTGAACCAGTTGAAAAATATATCACAATAACAAAGCATTAAAATTAAACCTAGAGAAAAAATATATTAAAAAAAAACCTTCTAAAGTAAATTTAACATTCAAGCAAACCTGCAAACACAAACATTAACTCAACAGGTTTCCGAGTCATCTTTGTCAATGCTTTCTGGAAATTTATTGCACTTCTTTTGGAACTCTAATACATCCTTTGTCCTTCTCACAGATCGAACAGCACAGAAAAGCAGCATTTTCACTTTCATCCACAGCTAAATGATCTCCTTCACCCTACTTATCTTCTCTCTGGTTGTCCCCATGTGAACTGTAGTGTGATGACCATAAACCAGAACTGACACCAAAAACAACCCAAGAATATACTATTGTGCTGTAAGACCCAAACCTATTTATTATCTCTTATCTGAAGTAAGAATATCTGCACATGACCCTCATACACCTCTCTTGGAAGGACAAAAAGTCAAGAAGCCAAGCCAGGCTTTGTGTTTACTATAAGCTCTGACAAAATATGTTTACTCATGATGCAAAATTGAAAACTTAAAAAAATGAAGCTCCTCGCTAAACACCGTCAACTCACTTTGACCACACTATACACATGCTTGTTTCCTCCTCTGTTATTTCACAATGACTAACAGAGCATGAAGCAAAAAATACCTACAGCTTATCATTCCTACAGGAACTATCCCAAATAAAGACAGACAACAAGATTTCCAAAAACTGCCTGCAAGAAACTGTTGTGAGCAAAATTACAAATGAACAATGACCAAAGAAACACAATACATCATGATCTAATACTTTTCAAATCAATTCAAACTTAACAATTAATATAAAGATTTGGGCACTGCCTAAAGAGGAGCTCTGAAAAAAATGTACTTCTACTGATAAAAGGTTTCAATGTGAATTCGTTTTGATGACGCCATCGATGACATAATGTCATATAACCATCACGTTATGACCGCCCCTCCCCAAAGTTTTGATATTGCTACGACACTGAGGGTAGCAAGATGCCATTCCACTGGACAGGTTCACTTCCGGAAGCATGTTATATGCACATGAAACATCTTGTGATTCCTCAACGTGACTGGGTTAAAAGCCTCTCTATTCAAATGAGTAATGCATTGCACGGCATTATTAGTTTATTTTTCCAGCTAAAAAAAAAAAAACCCTACTGCATATGGCACATAGAATTCTGTTTACATTGTTAAAAAAAAGTGTATTTTATTTTATGGATTAAAATGAGTAACAGTTTGGAGGGGAAGATAGAACAGAAGTTGTTATGTTATGTTAAAATATCACCACATCGGACGTGCACAAGTACGCCGGAGATACAGACACTATATGCTTTTCTTGACGCTCCAAAAGCAATTTGAAGGTTTCGCTTTTTCCTTATCAATGGGGCTCCATTGGCGCAACGCAAAGCTATAAAGAGTGGGTGTGGTGTCATTAATAAATCTGCATTTTTTTTTTTAAACAGGCAGCCGTTTCATGCATTCTGACCTGATACATGGCCTGTACTGTTCATGGATTGAAATTTACAGCAGCGGATCAGGTTTCAAAATTTCTTGCACTGTCGCGTTTTGTTGTTTTATGATAAGCAAAAATTCTTCTCGCTAAAGGCTTTGCAGGTTACATTCCCAAAAATATAACAAGTGAAATTAATACCAATTTAAAAAATATATAAACAACTAAAACTGCAAACGAATACAAAAAGTCAGAACTCATCAAATATGAACAGCACCTATTGTAGTGCATGTATTTTAATGATAAGCCTGGATATCAACTGCACTCTGCTTTAACAGCAACATTACCTTCTCTTTGTCGCTGGCCTCTCGAGCAACAGTAGATCCCTGAGAAAGAAAAATTAATTAGTGTAGAATTTAGGCATGTAAACATTAGGAACAACTGCTTTCACCTCTGTACTCTTACCTTCAAGTCATATTTCTTATACACAGACAGGCGGTGGCTGAAGACATTGCGTGTGACGATCATATAGGTTTCATCTCCATCTACAGTAATGCGATACATGCCCAGAAACTGAGGCAGCAGGGTGGTACCGTGACATTCCACAATATACTACAAGACAGAACACATAACAAGAGCAAGAAATAATACAATTAATAAATAAGCATGATAGAACTAAACCAACACTCTCATTCACTCATTCATTTGCCGAACCGTGGGGAGGCTGAGCTTATCTCAGCCAACAAAGGGGAGGTACACCCTGAACAGCTCGCCAGACTATTGCAGGGCCAACACACACACACTTCGTGGCAATTTGGAACAGCCAATAAGCCTAATGTACATGTCTATGGACTATGGGAGGAAATCAGAGCACCCAGAGGAAACCCACGCAAGCACAAAGAGAACATGCAAACTCCACACAGAAAAGCCCGAGCCGAACCCAGGACTCGAACCTACGACCTTCTTGCAGAGTCCTTGCTGTGACAAACTAACCACTACGCCATCGTGCTGCCGTAATGCAACAATCAACGATATCTTATTTTCTTGGTGACTCTACTGTCAGAGTTTTCAACAGGTAGGTTGCCAGACCTTGCCCCAATCCTCCCAATTACTCTCCCACCCGAGTCGTCCACTCACATTCACACCCAAGGACAATCTTTAATAGCCAGTTAGCCTAATGTGCTTGTCTTCAGACTGTCGGAGGAAACCAGAGCACACAGAAAAAAACCCACAAGCACAAGAGGAACATGCAAGGACCACACAGAAATGCTCTTACTGACCACACAGCTGAAACCTTCCTGCTGTGAGGTGAGAGTGATAGCCACTACACCACCGTGCCCCCCACATCTTATTCATACTATAGCTTTCCATATTCAAAATCACTTTGTAATTTGGGTAAAAAGAGAAATAAGAAGTAAGTTGAGCTCAGAACATGAGACACAAACGCGTTAAGAAACGTGTTGCTGAAAAAGAACACAAGAAAAGAGGAAATAAGTTCCAGAGCCTAAAAGTCACAGAGCTGAAAGATCTGTTGCCCCCACGAAGGGCAGATTGGCTTCAGGAATCATCAGTATATTTAGAAAATCTCTGAACTTCTACAAGCTGCAATATTCACCAAACTGAAATGTGTGTGTGCTTAATAATGAAAATCTTCTCAGATTAATAATACACATTTATTAACTTTAGACTCTACAATTAAATTACATTTTTAACAATTAACATTATACATGTGTAATAAAGCATTAAAGACATTCAATATGCACATGCCTGTGTGTGAGTGTGAGAGAGAGAGAGTCCGTGTGTGTACCTGGTGATATTTTTTAAGGATGTTGTGCATCTCGGCTACGTCCTCACTGCTGATGGTCTTAATAACGTATCTCTTGTCGTAGGAGGTGTGAAAGCGGGCACCGCTACGACCCTGAGCCTCGCTAACAAGCGGTGCACTGCGAGTCAGAGAGTTCTGTACAGAAACACAAAACAGACAAAACCGGTTAACTTCAATATATACACACAGCACTCCAAATTTCCATTTCCATATTTAACACATTTTGGTTAACTACATCTATAAAGAACTGAAGTGATTGAGAAGAAACTTTCTAAAGGTTAATCTTGTTCGAAATAAAACAGTGATGGTGCAGTGACAGCATGTGATCAATTGTGGAAGTGAATATGAAACAGCCTGAGGTAGTCAAGCAACTGTTTTCCACTTGAGCTTTATTAAGACACATATTCGAACTAAAGTACAGGCTACCTACACCACAAGATATTTGTTTCATTCGTTGTGGAATCACAAAAACATTCCCTTTGCCAAGAGCACAGTGATTAGGACTGTTCTCATATAAGAACAACATTTTCTTTCATGTGGGAGTAAAAAACACACAGGAAATGATATTAAGGGCACTGGCTGCATGTGGGTGGCTAAGAAGGAAAAGGATCGCCCTGAAATTACGCCGTCATTACATGGAATAAATGGGCCACTTTACGACAGTAGATTGAGGGGTTAATAACTAAATTACAACTCATTAATCATGGGTTTTTCCCTCGAAGAGGACTGAATTTACCCCGATGATATGAACAGCCTACTGCTTGAAATATGAATGGGGCAGCGTCTAACATCGAACATGATGTCTGTATTACACAAGTCCCGCCCCACATTAAAAGGGGCCAATTGCTATAGTGCCAGATATGTTCATGAAATGTTCTTATACTTGCATATGAGAAGATATTTGCCTTTTGTTTTCCTTTTAATGCAGTTTTTTTTTTTAAGTTAGTGAAACAGCTGGAGCAACCTGACAAATTATGCTCACTCACACACTCTATCTGTCTATCTATTGAAAATAACAACAAAGTCCATAACTTGATTTATTTCATAAAAACAAACATGGGCACGAACCATCTCTCAAAGAAAGAGGAAATTTGAGGCGCATGACAGATGAGCTTTTCATGTAGCCTACTTATCTCATATACTTACTACTCACTATAAGTAAACCTTAACTTCTGAAGAGAGGATTTTCAGTCTTTTCCTGTGCAGCAAATATATTTCACTCAAAAATGTTCATTATGCCCTGCTACTCAAATGCTTTGAGTGTTTTGACACAAACACACACACACACAAGTATAACTTTAATATTCTCCCTCTTTTGGTCAGAAATGGGTATAAAATATGCTAACTCTGTGATTCGAGCTTAAGAGTCTGAGGCTGTGGTGATAAATTACTAACAGTAAGCACAGTGCACACAGAACGAAGTATGTGGACAATAATGAATCATCATAGACCCTCACGACGTTATTATGAAGATACCTGGAAGTCCTGGTCATCAACACTGAACCTTTCTCTCAAATTACGGAAAACAAGAGGGCAATACTCCTTGAATTTAAAGTGGCTTGGCATATTCTCCCTAAAAGGAAAAAGCAACAAGATGTTGAGTATGTAATGCAATAATGGTCTCCCCAGTTTATTTTCAAAATAAAATCAATGAACTTAACTCACTTGTTAAACAGATGGTTGTCCACCTTGATCTTCGAATAGGCCTTGAAATCATCAGGCATCAGCATAATGGGGATTTGAACATGACTCAACTCATTTATCTAAGGAAAAAAATAAAATAAAATAAAACAAACAGATAAACATTCAAACATTTCATTTCTACATACACCCCCCAAAAAAAATAAAATAAATAAAAACCAACACACACACACACACACACACACACACACACACACGGATGTAAGATATTGACCAAAAAAAGGATACATTTCTAACACAATATTAACTGATATTCTGTCATAACAACCAGCTTTATTTTAATATAGAAACTATTGGTTTCACAGGGTGATTTCTAAAAGCAGAAACAGATATGTGAACAAATATGAATATAAATAGGAGAAATGCAATATTTCCTCACTTCAAACTGGGTTTTATACCTCCAGCTCCTCTTTCTATTTATAACATCTGATTTAACTTTGTTACTTTACTCTACTAGCAAGTTACAGACCTATCCAAGTGGCAAGAGCAGCAGTTAGCAAACTGATACATACACTACATGGCCAAAGGTTTTGACACATGAGCATCACTCTTAGATGTAGGCAGCAAAATTTTCTAGTGCCACAAAATTGGAAGTACACAATTGTACAGGATTCCTTTATATAATGTAGCGTTATAATGTCACTGAGTGCAACTAAGAGGCCCAAAAGTGTTCCAGCATGATGTTCCTGTGTACAAAGTGAGTCAAAGAAGAAATTTTCGCCAAAGTTGGACTAAAAGAAATTAAAAAGCCCTGACCTCCACCCCTCTACACGCCAACTCTCCTCACTCAATAAAGTTTTTCGTTAATGACGTTTCTAATGTTCTTGTGGCTGAATGAGCACGAATCCCCACAGCCACAGCCAAAATCTAGTGAAAAGCCTTTCGCAGAGGAATGGAGGTTATTACAACAACAACAAAGGGGAACTGAATCTGGAATGGTATATTCAACTAGCACATATGGGTTTCAAAAAACATTTGACTCTACAGTAAGTGTAGTTCAAACAACACAACTACTGAGGAAACCCCTTTCATTACACTGAAGAAAAAACACATTCTTTCACATGTGACAAAATTACCACACAAACAAACAAAAAAGTTAAATGGGGAAAAAAAAAAAATTATAATTGTATA
>JAQMYF010000025.1:16766120-16777058 GCA_030014195.1 Neosilurus mollespiculum | reverse complement strand
TATCTATCTATCTATCTATCTATCTATCTATCTATCTATCTATCTATCTATCCATCCATCCATCCATCCATCCATCTGCTTCTCTATCCGTCTTAAACATGGTCTTTTTTAATAAACACAGAAGACGTTGTCGTCCATGAATTCGTCACTCTGCTTTTGGCACATCTGTCTGTGGATATCACATGTAAAGTTCAGATCTTCAATGATGGTGGGCTGGAACTTCTCATTGGTCTTCTGTCCAGCCCTGATCCTGATGTCCAAAAAAATTCTGTGGAATGCATTTATAATCTTGTTCAGGTAACGCAGAGCTTAGTACCATTCAGTTTAAATAAATATTACATTAGTGTCATGTTCCAGTGGCTCTGATACATGTATTTGACATTGAGTCCCGTGATTCAAACTGGTTCAAATCTAACCCACTTCAAACATGCAAGTGTATATATAACGGCTATATGGCCCATTAATAGTGAAATAATTCACATTAAATTGCCACATGGGTGGCACGGTGTCATAGTAGTAGCATGTCCAACTCACAACAAGAAGGTCTGAAGTTAGAATCCAAGGCTTGGCAAAGGCATTTCTGTGTGGAGTTAGCATGTCTCATCGTACTTGCATGGGTTTCCTCCAGATACTCTGGTTTCCTCCCACAGTCCAAAGACATGCACATTAGCCTAATTGGCTGTTCCAAATCGCCCCTAGGTGTTTTGTGTGTATTGGAACTGGAATGGTCTGGGGACTCACCTTTGTTCATCTTTGCCCAGAGCCAACTGGGACGGGCTGCAGACTCCCTGTGAACTTGTTAAAGGATAAATCAGTTCTGAAGATGGATAATTTATGTACATACTGTGTATGTCAGCCAATAAGTAATAAGTAACTTATATTTAAATAAGGATTTTTGGGGGTTTTTTTTTTTGTATTCTTAGGAATTTTCTAGTAAAGTGGCAGTACATCAGCTGAATGGACTCACCCCACTATTAGAGCTGCTGTCCTCTGAATTTCCCATCATTCAGCAGTTTGCTCTGCACACTCTAGAAAGCATCAGCACAGACAGAGAAACTTCTGCTGCATTCAGAAACCAGCAAGGATTCGCTCGACTCTTCGAGTTTCTTGCAAATAAAGTGAGCTGATTATTAACAGTGCAAATTGTGATGAACATAATAATTATCCTAGCTTGTTTATCTTTCTGCATTTATGCAATTTCCAGCTAGTGTCACATCATTTGTAAGATTCAAACACATAGTAATCCAAATAAGTGGGCTTTGTTTGCTATACGACTTCTAAGGCAAGTGAATAATTAGATATAATAAATAAACAGAGTAATAAATATTAATGCACATGTCAAATTTTGTCATATATTCACCATATGCCAAAATATGACATGTGCATTAATATATATTACTCTATTTATTTTTTCTGAGAAATTGGATTTGTTTTTATTTTAAAAAAAAATCCAATTTCTCAGAAAAAGAAAATGCCAGGGATAACTCTTTATTTCATCATGGTTCAATTCCAATAAAGGTTCACTTCATGGGAACAGAAAAATATTGCACACTGGGATTTCTATATGAAGTGCCCCTTTAAAAAGCTTGGAAATCACTGAGACTGTATTTCTGCATAGTTTTGATAGGCAGTTAATATCTATAGCAGCTACCTCCCAAGAATCATACTGTGGCTGTCTGTAAATGAATGGTTCAGTACAAAAATCAGGTGGTTATGGGTAATCCTAATGTGATGTGAATGCAGTGATTTAGTGAAAAGTGATATTTATCCAAAAGAACCCCCTTTAAATCAATGACAAGCAACATTTCAGATTTCTTTCTTGCTGTTAAGTGTGCAATGACGCGTATGTAAGCTTGTAAATGTGCAAACATAAAGAGTATTATTACATATATATTATTATATATTACATTAACTGCAGTTTCCAACAGTTAAATCTAATTTCTATTTAATCTAAGCTTTTTCATAAGAGCCATCCATTTCTAGGAGCCATTTCAATCATCAAATAACTGAAGCCTTACACTGTCACTGCTGTGTGATAAGGCATTTAATCTCCTTATTGAAAAATTGGAGCTGTAGACAGATATATTAAACACTTTAATATTGACCTGTATAGTTACAGAATATTTTTGGTACATTCTTCTACCTCTGGTGTCAATAGTGTAATTACTTTTATTATTTATTTTCACTAAACTGATATGAACTTGAAAGTAAGTCTTTTTTTAACTTCCTATTTTGCTGATGAGGCAAGTCGAAATCTTATCAGTCTTATCAATCCTGGCAGGAGTTCAGTGACCTGCATGCAGAAGCTCTGAAAGTCATCTCAAACTGTTTGGAGGACGCAGAGTCATTGCAACTCATTCAGGAGAATGAAGGCCTGGAGACGCTGCTGAAACTGATCCATACTTCCACCTCTGATGATATCCAGGCTAATGCTCTTAAAGCTATCAGCAGAGCAGCACAGAGTGGTATGCAAGCACTAACAGAAACTCTAGTACTAATGTAAACCCACCTGTATTTATGGTTTAGATCTTAAAGATTAAAGTCCAGAAGAAAAGCTGACACATAACGTCTAGGCATTTCAGTATGTCATGTATAGCATATATCACTTTGCAGCTTTATCACCTTTACAGGCTAGTCGCATTTCTCTTTAAATTGCAAGCTGGTGAACAGTTACCTTCCTGTTGCTTAAGCAGTGTTGCACTGAAATGTTGTGTTGCATCACCTAGGTGAAAATCGAAAGATCCTGCATGAGCAAAAGATTGAAAAGACCATCATTGACTTGCTTGCCATGCAGAACAACAGC
Organism: Neosilurus mollespiculum; assembly: GCA_030014195.1. Taxonomy (NCBI): domain Eukaryota; kingdom Metazoa; phylum Chordata; class Actinopteri; order Siluriformes; family Plotosidae; genus Neosilurus; species Neosilurus mollespiculum. Next base: position 16,774,255 of record JAQMYF010000025.1, on the reverse strand, counting down.
ATACAAACTGCTGCATGTCAGGCCGTGTCAGCAATGAGCAAGGACCAGAGCAGCAGAGACACTTTTCGAGAATTTGGTATTAATTGCAATTATAATTGATTTAAAAGCTCAAAGATTTTTTTATAAAGAATTTTTCCAGTTCCCAAAATACAACTACTTTTTTTTCCTTAATGTCAGGGATTCTGTCAAAAATGAGCATTGCTTTGTTATTGTAAAGTTTTTAAAGCATTTTTTTTTTTTTAACAATGCTGGCTTCTTCTTTTACTTGTAACTGACAACTGTGTTGATTGCCCAACACTGTAAGGAAATCCTGAGTTACATAGGCGGATATGTTTCAGATGGGATCCCACCCATTGTGCAGCTGCTGAACAGTGAGGGAAATGAGGTAAAAGAGGCTGCAGTAGAAGCCTTGTCAAGCCTCACCAACAGAAACCAGCTGAATGCACAGTGAGTGCATGTTCATTCACATGACTCATTTACTCAGTACTATATTTACTATATTACTCTAATACTATTTACTCAATGCAAATTTATAAACATTTACTACTTGGGGTGTCAGTCAAAATATGACTCAAACTTGGTGTGATTCAAAGGGGGTTAATAGGGTAGCAGTGGCTCATGTCAGATATTGTACAAACATACACACTTCCTGTCAGAAGTAAGAAAACCGTTTTGAGGCAGTGGTAGCTCAGTGGTTAAGGCTCTGGAATACTGGTCCGCAGGTTGGCGGTTCACCCCCCAAGCTGCCACTGTTAGGTCCCTGAGCAAGGCCATTAACCTTCAGTTGCTCAGTTGTATAAAAATGATGACAGTAAGTCAGTCTGGATAAGGGTATCTGCCAAATGCCATATATGTAAGGAAACAGTCCTGTCTATTGCTTTATGGTACACGCTTGTCTGGATGGATGGATGGATGCATGAAATCCATCAAATGCTAAAAAACTGTAAAATAAATTTTAAGATGTTCACATATCATTATTCAGATAAGATTCTGGCTATTAATTGGAAATATATTTATAGACAGTGAAGTCAATAGTAAATACAATAACTTTGATTGTGGTGGAATGCATTTCCACAAAATTCAAATAACTATAACACAGACCACTTTTGAGTTTCAGGAAAAGTAGAGAGCAGTGTTTAGCAATAAGGTAATGGTGCATTCTGGTCCATTCTCAGTGCTGTTTATGCAGCAGAAGGACCGAAGTTTCTTGTCCAGCTCCTACAGAATGGCTCTCCTGCAGCAATAGTGAACACAGCAGTTGTTCTGAGCAGCATGGCTTCACAGGAGGTGATTCGTACAAGTTTTATCTACCATGGAGCCATGCAGGCACTGCTAAAACCCCTCCACTCCACTGATAAAACCATACTCATCAGTACCATCCAGGCTGTAGCTGCACTCGCCTGTGATGCAAAAGGAAGGACTGAGGTAGGTCTCTGTTAATACATTCCCAGTATGTTTTACAGAACATTTTACTGGACTGATTAATTAAAGTCTAAAAAATTGGTCATCCCTACAGCATAATTTATGCTTAATGTTGTACGTTTAAGCAATACAGAGCTTATTTTAACATAAATGACCATAAAAAGCACTACACCAGGCAATTTTATCTTGTGGATTACTAACGGGGGCTGAACCAATGCGGAACAACCATTTTTTCCCCCCAAAGTGACGTAAACTCATTGGATCGGGATGTCCAGCACAAGTGAACAAACAGCGATTTTAGGTGATAAAACTCCTCGCATGCTAAAGGCTCTTACCTTTTCCTGGTTCCTTTTGGTGAGGCCCTGCTCCCATCTACTGTCATCCTTTGACTTTTTATCCAGATTTAGACATAAAAGCTTGGGCTTCTTTCCTAGTAGTTTTGCCTGGAGGTCACACCAATAGCGGGTCAGCTTGAAGTGGACTTTGCAGACTACTAAATTGCTTCTGAAAGGAAACGTTTTTAGAGTATGGCCTGTGCTGATGTTATGTTATGTTTTCTGCGATTTCTGTGCTTGTTGTTTGTGCAGCCATATGCTTTGCACTCCCCCATTTTCCTGGCGACCCATCTCAGCAATAGTCAATAATGTATTATCTTAGACTGGTGTCTACTGCATGCAGCTCAGCCAGTAGGACCACGGCTGGAAGAGACAATGAAGAAGGCAACATGCCACTGTGCATGCCAGTAGGAATAGAAGTGTGGTGACACTTGCATGTACTTGACAAGGGCCAAGGACTGACGTTGTCTGACAGAACCTCTGATGTCATATGTGACCCAGTCTGGCAAAATGAGTCACAGTGACCAAAAATTCAAAATTGAGTTAGCCATACCATTTTAAAGCTTAGTCTCCTCTTTTAAATGGTATGGCTAACTCAATTTTGAATTTTTGGTCACTGTGACTCATTTTGCCAGACTGGGTCACATATGTGATTGTTTTAAAGAGCTAGTAATACAAATTCACCACAGGTACCCTTTAATGATATTCAGGTTGAACAGCTAAATATATTGCTCTTTTAAAATAACTGAAGTTGTTTTTTTTGTCTGAGTGAATTCATCAGATTATGATAAGAACATGATCAGTTCTGTTAGAGAGACATAGCCACAACAACATCATCATCAAGAACAACAACAACAACAACAACAACAACAGCAACAACAACAACAAACATGATCTTCAGTCGCAGACTACTTGAGTGAAGTTGATTGTTCAGCACCATCCTTCTAGGGTTTAATAATGTGTTGGGCATTTCTTAATTCAATTTTACATTTTAGAAATTATGAAAAGTTAAAAAACAAGAAGAATCATCAGTCAAATCCTTTATGATCCTTGAAAAATCATGAAAAAAATCACAGAACAACAAATGTGACATTAAACAAATAACCCAAACATGCAAATGCATTTGAACATGTCTTTTAAATAATGAGATACACAGGAAATAAACTGCATTTAGATGACATCCACTGTACATGTATCACAATAGAGCCCAGTGCCACATGAATTAGAAAACTGTATGTAGTGCTTCATTAAGTGTTCTTGTTGTTTTGTTCTGTTTTGCTGTTTATATAGTTAAGAAATGCTGGAGGGCTGCCTAAACTGGTTAACCTGCTGAAGTCAAAGGATACTGAAATCCGCCGGAATGCATGCTGGCTAGTGTCTGTGTGTGCTAATGATGAACCAACAGTCACAGAAATGTACAAATTGGGGTGAGATCATATTTAATATTCATAATGTAATGTAGAAACAAAAGGCAGGTGTTGTTCTATCTGTATAAAAACAGTTATTGGAACAGAAACCCAGTTTAATAAGTAATATTTATACAGAGACCAGCAGAGGGCATTACAGCTCCACTATGGAAATCTGCATTTAAAAAAAATTTTTTTGCACTTTTTATTATTTATTATTTATTTATAATTATACAGTGCCCTGCCTAAATAAGTAAGTAAGTAAGTAAGTAAGTAAGTAAGTAAGTAAGTAAGTAAATAAATGCACTCTAATATTTTGTTGGACTGCCTTTAGCTTTGACTATAGCATGCAATCGCCGTGAAATTGTTGAACTTATGCAAAGTCACAACTTTTATTTTACTCCAAAGTTGTATTAAATTTTCACTGAGAGTATGTGTAGAGGATCGGGGAGTCAAACCACACGTCTTCTCCAGCACATCCTCCAAACACTGTCACTGGGGTTAGGGTCAGGACTCTGTGGTACCACTTCATGAGTGAAAATGATTTGTCATGTTCCCTGAACCACTCTTTTATTATCCAAGCCAAAATATTATATCCATGCCATCAGTGAAGTCAGTGGATGTGATAACCCACTCATTCAGTACATTCAGTCAGCTGACTTAATAACATGCCACATAACGTTGCTGAACCTCGACCTGACCAACCGAAACTGCCCCAGATCATAACACTGTCTCCACAGGCTTATACAGTGACCACTATTCATCATTTCATGCACTTCCCTTCTTACCCTGACATGCCCACCACTGGAACAGTGTAAAACTGACCTTTTTACCCCTGCTATAGAGTCCAATCTTTATGCTCCCTAACACATTTAATCCTTTTATTGTAATTATTCTCATTAACAAATGGTTTTCTTATGGCCATCCAACTGTTTAGTCTCAATCCTGTGACTTATAATAATTAGTAACAGATAATAGTAATTATCCAATCAAAACTTCTTATTTATTTCATCATTTAAATCCAGGTGTTGATTTTTTTTTGGCAGGGCAGCGTCTTTAAATAAATATTATAAATACTGTATGATGTCAGTGTGCTTTTTACTTTCCCCTTGCTTTTGGTACTGCAGGGCTTTGGAGATCCTCCAAGAGATCAACTGCTCACTGAACCGTACAAATAAGTTCAGTGAATTTGCTCTTCAAAAGCTGTTAGATAGTAACCTCTCAATAAAATACAGCCTTACAGGACATCTCCTCTCCACTGATATCATTACTGATGGCTTCTATGATCCAGGACAGGTAAATAAAGAAATATTACACCACTTTTAATGAGTCTACCCTGAATGATCAAGTAATCTCTGATGGAGTCAGGTTACTCAGCATCCTGCTGCCTCCCAATGTTCACCTGGGCTAGTCACACTTCTAACCCAGTGGAACTCAAATCTATTACACACTGCACCTCATAATGGTGCATTAAACACTTTATGTTTGCAGTTAGTTTAGACTCTGTTTACAGAGTCCATGTTCTGTGTATTTACTGGCCTGCACTCATCCTACACTGGTGTGTATTGACATATTATGCAGTCCTGCATACTGTTGTCTTACAATATGGTTTTGGAGAAACATTTCTTTCCAGTGTATGGAGGAAAATTACACATACCCCAGAATGTAGTAAATCCCCAATACACATGTCTGAAGCTTGTGCCCTGTTTAGCACTAGACCACCAAGATTAATGTGACCTACAGTACATGTCTATGGATGGATGCTTGAATGGATGGATGATTGGATGGCTAGCTGGAAGGATGGATGGATAAACGGATGATTGGAAGGATTCATGCTTGCTTGGATAGATGGATGATTGAATGGATGCATGTTGTGATGAATATATACATGATAGACACGTCTTCATTCATTCATTCATTCATTTTCTGAAGTGCTTAATTCGAATTAGGGTCACGCCCATCTCAGCCGACTCTGGGCGAGGGCAAAGTGCACCCTCCCTCACAGGGCAGAAACATGCTAATGACAATGCAGCCTACTCTTTACGAAAGTCAGCAATTCTCCTTTTACATGCCTCTCACCAAAGACAGTGAGAGACATGGCTGGCCTTTGATATCCCAATTAGCTGCACTGGGGGGGACAGCAGTGACAACCCGGTGATAGTGGGGCTTGAACCCCCGACCTTGGGATCAGTAATATCAAAAGTTAAACAAATTTAATTGCACCAAATAGGTCTACTACTACTACTACTACTACTACTACTACTACTACTACTACTACTACTAATAATAATAATAATAATAATAATACTACTACTACTACTACTACTAATAATAATAATAATAATAATAATAATCCCCCAGTGCAGCTAATTGGGTTATCAAAGGCCAGCCATGTCTCTCACTGTATGTTGTGAGATACATGTAAAAAGAATCATTGTTGATCTTCATCAAGAGCAACCTGCATAGCTGTCAGTGTGTTTCTGCCCTGCGATAGCCTGGCAAGCTGTCCAGGATGTACTCTGCCCTCGCCCAGAGTTGGCTGAGATGGGCGCCAGCCTTCCCGTGACCCTAATGAGGATTAGGATTAAGTGGCTTAGAAAATGAATGAATGAATGATTAATAATAATAAATAAATGAATGAATGAATGAATGAATGAATAACGTTCAGAAACACCCCTGATATTAGAGATACTGTAGGATATTAAATACTGTGTCATAAACCACATCTTCTTTGACATTGCTGAAGACGTGAATATAATTTAGGAACAATATTTACAGAAAAACTCTCAGGTGGTAGTTTTGCTGAAGTGCTCCTTTAACTCTAATCAGTATGATGCCTCTTGCTGTCTTCTATTTCCCTTCATAGACCAGAGATGGTAACAGGGTTCCTTTGCTTGAAGATATAGCAAAACAGGCTATCAACCAGCGCCGAGCCGTCATTTTAGTCAACGGAAAACACCCAGATGAGTATGTCAATTCACTTTCCAAACCACATTCCTACTGGGTCATGGGAAGGCTAGAGCCTATCTAAGCTAATACTGGGAAAACGCAGGGTACACGCCCTGAACAGCTTGCCAGACCATCGCAGGGCCAACAAACACAAACACACAACCATCTACTTACAACCCAGGGGAACAAAAAAGTAACCTTATGTGCATGTCTTTGGACTGTGGGAGGAAACCAGAGCACCCAGAGGAAGCCCATGCAAGGCATGGGGAGAACATGCAATCTCCAAAAGCATCACCAAACACCCGAACATCACACTCATATGTAGGCCATCCCCAAACTGTAACTGCCTCACGGCAAGAAGGTTCGGATTTTGACTTTCAGCCAAAGGCCTTTCTGTCTGGACTTTACATGTTCTCCCTCTGCTTGTGTGGGTTTCCTCTGGGTACTCCAGTTTCCTCTTACAGTCCAAAGACATGCACATTCAGCCAACTGGCTATGCTAAATTTTGAATAGGTGTGAATGTGAGTGTGAATGGTTGTTTATGTCTGGAGACTGGCAACCTGTTCAGGGTGTACCTCACCTCTCACCTGAAGTCTTGATAATGCCCCTGTCCAAAGTGAGGTCCATAAAAAGTCAGGGCTGGAGTGGAGGAACTTGAGTGATTTGCAAATGGCCCCAGAACCCCATGACGCCTGCACCTGTCTGACCTTAGTAATGTGAAACAGGTAAATCCTTAAAGATTCCCAGGACACTGGAGGTTATTATAACAGCAAAGGGGGCTAACTCTGGAATGGGATGTGCAAAGAGCAAACATGGATGTGATGATGGTCAGGGAGCCACAAATGTTTTAATCATATAATGTATGACAATGATAGCATTATAAGAGTGATGTGAAGTAAACTATTACACAATAAAGAGCAGAGAGACAGCTGCAAGTCCATGACTTATTGACTTTTTCACTGTGTTTACTCTGAATAACAAACATGTTAATCAGAACTTATGGTTTCATAGTTTATTTTCTCTTCAAAGGATTTGGGAGGAAGTGAAGAATCACAGAATAAACAACAACAACAGTAATAATAATAATAATGATGATAATAATAATAATAATAATGGGCAGTGGCGGCCCTGTGGTAGGGTGCTGGCTTATTGATACAAAGGTCAGAGCGGTGCCAGCCACCCCACGACCCTAATTACGATTAAGCGGTTCAGAAAATGAATGAATAACCATAATAATAACATCTTGTAGGGGGCCACGGTGGATCAGCGGTCAGCATGTTTGCCTCTTAGCAAGGAGGTCCCGGGTTCGGGCATTTCTGTGTGGAGTTTGCATGTTCTCTGTTCTTGCATGGGTTTTCTCTGGGTACTCCGGTTTCCTCCCACTAATTAATGGAGGTTCCAAATTACCCCTAGGTGTGAGTGTAAGTGTGAACAGTTTTGTGTGTGTGTGTGTGAGTGTGTGTGTGTGTGTGTGCTGGCACTGCGATGCTCTGGCGAGCTGTTCACGGTGTACTCACCTTTGGCCAGAAACGGCTGAGATGGGCGCCAGCCTCCTCGCGACCCTAATTAGGATTAAGTTGCTTAGAAAATAAATGAATGAATGACTGAATGATTAATAATAATAATAATAATATCTTGTTCAAATAACCTCTACTTCGTTCAAATAAATATTTGGGATACTTGTTCCCCAGACATGAATCCACTGCCAAAAACTGTGCCTTTCTCTCAATTGTGACCAGTGGACTAATACATTTGTTAATCACTGCCATGCCTTCAATAACAAAAATGTTTATAATTATTCACAAACTTAATGAGATTTTGGATGCGTAGTCCACAGTGACTTCAGTTCCTGCCATTCACGAAATTCTTAGGCTTTATAGTCATGTAGCTCACTATGAACAACCACAATGGAGGATATAACCATGAACCTATAATGATATGTTTATGTAACCATAGTTGGCCTTGCAGTTGATTTTATTGAGGGGCTCTATATATATATATATATATATATATATATAGCCCC
>JAQMYF010000025.1:16743865-16765413 GCA_030014195.1 Neosilurus mollespiculum | reverse complement strand
AGGCAACACCTGAACCACTTCACACTGCATAAATTAAAGCACACCATTCAAACGATGATGACTGTATATATACTGTGGTAAAAGAATGTTTTTAATAAATCCCCTGATGAGTGGGCAACCACGAAACAGGCTTGCCGGGATGAAATTGTAGTACTATTATTTTTCCACACATACAATATATATATATACATTCATATACATGTGTGTGTGTGTGTGTGTGTGTGTGTGTGTGTGTGTGTGTGTGTGATTAAAGAGGGTTTAAATACCTGTAAATTAGCAGTGGGTAATAAAGCCCACCATTTTTAAAGTTACTTTTTTAGCTCATGATTGTGAATGCAAGGCTGGCCACTGCAGTAGAGGTACCACAGTGGGTGGGTGCTTTTTTAAAATGATACAAATAAGTATTGATCAAATACAGTTATTACAGTAAACAATCTTACAATCTAGTATTTTCTGTTTAAGAAAGACATTTAAACAGAATGAAAGATCCACTGTATGGACTCTGTGTTTGTGATCTTAGGATGATTACTGATCCAGCTGAGAAGGAGCATCGGACTATACCGAGTCCTACTGGAACCCACACCTCATCTGTAATGGGGAGAAAAACAAAAAGAACATTTAGGTATGTAACCGTGTGTGTGTGTGTGTGTGTGTGTGTGTGTGTGTGTGTGTTAATATGCTGTAGGATTTCAGATATGCATACTTGTCCATCCTCGACTGTACTCATCTGCACAATCATACTGATGGTGCTACAATTATGTATTTGCATAATCTCTGCCATGTATGTTATACATTTACACAGAAAAACTGTAAATTTCATATTCATTAAAACACCTGAGCAAAACATCCCCTGTGAACACTGTTAAAGATTCAAAATTCAGTTTATTGTCAAGTCTTGCATAATTATTTGAATGCACAAAAAAAGAAATGGCATTTCTCATCACAAAAGAAATATATATTGTGCATCACACATAAAAACACCAATAAATGTCTGGTCTAATAACAAGTCACAGAAAAAGTGCAAATGCAAGTGTAAATTCATGTTGACAGATTTCAGCTCACAGTTCAGTGTCCATTAATATCTAGTCTCTGTGTCAACAAGTGCCTGTACTGAAAGGAGGGAGGGTGAGAGAGAACATGTCAGTGGAAAAAGGCATTAAACCTCAGTCTCACATAGCTGGAATTACTTCACTGTAGATGTCAGTAAATGATTTGTTGCCTTCCAGGGGTCAACCAACATTATCCCATTATTGTTTCATGCACTTTATCAGTCAGAATACTTGAGAGACAGAGGCTTACCTTTACAACCTTTACAACCTTTACAACGCGGCAGTAGTGGCCCGGTGGTTAAGGCTCTGGGTTACTGATCTGAAGGTTGGTGGTTCAAGCTCCAGTATCGTCACTCTTGAGCCCTTATAACTGAGATATAAATGTATGTCGCTGTGGATAAGGGCATCTGCCAAATCTCACAACTGATAGGGTGTGGGTTCTACCCACTGAAAGTTTGATCGTGTTGAAAATTACCATGGCTCAGGCACCGGATCAGTTCAAAAACTGAAACACTGAAGGCATCCTTGATGCATACATATGCTAGCATAGATTTTCATGGTGTTAAAAGGGTACATAGCACAGCAACCATGTAAACATTGCAGTTACTGCCTATAGACATGACGGTTGCAACATATCCTTCGCAGATGCTCATGTTTTTCAAACAAGTGCATATTTCCTCCACAAAATCCATTGGAATGGTCATAAATGGCCACGTTAATCCCAGCCACTGTTTGCACGTATCAACCAGATATATCAAACCTTAGCATTAATGATCCCAACTACCTGTACTAAAAAGATATTCAGTGTTCTGGTTCTGGAGAAGCTGCTCCTGTACCTCTTTGCCTGGTAGAAAACAGGCTGTGGGAGAGATGATGCATCATTCTTGCACTTTGCTGTGCATTTTGAAACCCAAAATATCTGTCCTAACTTTTTTTGTTCCTGGTTTGTGTTACCAGGATCACTACATTCTCGTTTAATGTGTCAGCCATAATATCATAACAGCTCCATCACTTCTGCTACGTAGTACACACAGTGACTGCAACAAACAAATCGTGCCATTGACATTCTAGAATTTTCCAGTGATATTACAGCCTATCATATGACTGTGTCACATTCTGTTTTTAGGAAATCCAAATCCAAAGGGGGCAATGAAGATGAGAAACATTTGGGTGAGGACTGGTGTAAACTTCAGCTTGAAGCAGTGGTAGAGAAGCCATGGGCACTGCCATGTGACACTCAGTTGGATGATCTGGTCAAAGAGACTTTCGAATCTGTCCTGCCCTTAAATGATGAGGTGCAAATGTACACCAAGCTGGCAAAGTGAGTTTTATAAGTCCAAACCATGAAGTAGAAAAGTCTTAATGTGAGCAGTTTGGTAAGGCTGAATGTATAATGTCTGGTAAATATTCCTCTTAGGTTGGTGTGTGATGCAATGGGGGGGCCGGTAGATATTGAGAAACAACATGAGTTTTTTTGGGAGCTGCACCTGAGTGAGCTGAAGGTTGAGATGCAGTCAAATATCATTCCCATCGGCAAGATCAGAAAGGGAACCTACTATCACAGAGCGCTCCTCTTTAAGGTATTGATCCAGTCTTTTCTTTTAACAATCCTGTTCTGCTTATTACTTGCTCATATTTCTAGTAGTAAGAGTATATCGATTATGTATAATTAGAATCTGGGGCAGCCGTAGCCTAATGGTTAGAGAAGCGGGTTTTCCTGAACCAGCAGGAAAAATGTGTGGTGGCAGGGTGAGAGAGCTGCACCTTCTCTTCCTTCACATTCATGACTGAAGTGCCCTTGAACAAGGCACCTAACCCCCAACTGCTCTCCAGGCACCACAATGTGTGGCAGCCCACTGCTCCAAGTGTGTGCTCACTTTGGATGGGTTAAATGCAGAGGCAATAATTTCCCTTGCAGGATTAATACAGTATATCAAGTAATAATAACAATAATAATAATAATAATAATAATAATAATAATAGCAAATGATTACCAAATGAAGTTATGATCAAGTTTTCAAAAAAAGACAATGGGCTATAATTGAATTAAGTAGTGATTGAGGTATATAAGTCAGCACAGTAAGGAGAGATGGTTACTCATTGAGGTTAAGATCCAGATCCTGACAGCACACTATCAAGTACCACACTGTAAATTTACAGTGGGAGGAAAAAGTCTGTTAGTGATAAAAGGGTTATTGTTGCTCTTTCACTGTTGGATTTGCATGCAGCACAACTCCTTCTAGTTCATTAACACAATGCACTCCACAGGTTTTGGCAGACAGGACCGGCCTGTGTTGCAGTCTGGTGAGAGGAAACTACAGTCGTGCCTGGAATGAGATTCTTCTCTCCTCCAGCACCAAGGGACTTAGAGGATTTTACCCTACACTTCAGACTTGCATCATAGATCTCATGCACAACCCTGGAACCCTTCTGGTGTGTGGCACGCCTGCTGCTATGCAGTATCAGACAATCTAAAAATAAAAACACATTCATTCAAACAGCTTTCCTATAGCCCTTTCTGCTATGGCAACAATGTACTGCATTTGAACTGCAAGGCTGCTGTTCTATAGACAGTTGTTCACAGTTTCATGTAAAAGACGGGTCATCTAGGGTGTATTGTGAAGCAGAAAATTGAAATAAACAAGTACTTGTAAAAGGTTCTTGTTACTTATTCTTGTTTATTTATCCAAAAATCTCCTCAACAAGTTGCTGGAAGTCATTTCAATCTCCTAGCTTCAGTCACTTAACCTACATTGACCTTTAAATGCTTTTGGGCCTCGACAGTCACCTCGTTTCTCGATTGAGAAAAAAAACAACAACTCATGCCTCATTTAGGTTTTCAAAAAGTTCTGATGACAAACCAGAAATTTTTTATCCGGCCTTAGCTATAACCATTGACTAAAAAAGATAGTGTTGTATGGTGGTACAGTTGGCTGTAGAACATTTACAAGTTAAAATTCACCTGACAGTCAGCATGGCAAATAATAAAAAGATAAATAAAAAAAAAGTACAAAAGAAAGTATTTGTCATGTTTGCAGTAATTTGGTTTTTTGGCTTTTTTCTGGGGGCAATCTCACACTGAGAAAAATAACTAAAAGAAACAAGTAACAGACAGACACATTATTCTTACCATGAATAGAAAATGTGTCAGTAGATCAGTTAATACATTTCACTTCAGATTTATAGGAAGATTTATGTTATCTAGGTTAACCAATATTAACATCAGGCAATAAAACAAAAGATAAAAGATTAAAAAAGTGAGAATTAATAACTGTGTTAATTATTAAAGAGGTTAGTGTGGCTCAAGTCAGTTTTATAACAGCTCAGCTGCAAAGTGCTATTAGTTGGGGGTTTTTTTTCTTCTTTTATCAACCTTGACCTACAAACATTGTCAGCCATAAACAAGGTTCTGACCATTGGTTGTTGGATGAGGGAGGTATGTAGGTCAACTAACAGTGAAAAACCCAATTCAGTTTCACTGAGTTCATTCACTGAGCCTGATTTCAGCTTGGGTCTGGTGTAAAAGAAAAAAACTTCTGCATGGAAACATGGCACGTCTCCTGGTGCGACTTTCTTCTGTACTTTACAAAAGAGCTTCCACGCCATCACTTTTGTCTAAAAGTTCATTTGTGCTGAACCGACCACTAGGCACAGCAACAGGTAAGGAATATCTCTTTCAAAGTTTTCCAAAATAAAACAATGGCCTTCGTATTTTTTTTAAATAAAATGGAATACATGGCTAAAATATGTAGACTATAATTTACTGTAGCATTTATCATTAATCTCATTTGAGCTAAATTATATATGAATAAATGACTTTAAAATCTACAAAATTAAGATATGATTGTTGGCACACATTGTCCATGTCCTCATATCCTGAAAATGCCTTCAGTGACCCTTAGGACAGGATGAATGAGCTGTAATAGAAAATGCACACGATTATCTGAAGTACAAAGTCTCACAACTGACAACACTCAAAGCCATGGCCAGCATGAAATGAACTTTTGGGGTAGAAGTAAGCAACTGTTCATTCTAATCTAATTCCTCTGTAAATTTCTCAATCATATTTATTTACTGTTAATCTAACCCTTCTCGTCAATATGCTTAACAACATTTCATGTTCTTTATTTATTTGAAAAGATGACCCAAATGTATTATTATTATACAGTAGGGTAAGTCTATTGGACTTTTACACCTGAGCCTAGAGGTCCATGTCTGTGATCCCCAGTACCTATGTTTCCCAGTCCTATGTTTCCAAGTACCTATGTACCCTAACCCTAACTCTATTAACATTAAAAATGTAAAATCAGGAATATTCCATAAATTGTTACTTTGAAGATCCATTAATTTAATAAGGACCAGGGAACATAGGTACTGGGGAACATAGGGTCTGGGGAACATGGGGCTGATCCCAAGCCTCGTGGCTCCTCCTGGATGGGATGCTAGTCAATCGCAGGTTACCTTCCCAGTATGTTTGCTGGTACCCAATTATACTGCTGGGTGGACAGAGGCACATGAGTGGTTAAGACCATGCCCAGGGGTCTTAGCACAGTGGGGGTCTTACGGGGATTTGAACCCATGACCTCCTGATCATGAGCCCAGCACCCTAACCACTCTGCTACCGCCTCCTATACAGCAGGGAAAATTATACTAGAACAAGCATTATGGATGGACTCTGAGTCTCAAACACTACATCTGTCACCTTTTTTTTCTTCAAATCAATTTTGTAATTGTGTATGAGTAGTTCTTGCAATTCAACCATCAGATTATTCAGCAAAGAAACAGAATTATATAGAATCAGTAAGATAGCTCCATGAGGCTGGTGGTGTAGTGGTTGCTTTATATATTTTACATATTTTACATATATCTGTGAAAAATATTTTGAATAGAAAAGTTTGTATTGAATATGAGACAGATGAGTGCTATTTAAATAGAAAAGCTAATCATTTAATACCGGTTAACCTGGAAAAGAGGGAATTTTCACAGAATTATTTGCAAATTATATTAAAATAAACACTGTGGTACAGAGTATATTTCTGGAAAGTTTTGAAGCTCCATCTGAAATTTTTGATAACCTGTCACAAAACTGCATCACCTCTGTTACATGAATAGAAATTTGATAAATTAAGCAAGAAATTCGCTTACGGTCTGACAGGCTCAAAAGTCCATGCTGGATTTTACACTCTGATGCTCTACACTGCCCTCTATTGCAAAGTGCATGTAAAATTAAAAACCTGAATTAGATTCGGACAGTGAATATACATGTGTGACAGAGTTGACATAGTTCTTGGGGACATAACTATAGGCACTTTAATAATTCAGCATTTGTGCACATAACTACAGTTAAGATAGTTGTTGCTTTTTTTTTACCTGCATTTGGGTGTGATTATACCATGTGCTGTATACAAAATGGAAAAAAAAAACCCTCTTTTTTAAAAAATAATTGGGTATATAAAGAGTGGGACATAAAATATGCATTTCTATGAGAATGATCCAAATATAGATTTAAAATTACAAAGACATTTTTCACAAATTTAGGGGTAAAAAGTCTTTTAATCATTTCATTTGCCTGATTATTTTTTCCTAAGTACACAGAATTCAATGTTTTCCACACAAGATAATCAATATAATATTTATTGGATATATTTTGTATCTTAGTAGTTAGCACTCATGCCACTCTTGCAGGAAGGGCTTGGGTTCGAGCCCTGTGGTCGGTCAGGGTATTTCGATGGAGTTTGTATGGTCAGGGTTTTCGATGGAGTTTGTGTTCTGTGTTTGTATGGGCTTCCTAACATAGTCTAATTTTACATGCGCAGCAGGTCAACACCACAGGTATGAATATGAATGTGAATGGATGTTTGATTTAGGGTCATCCTAGATGTCTAGTTTTGCAGAGGGCTTGTAACTAAAAAGATATATTACAGCAAACCATATAATATATTTTATTTTATAGTTCAATATAACCTCAGTAATTGCTGCATGCTACATACTGCACAGCAGGTCAGAAATAAATTCTTTACTCTTCTCTGCAGATCTTCTCTCTTTGACACGGCATGATGAGTGTGTGGACTGGAAGAAGAAACTAACTCCAGAACAGTATGTAGTTACTAGAGAGAAAGGCACTGAGGAGGTAAGTGTGTGTTAAATACAGGCTGACATACTCTACAGTACATAGGTGATACTAATATAACACATCTTTATCAACTTGTCATACTTATTCATTAATCTGCCCTAATTCTGATTGGTTTCATTTTGCTTTACTTCCAGCCATTCAGTGGAATCTACCTGAACCATACTGATGTGGGCATGTATCACTGTGTGTGCTGTGATACACCACTCTTCAGGTAACACAAGTGAGAATCCTTCATTTAAAAAATAACTGCATTCGTTACATGCAGTATAGTGATTCCACTGAACTCTACATCTGAAAATAGTGTTCAGTGAGTCACAAGACTGAAAGCAGCAATGTTGTTGTTATTAATCTTGAATTAGCAAACACACATAGGGTGCTTAAATAGCATTCATATTATTAATATGATTACATGAAAGGAATTTCACAAATTTCAATCTGAACTACAGTTCCATGATATAGAATTCGCCCCAATATGTTGATTCATAGCACTTGTTTCTGACTGCCAAACAAATGAATTATAATACAAAAGGCAACCTGAGTAAACAAAATACACAGATTACAAACAATCCTCTAGTTTATTGAAGGGCAAAAAGTCACTAACATGTATATCACCCATGTAAAAAAGTGCCCCCATCCAGTTACTCAAAACAAATTTAATTGATTAAGGGTTAAATTAGACTCGTCGTACAGTTGATTGCTGCCAACCCTGTTGAATCCAACCATCACTTAAACAATCTTTCCATGTGACTTTTCCCAAAATGTCTCAAAATGCAGCACACTATGCCTTGATCAGTGAAATTCCAGAAGACCTGAGAAAGTTATTAAAATATATCGGTTAAAAAAGGGTAATCAATCTCTTAATCTCTGGGACTCCAGTGAACCCTCACGACAGCCAACATGTACAATCATTGACAAAAGTCTTGTCGCACATGTGGACATTCATGTATAAAAGCCCATATCTCACCAACCTATTAACCTATTTTAATCAACTATAACTTAAAATAACCCTCTGATGGTACTGAATAATATGTGTTGGAAGTATTGGAAAGAAATTTCTTCTAATCTTTACACCCGTTTAAATATAAACATTCCCATTTTTGCCTGGACAAAAGTCTTGTCGCAAAGACTTAATTCACTTTCAAGACTCTATTTATTACAGAAAAATAATCAAATGGCCTTGTTTATAACTAAATATATAATATGATAATAAATATAACATCATCAAATTAAAAACATCACTCAAGTTCAGTAGTGCCTCTGTAAACATGGCTATGATGGTACCAGACTCCCAGGTGCTTGTCATGATGAATAATAATCATATCAAAAAAATCAGACACCTTCAAGATGTTCAAATTACAGATAATAGAAATTAATAAGTCCTACTAAAATTCTTGAGGCCCAAGACACTTGTTATCCATTTTTAATACGCAAGTAGTCTATTTTAGAGGGCAGCTCGTTCATCAAATGGTCAGAAAACAGTCTGTTATCAACCCTATGGTGAGAAATCTGAGCCACCTGTAGGTTTGAAACATAATGGGAAGCAATAATCTGTTGATATTTGCGTCTGGTAATGTTACCACCCATCTTACATAGCTTTGTACTGGAGGTGATTTCCTGTTGCTTTCACAAAACAATCTGTATACTTGTAGGATTAATGATTAATGTAAGTTAACAGGTTGGAGAGATATGGGCTTTTATACATGAATGTCCACATGTGTGACAAGACTTTTGTCAATGACTGTACACATAGAGAAAACATGGAATAGAGGTCAATCTGCCCAAGATTAGGTGACCTGGCAACATTGCTGCAGGAGCTCATAGAAAAGACATCTATAAAGACGTGTGTTTTGTTTACTCAAGTTGCCTTCTGTTTGATACTAAATTACTGGAGAGCAGAAACCATTACGTGTTAAAGAGGAGATATTATGCTTTTCCCACTTTTTTGACCCATAAATTTCAGTTAAAGTGTTGAATAGCCAGCCGTGTTAGATGCCAGAGTGCGAAATAACGAGGTTGGTGCATGTTGAAGTTCTCCCTCTGAGCTGTTTGACTGGCCATAAACACAAGGCTTCACTGATGTGCATCACGGGTGGGCCTTCTGATTAGTTGGCCTTTCCCCACTGCCCCACTTGCACAGCACATGGGTTGTGAAAGATACTTAATTATGTATAAAAGGTGTTTTACTTTTACAGACATATCTGATAATGGAGGGGCACAAATGGCACTGCAATCATAGAATCACCAAACTAATAACTCCAATGTTAATCCATATGAATTCATTTAAATTAAAATTTTTGGGGGAATTTGATCCCACTGTCTCTCTCACAGCTCTGAAGCAAAATACGACTCTGGTATGGGATGGCCATCTTTCATGGAGGCTCATGGGACGTGGGAAAGAGATGAGAGTCATGCCAACATTATCCGCAGATCTGATAACTCGTTAGGAAGCCCAGGAACAGAAGTCATCTGCAAACAGGCAAGTAACAACAGCAATGACTAATGAGTGTAAAAAAAAAAAAAAATTAGGAGTAATATGGGAATACTATATGCAATAGTACCACTAATAAACAATGATATTTATATATTCATTCATCCATCCATTAACTGAAACCCCTTAATCCTAGTAGGGTTACAAAGAGACCAAAGCCTACCACAGCCGACTCTGGGTGAAGGCAAGGCACACTTTAAACAGCTCACTGGTCCATCATAGGGCCAGCCCTCACACAACCACTCACACACACATATCTAGAGGCAATTTGGAACAGCCATTTAGCCTGATGTGCATATCTTTGAACTGTGGGAGGAAACCAGAGTATCCTGAGGAGACCCATGCAAGCACAGTGAGAACTTACAAAGCCCACACAGAAACTCGAACCCAGGATCTTTTTACCAGATTAACCCTGAATTGCTCAGTTGTATAAAAAATGTAATTCACCCTGTATAAGGGCAGATGCCATAACTGTAATTATGCACCTGAGGCTCAGGTTGTTTGTTGAATAGTCTCCTCGATGTTGAACAACACCTTACCTTTGGCAAATAATTGTTAAGTGTTTGGGGCATATCAATTAATAACAAGAAAGACCTGATATGTTGGAGGTGGATGCATCTCGGTTGATTCTATTCAGGTTTATTTGTATAGCATTGTTTACAGTTGACATTGTTGCAAAGCAGCTTTACACAGTAAAACAAATTTGGAAAAGAATTTAAACTTGTTATTTTCAACATTTCTCCAGAAACCCTATACATCCTTAATAAGCAAGACTGTGGAGATGGTGGCAAGGAAAAACTCCCTTCCTGTTTTATACCACCAGTCACTTTTATTGTGCGAAAACTGTTATTTTGGCATTATAAAATCGAGCATAAATCCAACAGCTGCAACATACTGAGCCATTCCTTTATAATGTGCTTCCAAATATGGACAAAATGAACTTACTGTGAACTTACTGTGAACTTACTGCATGCCGATCTTCAAGAAATTGAGATTTTTATTTGTACATGTAAGAAAAAGTTTTAATGTGATTTAATTTGTTCCAAAGTGATTTATGAGATTATAAAAGAACTTGATGTATATATTATTTCGATACATTAATAACAAGAATCAAGCTTAGGTATGTTTTGAATCTTTTATTAACATAGTAAAAAAAACAAAAAACAAAAGCTATATAGATACAGTTAATGCAAAAATCCAAAAAAACAAGAAAAAAGAAAACAGACATGAAAAAAAATTATTATTACTAGCTGTAGTATCATCCATTAAACAATATTGAAATGACTGCCTTCACAAAATGGATGAAGAAAGATGCTTTTATGCATAATTAAATTTCATCCTATTCTATTCATTCTTTCTTTCAGTGTGATGCCCATCTCGGCCATGTGTTCGACGATGGTCCGGATCCAACAGGCCAGAGGTTCTGCATAAACAGTGCAGCTCTGAACTTCAAGCCCAGAGAAGCCTAATTCAGGCTCATTATCACATTTCTCATTTCCTACCCAGATGGGAACGAGTGTATGCTCCAATCTGACTGGTTAAAATTCTTTAGTTTACATTTAATGCTTTTTACCTTGTGGGCTCTCTCATAAATATTAAGAGGAAAAAAATGCACACATGCTTTACTTTAATACAGGGGTCTCAAACTCTTTCCACAAAGGGCCGCTGTGGCTGCAGGCTTTTGTTTCAACTAAGCAGCAGCACACATGACTTGGCTCATTTAATCAACTGATCTGTCTTCAAACACTTGATTGGTGAATCTATGATAGCTTGACCAATCATGTGTTTGAAAACAGATCAGTTGATTAAATGAGCCAAGTCAGGTGTGCTGCTGCTTAGTTGAAACAAAAGCCTGCACCCACAGCAGCCCTTTGTGGAAAGAGTTTAAGACTCCTGCTTCAAGACATAATTCAGTTAGAAAATGTCTTTCCTAAACTTTTTGTCTAACAGACCTTGGAATTGCTTTGTGTAGGGAAAAAAAAGTAATAATTTCTTTTAAATAACTTTTCAGCATGGCTGATTTTGATGGGTGGGGAAATGATGTATATAACAAGTTAGAGTTTACAATTTTACCATTTTTATGCTGTTCCATTAATGTTATTTAATGAATTGTGGTTTGACAGGTCCTGAGTTGCTGACCAATTGTTAAATAAAGCTAAGTATGAACATAACTACATTACAATAAACCCTGGGAAAATATGAACTACTGCAATAAATGTTATTACCTCCTTGTGATTATTATTATCATTATTATTATGATGACTATATCCTTCTGTTATGGTATGTGTGTGCTCCACCCACAGCCCACACAGGGTTTTGTACACTTTTCTGACCACAGGCTTAAGGATACTGAATGTTCCAATCTGATTGGCTGTCTGCATTTAATATATGGCCTATAAATGATAAATTTAATAAATTAAATAAAATAATTTAACCCCAGAGCCTTAACCACTGATCATACACTGTAGACTCCTGTTTTTTTTTTTTTTTATTTCATGTCTTTTTCAATTTTTTTTTAAATAATTCCAATAGATGCCAAGCAGAAATGTAAATAAAGTGTAAGGTACAAGTGCTCATTGATGTGTTATACTTTTGCTACATGAGAAATAAAGAGATCTTGAAACTTACAAGTTCTATGAATTTTTTTCCATCCCTTGTGGTGACTAGCTCACTATGATGCCAAAGAGATTTCAAAATAAAAGTCCCTTCTCGCACTGGACCCTGCTCAAGTCTTATGGATGATTATAATGGAGAAGGAAGAGCAGAGCATCAGTTCTTTTTAATCAGTCAAATCGAAATGCATTGTGTTGAATCGGATCATGTCAATTATCTGACACATTTAAATAGAGGTCATATCATATTGCATTAGTAGTTCCTTCATGTGTATCTTTAATGTATTAGATCAATCACAATGTATCAGCGTCAGCCTCAGTAATGGACATGCACATCTGTAATAAATATCCAGAAATAATACTGAAAAATTATATACTATTTTTCACCATTACGAGTGATGCCACTGAACTTTTTGTATTTGAATTTGTATAATCAAAATGAATATATACTGCACTGGAATGGCGCAATCTGATTGGTTTGCTATCTCAGGATAATGGACATTATTATTCATTCAAAATACTTTCTCGTTTCTGATTGGTGGAAAGCCAACAGATAATTCTTGCTATTCTTCTATGAGCCGATTTATCTATCATTAACATCAGATAAGTTAAATGAATATTGCATGTTCCTTCTCATAAATATCATATAAGATAGATAGGCTACACCCCAGTTAGTAAGTACACTTTACAGTAAAGCAATGCAGCCCTGAGCTGTCAAAACAATGAGATTTTATTTCCTCACTATTTATGTTGTAGTAATCCATAATTGAGAATGAGTATCAACGACCAAAAATTCTGCCACCCAACTGTGCTTTCAGTAGGGTGTAGCCTATCTATCCTATTTGATACCCATGTTCCGTCTCTCCCCATCCTCCCAACAAACTAGTGAGAAAACAGTTGCCTGTTCTGAAGACTAGAGCCATGCTGGGGGGTTGGGGGGGTTTCAGCGATATCCACATCAGCATCACTGAGAAGGAGATCTTTCAGGAGCAAATCCATTTACAGATCACATTCTTTACGTGACTAATTTAATATAATGTTTACAGCCAGGGTGGCATGGTGTTGCAGTGGTTAGCACGTCCCCCTCACAGCAAGAAGTTCTTGGGTTTGAGTCCCGGGTTCGGGAGTTTCTGTGTGGAGTTTGTATGTTCTCCCCGTGCTTTCATGGGCTTCCTCCGGGTACTCTGGTTTCCTCCCACAATCTAAAGACATGCACATTAGGCTAATTGACGGTTCCAAATTGCCCCTAGGTGTGAGTGGAAGTGGAAGTGGTTGTATGTGTGTTGGTCCTACAATGGTCTGGCAAGCTGTTTTATGATGCACCTTGCCTTCGCACAGTGTCGCCGGAGATGGGCTTCAGCCTCCCTGCATCCCTAATAGGATTAAGCAGTTTGGCAAATGAGTGAACGTGTGAGTAAGTGTTTACAGCCATTTGTCAAGACAGATTCACTGCAGTACAATTCACTATAAGCCAAGTTACAGAAAAAACTACGACAGTAATAATGAATATGTAAAGAGAGTGTATGGGTAGCATTAGAGAGGGATTTTAGGGGTTTAAGAGATATCCTTTTCCAGTAAGACCGTGTTAATGATAAACTCAACATTTTGTTTGCTATGCGTCAATACTGAACATTGAAGTTGAGAAACACACAAACACACACAGGCAGCAGCAAACAGGAAACCCGACTCCCAAACTTCCTAGCAGTGCTTATAGGGCAGAAATAAAGAGAAATCCTGTTTTTGAAGTGAATATGTTTGTAGGTATGGTGCGGGTGTATGTGTATTTGTCTCTTGTGCTGTTGTTGGGTTTTAGTCTCTGGGAACCTGTGGATGGAAGACGGACTCGATACAAGCCAAAACCAAAACCAAAACCAGACAAAAAGCCCATTGAGGAGATTGCTCCAGCTCAGAACATTGATATTAATCAGGTAGAATTTATAATCTACTTTGTGTCTTATTTTGTTTTGAACAGTTTAAAACCTCTTCGTTGTGCATTATATTTGAATACAGCTGTGTGTGTGTGTGTGTGTGTGTGTGTGTGTGTGTGTGTGTGTGTGTGTGTGAATCAATATGTTTGAGAAGACTGCAGGCTTTTGGCTGCATGACATTTTAAATATGTATAAATACTGCACCTTGTGAAAATCAAGCATATACCATCAGAAACCGATTTAATTAAATTGACTTTCTGTCCCAGATGAGTGGAAAGTGGTACCTGCTAAGTGTGGCATCAAGATGCAAGCACCTTTTAGAGCATGGCTATAAAGTGGAGGGAACCATCATAACTCTGACTACACCTGCCTCACCTAAACAACCAATCCAAGTGAGCACCTTAACCAAACTGTAAGTACCATGATATTGTTATTGTTATTGTTATTGTTATTGTTATTGTTATTATTATTATTATTATTATTATTGTTGTTGTTGTTGTTGTTGTTATTATTATTATTGTTGTTATTATCATTATTATTATTATTATTAACAACAAAACAACAACAATAATAATAATGATGGAAGGAGTCTCCAGTACCACCGTGTAATAGTTAAGAAGATCTATGAGGTGAGTTTCATTCCCTTTATACCACTGGTGATATTGCAAGTGACTAAATTCCTTCATCAACTGACTGAATACAAGGTCCAAAGTATGACGTCAACTGATCTATACCAAGCCTCAACTTACTTTCTTACCCCTCCAGTCATTACTGTTTCTACATCAGCATTTGGAATGAATGGGTTAAAACAAGCCTAAGAGCATGAGAGTGCTCAGTTTCTACATGTAGTGAGTCAGTTGACTGACAAATAAACACAAAGTAGATAAGCTAAATTATGCTACAGTGATCAACAAGCAGGGATACATAACTCTTCAGGAATTGTCAGCTAACGTCATGTTATTGCCACGTAATATTACTGAGTCTCAACCTGACCAACTGAAGTAACAATGCCACAGAGATTATGTGCTGTAATCAAGGCTAAAGGCGGTTAAACAAAATATTAGAGCATATTAGTGCACAACTTTTCTTTTCCAGGCAGTGTACAATAGATCATTGCTGTGGAGTGTTTTATTACTGGAAGCAATAATATCATTTTTAAATAAAAAATTATTTTGCAAGTGTAATATGTGCGAAACTGTACAAAGAGCATTCTGAAATTAACCCCTTCAGGGTGATCTCCCATTCGTGTTGGTGTTTATTTCATGATAATGACCTGTACAGAGATATATCAAAAGTAAATTGACACCCCGGATTACAGAGTTTTATCTGAGAAATATACAGTAGTGTGCAGTGAAGATTATACACCACCAAAAAAGATGTCTAAAAAGGGCTCATAATAAAATTAAGTAAAAAATTACTTCTACATAATCTTTTGGTGTAGGCAATGAGAACCAAAAAAATCATTCTGACAAGTATATTGAGGTAGAATTATGGCTAATAAACAAAAACACTGCAAATACCAATTTTTCAGAAAAATTTGAAAGGTGTCGCAAATTTCTTTTTCTTTTTTTTTTTTTTACTTTTACATAGCATGAATGAACCTTAAATCATATGGAATGGTTTAGTTCCTTTTTGCCTGAAAGGTTAAATGCTGTAATCAAAGTAAAGGGTGGCCACAATAAATATTGACTTTTTTTCTCAAAAAAGAGACTGTTATTTTTGTTATTTCTATATTGTTGTTTGTTACCAATATAACATAAAATACATAAGTGTACTGTATTTTTTCATTTCTTCACTCTCTAAACCACTCCATATGGTTTGAAGTTCATTCATGTTATTCAAAAGTCAAAAAAATTTAATTTGCAACAACTTTCAATTGTTCTGAAAAATTGGTATGTAGTAATGGTATATACATACACACACACACACACACACACACACACACACACACACACACACACACATATATATATATAAATATATATATATATATACACTGCCTGACCAAAAAAAAAAAAAAAGTCACACACTCTAATATTTTCATGGAGAGCATTTAGAGCATGTAATCTCCATGGAATTGTTGCTCCAGGTGGTTAGGTTGATGCCCAGCAACATTAATGTGGCAATAAAATGAAGTCAGCTGATGACCTGAATGTACTGAATGGATCTTTTATCAAGCACAAAGCTCTTAAGTCTCATGTCTTTAGCAAGAATTTATTCTTGTATGACTCTTCAGTCTGTTTAATAAAACTTTTTTTATTATTATTTCTACAAGTTTTGTGTTTTAAAATTTAATTTAAGCACACCATACATATTTTGTGCAAAACATAATCCTTAATAAGTTGTATTCTTCTTTTGTTAGCAATTATCAGTGTTGGGAGATTAAACAACAGTATGAGACGACAAAGAGTCCGGGCCTCTACCTTCTGAGAGGTGATGAGTTGTGAAGTGTTTTTCAGCACACACAAGCGTGTCGAAGAGGAATGGTTATTATTAAAGCTTCATGGGTTATCCCTTAAAGGTTCAGTGCTGAGTTACTTACATACCAAAAATACTCTTCCCTAAACCTCTTAGCAATGCTTCTAAACTAGCACAAAGTCAACACAAAGGTAAAACGGTCCCCCTAGGGCTTGACAAACCAAGTCCTGGCTCAGTATGCCCAAGAGGCTTCCCACTAAATATGAAAACTTAAGTTTAAATTCAATCCTATACTGATAATATAAAAATGTAAGAAGAGCTATCATGACAAACCATCATTATTAATCAAAAGCAAAGAAGCACACACCAGACAACAATCCAGCAATGATTCGATATTGAATTTTTAGATACTGAAAAAAAAACAGCACTTAAAGCGACTATTTAAAAGTTTGCAAAACAAAAATATGAGCTTTAAATACTTCTTCATGGTACCAAACGTTCACTGATTCATTTAATTTCTAAGCTGCTTAATCCTAATTAGGGTCGCGGGGAGGCTGGCGCCCATCTCAGCCGACTCTGGGCGAGGGCAGAGTACACCCTGGACAGCTCGCCAGGCCATTACAGGGCCAAAACACATAAAACCATTAACACTCACTCTCACACCTAGGGGCGATTTGGAACCGTCAATCAGCCTACCGTGCATGTTTTTGGACTGTGGGAGAAAACCAGGGTACCTAGAGGAAACCCACACAAGCATGGGAAGAACATGCAAACTCTACACAGAAACACCCACACCTGGGAATCAAACCAGGACCTTCTCGCTACGAGGTGGATGAGCTAACCACTACGCCTCCGTGCCACCCGGAACCAAACATAGAGTAAATTACTACATTCATTTAATATACAAGCTTAATTTTTTTCATTTTTATCAGAGAAAATTCCCCCCTCCTTAAAAATTCAACCTCAGTCATATAAATAGTTTTTATTTATTTTTTATAAATTTTTTTTTTACATAGAAATGTAAGTATTGTATAGAAATGAAAATATTCTAAAATAACTCCATGCTTAGTTAATACATTTTTATGTCACATTATAGCTGCACTGGATATATTTTTATTTCTTTTGTTCTTCAACAGAATTAGATTTATATGAAGCCTAATGTTCTTTGCATCCTTCCTACAGGAATCATACCAATAAAGAACACTGACATCTCCATTGTAGACACAGACTACAATTCTTATGCCATTTTACTCCAGAAGAAGTTGAAAAATATTACTCTGAAACTCTATGGTACGTCATAAACCATTCCTACACAGAAAGCTTTTGTTTAAACCCAACTGCAATAATAAACTCATAAACTTTCAACATTTAGAACAATGAGTGTAAAATTGGTGTATATTTATTGTTCTGTGTGGTAAAGGACGCTCTCCAGACATTGCTGATGGCATCGTGGATAAATTTGAAGACATTGCTAAGAAATTAGATCTGGGCTTGGATGTCATTTTCCAGTTTCCCAATTACGGTACGTGTGCATCAATCAGCTATCAGATTCAAGATTCAAGGGTCTTTATTGTCATTATGTTCACACATAATGAAATTTTGTATCATTAACACCACCTGACAGATCTGTGCTTAGTCACCAATTCTATTATAGCCACCTTTCTATCATAGCCAGCATTAACAGTTCCAGCAGTTCAAATTAGACATACTTACCTTCACTTGCCAGAATCAAACTAGACATACTCACCTTCACTTCCCACACACATCAATAATCTTTGGGCACCCATGACTCTCTTGCCAGTTCTCTGGTTGTCCTTGCTTGACCCATCTTTTGTAGGAACTTACCACTACATACCAGGAGCACCTGTTTTGAAGATAAATAGACCCAGTCGTTTAGCATCACAATGTGGCTCTTGTCAAAGTCACACAGATCTTTATCCTTGCCCACTTTTCCTGCTTCCAACACATCGATTTCAAATACTGACTGTTCAATTTCTGCCTAATACTTCCGACTCCTTGGCAGGTGCCACTGTAACGAGATAATCCATGTTATTCACTTCACCTTCAGTGGTCTTAATGTTACGGCTGATCAGTGTATTTTCTGACTGTAGAAGAAAGCTTTTCAGTGTCTTGCACAAAATGTAAATATTTACTCACTGTTTTTGTCATTTTCAGGATTTTGTGAATCTGCGGACAAGGAGCACACACTTGGTAAAAGTGACTTTTCTGTCTTCACCATACCCGACATTTAAATAGTTAATGAGGACACAGGGAGCAGGTAACAGCAGTCGCACTTGGAAATAAATAATTTCTCTTAATTTCTCTGTTCCAGTAATGAACTGAGCAGAATCGTCGTGAAAGATGGCTGTGGACATGCCGGTTTCATCCTAACTATGAGCACCATCACAAGAAATACTCAGGCATTTGGCAGAAATAATAAAGATGATCAAATTCATAATTTCTGTGATTTTTATTCAGAAATGGTTTTGTAGAAATTTCTACAGTAATTCAGCAAAGCTGATGTTATAAATTTGATAAGAGCTGATAAATTGAGGGTGAACTCTGTGCACAAATAAATCTATGAAGACTTGCCAGTGCTGGTGTTAAAGAACTGCAGCACTGGGAAGTCTTCATAGATTTATTTGTGCACAGAGTCACTGTGATACTGTAACATGACTGGACCCTACTTGGTATCAGTGAGAGGAAATGGTAATGCTCCGGCATATAAAGACATTCCTGACAATAGTGAGACAATAGTTTTTTGTTTTTTTTTGTGGCAACAGTTTGTGGTACGGTATGTTCCGTTTTACACATAAAGTACTTTTGGCCATATAATTTATGTTAAGCTGCTCAGTTGTATTAGAAATTTATATACCTTAACAAATGTACGAATATTCATACCATATAATAAAGGCAGTGCGGGCTCTTTGGTTAAGGCTCTGTGTTACTGACAAGAAGATCATAAGTTCAAGCCCTAGTACCACCAAACTGCCACTGTTAGATGATGGCACAAGGCCTATGATCCTCAGCTGCTCAGTTGTATAAATGAAAAGCATTTTTTAAATTTCTCAGGGGAGTGGCACGGTGGCGCAGCAGTTAGCATGTTCACCTCACAGGTGAATTGAAGGTCCTGGGTTCAATTCTCAGGCTCGGGGCATTTCTGTGTGGAGTTTGCAAGTTCTTCCCGTGCTTGCATGGGTTTCCTCTGGATACTCCGGTTTCCCCCACAGTCCAAAAACATGCACAGTAGGCTGAATGGCAGCTCCAAATTGCCTCTAGGTATGAGTGTGAGTGTGAACGGTTGTGTGTGTGTTGGCCCTGCAAGGCCTGGCAAGCTGTTCAGGGTGTTCCCCACCTTCGCCCAGAGTTGGCAGAGATGGGCACCAGCCTCCCCGCCAACTAATTAATTAATTAGGATTAAGCAGCTTAAAAAATTAATGAAGGAGAGTTGCTCAGGAGAAGGGGGTCGGCAAAATGCCAAAGATACTAATATACGAAAAGTGTGAGATATGTGCAAAGATATGCTGTACAGCAAAGAGGCCAACAACTACACACCTCCCTTCAGTGCTCTTTCATAAGCTCCACCCCATAAATTCGGAGACGCACATTTCCAAACTAATCATGCTAAAAATAACACCCTCGTCTCTCATCCAGCCAATCAGCAACAGGGGGCGTTTGTTCTGTGCACAAGCCAAAATGCCTCCTGCTGGATTGGCTGGATTAGTGTTGTTTGGCTTGCACTCAGCCACATTGTTTCCCATCTACAAAATCCTGAACTGTACAGAAACATTTTCTTTTTCGGTGTACACACAACAGACAGCTATTGGACCTAGAGCAGATTTGAAAGTGCAACTGTTTTGGGGTACAAGAAAAAAAAAAAGAAACCTCTAAACTAACTTACACAAACGTTGGCTTTGGCTTACAGACTTTGGTGTTTGTCTCAGTGTTGATATTACAATGAAACATATACAGAAAATTTCAGCTGTGTGCTTGTTCTTACAACAAAAATGGAAATATCAGACACAAAATAGTCCTTTTTAATGATTACATATTTACAAAAGTTATATGTACACATCTTTCAGAATATACTAATTCAAAGCTCTAGATTAGATTTTGTGAGAATCATATGCATCTTTCCTCTACAATTTTTGACAAGAAGCCATGTTCAGTCCACTTAAAGATTATTCTGTACTTGAAATCTATTTGAGAAACAGGCAGCTTAGATAGGTAGAATAAAGACAGCGCTCGTCACGCTACGTTATGATCATCTTATGAACCTTGAGGAGTTTATTGATATAAATACTTTTTTTATCGTGTGTAGATGAATTAATCATTAATTGTTTATTAACAAACATTTCACTCATACCCAAGCCCCTAACACACACTGAAACTGAAAACTGCCAGAAATCATTCCAATATTAGTGAACTAAATAAATACAAAACAATTAGAATATGGTGCCTAGCTTCTATAATCATTTGTCATTTGAATAGATTTCATATCTGAGGTGAAGGTGGTGGTATTGCATTATATATTATATGACCAAAGCATTTTTGCTAGCATGTTGGGTGTAATGTAGCCTGTTATACCAAACATCAGGATCATTACTATACTGTCCTGAAAGACTGCATGGTAATATCAGATCTGTTCCAAACCAAATCAATGCTTTTTACACTGCCACTGCATGTGATGTTGACTTAACTGTCACGTGAATGACGACGTCAATGGTAGATGTCTGATGATTAAGACATCTTAAGATCAGATGGAATTTATGTATCCTGATTGCTAGTTAAAAGTTTATGTAGATTAATTCCTGAAATGAAGACATTTGAATCCGTGCACAGCTGAGGTCTGCTTGTGATTCAATGTTATACAGGATTTAATAATAACAACAATAATATTTATAGCATAAACAGAAGCTA
>JAQMYF010000025.1:16728127-16743413 GCA_030014195.1 Neosilurus mollespiculum | reverse complement strand
TTATAGCATAAACAGAAGCTACTATATATATATATATATATATTCTTTTTACATCATACCAGTCTATGATTTTGAATTTGTGCAAGAAATCCCTCTATAATTTAACAGAAAACTTAACTTTGATGGTTTTAAAAATGGCAAAAATATGCCTTTAAAACAACTTTGATAACAATAACAATAGTAACTGATGCACAAACAAGAACCTAATCATCAAACTGATTTTAAATCCAATTCTCCCCATTATATTAGTTTCAGAACCCCTCTCTGTCAGCAGTATGTTCAGTAGCTATGGTCTGACATGGAATACAATGCAAAGTTTAGCACAGACACCTCAGAATATCATCAGTACCCGTGGCAGCAGGAGGACCGAGGTGGCTTATTTTATACAAGCCAATTTAATAATCATTTATGATGAACAGTTATTCACCAAAGGATAAGTGGACGTCGCTGAACAGTTCTGTCTCAGGAACTATTTGATTTAGCAATATCCACTGAGCCTGAAGCAAATAACTGTAGCATATACTACACGGGAACATAAAACTACTTTTTAAACATTTTTAATCATGATAGAGGCAGGTCAGGTGAGCTCTGCACGTTCTAAGCAGAGCTAACTGGTGTGTAGCCAACCCTGTGTTTAAAAACTCATTCAAGTTTTATTACATACACTATACAGAAACACAAGAAAAGTAAACTAAAACAAGAATTTTATGGTTTATTTTTCCATTTAAAAGCATGATTATGATGATGCCGCCAGCTCCACGTGATCATGTGTTCAAGCATTATCCATTCAGTAATATAAAATTACCGAATTAGGCCTTGTATAATATAGAGAATCATTCAGATCGAGGTTGTTTTGTATACATGAATAACATCCTCCAAGATCTAAATAATTCTCCATAGCATACAAAATCCTAATTCTAAAATTGTTTTATTATTAATTCAAAATATTTTCAACTTATCTGATGCCAATAATGGATAATCGACTTGTAGAATAATATGAATAATTATTTGATGGCTTTCCACCAATCAGAAACAGGAAAATGAATATTTAGAATGAATAATAATAGCTTTTAGTCCCTAGATAGTTGACCAATCAGATTACACCATTCCCATGTAGTATATACTAATTCAGTTTACTTCATGACAGTTTGCTGTTACTGTGAATCTCTCGAAATGCATATTCACTCTGTATAATCTACACCTCACTGGCAGTTTATGTGCATTAAACCAACAATATGAGGAGAATTTCTGCACATTTCCTGCTAAGAAAAAAATCTCAAGATTCTGATGTACAATGAAAATTGTTGAATTAATCATTAATAAACCTTAATAAAACCTTGTTTTGTAATAGATGACTGTGATTGGCTCCTGTCACTATTGACAATGGAGAGTACGTCATCCATCCTTCCTTAGATCAGGACTGAACTTGTGATCTCATTTTGACCACAAGTTGAAGTTTTGCATCGCATAATCAATTCTGTTCTTTTCTCAGTACTGGGAAACGACAAAATTCCCATCTGTGATAAGTGCACGACACACCACAACAGTTGTGGTGTATAACATTAAACCACCTGCTTCTAATATGCTGTGGTGACAAAATCACCATATGAAACAGACATGCTCCTACAGTACGAGGCAGCGGAATATAATGGTTTGAAAAATTAAAAAAAAAAAAAAAAAAAAAAAAGAAACATAGTAACAACATTAGGGCATTATCTCTACACTACAGGTGTTCATGGTGATAACCTGCACGACCAACACAGCTACAACAAGAAGCCGCTAAAAGATAGGGCTCTTTAAAGGGTGTGCGATGTGACGATATGGCACCAATATGACAATAAATAAAGTCGTATACTATTTAATATGTTGGTTGCTACTAACTGTTGTAACTGTACTGTTACTCGCAGCAACAGGTGGAGTTGAAATCCACTGGATGTTAAAATCTATTCCTAAACGGATTTTTCCTTTTATCCTTCATGATAAGCAGCGTCATTTTATAAACACTAAATTAAAAGAAATAATTTTCAGTTATGCTGTTAGCCAAATATGTGAAAAACTAAAAATTATGATGCACTATATATCTTTGTCATATCGCACACCCAGTCAGGTTGTCCAACATCACACAGATGCCATCATGTCTTTGTGATGGCGTGCAACGTGCTGGTTTTTCTCTGATGGCCTGCGGAAGCCCTTGGAGCAGAAATCACAGCGGTGTGGATAATCCTTGGTGTGGATGGAGATGACATGTCTCTTAAAGCCAGAGGCGTCTCCTGTGCTGTAATCGCAATACTGACACTGATACACCCTGCGCTCCCTGTGCACTTTGGCCAAAACCTTTTTCCCGCCGTGTGCACCTAGAACAAACGCCTTCTTCAGCCCTTTTTTGTCCGAGAACGGTGTTTGCTGTTGCGTTTCTTTGGTGTGGACAGACAGAATGTGGCGGCTGAGAACAAATGGATCTCCGATCCTGAAGCTGCAGTGGCGACATTGGTGCAGTTTTTTGGCCTTGTGAGCGGCCGAGTGCTTTTTGAGCTCGGAGGGTCGGTGGAAGCCTTTTCCACACGTGGTGCACTTATGCGGATATTCTTTAGTGTGAACAGAAATGATGTGGCGTTTCAGGTCGCTGGAGTTGGAGCTGCGATGATCACAGTGCACGCACTGGTGGCTCTTGGCTTCCTCCTCATGCGCGAGAGTGTGCTGCTGAAGCTCCTCAGGATCGGCGAAGGTCTGGAAGCAGCGCTCGCACTTGTGGGGAGTCTCTTTGCTGTGCTTCGTCTTCACGTGGGTCTTCAGGTTGGACGAATCGGCTGATTTGTAGCTGCAGTACAAGCATGAATACGGCTTTTCCCCAGTGTGAGTTCTCATATGCTTCTTGAGCTCAGAGGGGTGACGGAAGCCCTTCCCGCACTCCACACAGATGTGAGGGAAGTTTTTGCTGTGCACAGCCAGTAAGTGCCGGTTAAGAAGGCCCTGCTCAGCCGTTTCATAATCACAGAACTTGCAGCTGTGCATTTTTGTAGCAGGTGGTGGAATCTGCAGCTTCGGCTCTCGGTAATGGTGCTGGAGTCGGTGGGAGAAGAGTACTGCCTGCTGGTGGAACTCTTTGCCGCATACCTCACACTCGAACGGCGCGCTCTTGCTGCTCAGTGTGTGGATCTCCATGTGATTGTGAAGGCTGACTTTCTTGTTGGTGGTGAAGTCACAGTCTGTACACTGATACTTCTTCTTGTTTATGACATCCTGGTGATGGTTCTTGGCGTGACGCTTCAGGAAACCTCGCGATTTGAATTTCTTTCCACACAACATGCATGGATACACTGTGAGAGGCTGGCCATAGGGGCCGATGATGATGGCTATAAGATAAATATAAAGATAACGTTAGGAAAAGCAGTTTATGGTTAGAGCGGAATTCACAATCACACAACAACGGAACCCAGAGGGAGTGTTGGTTTTTTTTTTTTTTTTTATACAGGAAGTGGCAAACTGATGTACCTCATACTTTTCACTGAAAGTCAAGAGTAATCGATCCCAAACGAGACCTTCCTAAGGGGAATCCATCCACCAAATTTGGTCATCATATGTAATTTCCTTCCAAAGTTATCGCACTAACAAGCCTTGAGAAGCCCAATATAGAAAAATTTACTTACATGACTGCTGTGACCTTGAAACAAGGTCAAGGGCACCCATAAACAATCCCAACCGAGACTTTCCAGCAAGGAACCTAGTCACCAAATTTGGTGATTCTGTATCATTTCCTTTTAAACTTATCGCATTAATAGAAAGTCCAAAATATAAAAAGTGACCAAGGTCAAGGTGACCCATATACAATACTCACACAATATTTGTCCCTGAGAGGGACCCATACACTAAATTTGGTGATTCTATGTCATTTCCTTCTAAGATTATCACACTAAAAAGTTGCAAGGAACTGTTGCATGGAACCCATTTCTATAGCTCCTGCTACACTAACCTTTGGTGATGGTGGGAGCTAAAAACAAAACAACACAAAAAACCCCCAGACATTTTAACACTTCTGGAAAAGCCCTGAGTTATGATAGCAGCAGACATGATGCAGAACATTCCAGAAATCCACTGTTTCCGCTACACATGGCAAAGTTTTGTAAGTGTGGCATGGGGCAGCAGAGAGCATTGGGGTGTAAAACAAGATAATTTATTATTACTTTTAGTTGACTAAATAAGATAAAACAGTACTTCTACTTCAACTAAAGTCTTTTTTTACACAACTACCTATACTTCTACTTAAGTAAAGAATGTTAGATCACAAACAGACAGTCACTGAAAGGGCAAACATCTCCGTGTCAATCTCGCACTACCTGTCTGGATGTGCCGTTTCTCAGTGTGTTTCTTGTTCTTGCTTTTAATTCGCTGATGGTTGATTTTCTCCATTACTTCACACTCTTCGACATGCAACAGTGCACTAGCTGCTCCATTCCTGTTCTCATAGCTTTCAGCCTCCTGCCCATCTGAAAACATTTTATACAGGAAATATTGCTATCAGAAAAGATATAAGTGACATTAGGTTGTGATCTGAGGGAATACACAGGATAAGGCAAGAAGAAAAACAACTTATCACTGTTTTTTAATGATAAAAAATGTAGCCAGTAATAAATATGGTAGAACCCATGACGGTTTCGTTTGTACAGCAGAAATACAGTGGAATTTTCATAGCCCAGAGTAAAATGAGGATATTTTGTACTCTGTGTACTTTTACACTATTTGTATAAGATATTTATCAACTATTTGCTAGCATGGTAAGCTGTACGCCTCATGATGTGTCTCAGTTTGCGTACTTCTGTTAGTACACCTCCTTGCAATACACTCTGTAAGTACTAGTGAAGTACGAGGAGTTCCACAATGTGGTGTTGCACTTATTGGAAATAACAATTGCAACATTTGACTGTGACTCTTGTATCACCAGCAAAAAAATATCTGCTTCCTTCTTTTGCTTACCACTTAAGAATGAATACATGTTTAAACTTGTGTGCTTAAATAATTCATGCAATGTTGAAATCAGGTTGCCCTCAGTATCCACAGCACTTCTCCAACTAGCCGAAAATAGGTTGGTAGAACCTCCCCTTTGGTTACATAGCCAAGATAGTGATATTGATACTGAGGACACTGATACTTGTCAGTGTGAATGCGCGTATGCACTCAAAACAGCAAGTGGAAGTGTGGAAATACGCGAATTGAGACACATGGTCAAGTCACTAGCAAGATCATACTTCAAATCTACGGCCTGGTAGTCTAGCCACAGTGATCACATGACTTAAACTATTTCCAAATCTAAAGCAAGAATTCACAACAGCTATTTACATGTCTACATTTGTTTTTATATCTGCTATGAAATCGTGTTGCTTTTGTTTATAATCTAGAAATTACCATATGCAGCTGCCCAAGCTACAGGCATGAAGTCCTTGCTAAGCGAGGTGTTATCGAATGGCCGCTGGTGATTGGCAGGCTCCTCACCCCCCACCACTACCTCCATATACACCTCATCGGTTATCTTAGCCATATCTGTGAAGAAACAAATGCACATTAAGACATCAGATTCACCCACCACCCATAAAAGCAGATACAATTCCTTCCAAAAGTACTGGAACAGCAAGGCTAAGCCTTTTGCTGTGTACTGAAGATTTCGGGATTTGAGATCAAAAGATTCATGCAAGATGACACGTGAACTGCAGCTTTCATTTCCTGATGTTTTAAATACTAAATAAGCTTAAAACATGGTACTTTTTACACTCTCTCAATACTCAAAAATATTGGAACATGCGACTGGCACGTGTTTCTCAGCGTACCGTTAGATTGATTGGTTAAGCAATTAAAAGCTCTGAATGGCTACTCCTGATCACAGAAGTGCCACAAGCATTTCCATAAACTTCTGCAGGTTAAGTTGCGTTGGTGAGAAAGGGGTATAAGCTGTTCAAATTAAATGAAATTATGTGGAAATGAAACCTAAAAATTCTGATCAATTACCTCATACAGCTCTGGGTACAATAGCTGAAGAATGTATCATGTAAATTTGTTTCATATCAGGCAATACTGATCATGAGTATATACTACATGGTCAGATATATATGGATTAAATATTAATATTATTGTAAAAAAAAAAAAAAAAAAAAAAACCTTGCTGTATTGCTGTTCCAATACTTTTGGAGGGGACTGGGCATAAAAACCGAGTCAGCCTGGCAGGACTCACTCATGTCTTCCTGATTCTGATTGGCTTCTCCCACAGGCATGAGGACCATTTTGTCACTGAGTGCAGATGGGTCCATCAACTCCACGCTTTCGTCCACGTCAATATCAGCGTCCCCAATGTCCACAGTGCCACCTGCAAAATATATAACAGAAATGATGAAGGAGCGTGGGCTCAGTCAATGGAAACAATGGCACGTATTAGAAAGCAGTGTTTGGATTTTAATATCACACCCATCCCCCCGAGCGGACAAAAGCCAGTCTCACCCAGGTCTTCATCTCCCGAGTCAGCCTTCAGGATATAAACCTTGATGACCTCTTGACCCTCATCATCCTCCTTTTCTGCATCATCCTGCTCCTCTAAAGTGCCCTCACTTGTAACTTTAGCGTCATCGCTAATCTTCCCAGGTTCTTCCACTAGGAAAAAACAAAAAACA
The DNA here is from genome assembly GCA_030014195.1 of Neosilurus mollespiculum. Classification (NCBI taxonomy): domain Eukaryota; kingdom Metazoa; phylum Chordata; class Actinopteri; order Siluriformes; family Plotosidae; genus Neosilurus; species Neosilurus mollespiculum. Next base: position 16,736,760 of record JAQMYF010000025.1, on the reverse strand, counting down.
GGGAAGTGGGAGATAAAAGTAATTACTTTCTTTGCATGCATCACTGCATAGAAGTGGCTTCTTTAGCTTTGTTAACAAATCATAAAAGCTAACAGTTCCTATTGCTTCATATAAAGATTTCTTTTGGTAAAGCTGAAACACATGATGTCACATCAATGAACTTGGACCACTCACAGGAAATCATGAGGTAGTTTTCGCACACATCCGGGTCCTCCTGCACCTGTGAGGAATTCAAGACGTCCTCCAGAGCTATCCCCGGTGACATCACACATGTTCCCACAGTGATCGTGCCCAGGCCTTCCTCCTCCTCCTCATTGTCCTGAACATACTCAGCCACAACATCTCCCATGGCATCCTGGATAACCAGTTCATCTGGGGAAAAACTGTGCACTGCTATCCCATCATCCTCCACTCCAGAGACCAGTACTGTCTCATGTAATTCCACTGCCACCTCATCCTCCTCAGCTTCACCATCCCCACCTGAAACACGAACAGTTAAGCTGCTGCTATATCAACACGCTTTATTTAAAAGGTATTATCTGCACTTGGCTGCTTTTCTTCAGACATACACTGTACTTCATATTTACCTGACCCATGGAAGATGATCTTGGGCTGGTGGGAATGGGGAGAGAGGGTCGTCACATCCTCATCCATCGACCCCCTTGCTCATAATATTTTAACTCCTGCCAGAGCACAACACCAAAGAAAACATCAGTCAAAAATCTTCACTGCTGCAGGCTGAACTTTTTTAAGTATACTGTATAATGTTTTTGCATTTGTAAAAACACAAAACAGTATATGACATTAAATCACCCAGCTAAACTTGAATGATTAAAAAAATAAGTATGTAGAATTAGGTTTCAGAATCTTAAAAATAAATAAATAAATAAAATGAAAATAAAAAGTTCTCTCTGCTATTAGATGCTTTTTGGGCGGGTCTGCTAAAGGCACTAAAACCACGCCCACTCACATAAAAGGTGCAGATTTTAAAGTTTGTGTATGCCTTCTGACTTTCATCTGCAGTACAGATGCATTCAGCACATGTGCTGTTGCTAAAGGCAGTGTTCAATGGTTAAATTGCAATGGCAATCCTTGTGTAACATGTCACCGGGGGTGATTTTCCACGCAACTTTATGTTAACTTTAAATTTGTGGTGACCTTGAAAAGTAGGTTCACTTTATAATGGCATTATAATTTGCCACTAGCAGGATGAAGTCTGTACTAAAGGATGAGGGTGAATTATCCCAGGATACATTTTAGGTTACTTTCCTCTATGAAACAATAATAAATTCATACTGCAATTGACATTCATGTACTTAAATCTGAACTGTGCCACTTAAAAAAAGTTATCACCATCCCATTAGTTCAGTGTGTGTGGTGAGAGGGGAGGCGAGGGTTGGGACGGGTTATACTGAATACGAGCCTAAGACTCCAATGATCAAAGGGGAAAAAATCAGAGGAATATTTTCCTTTTATAGATGATACAGGTTCTTCATTAGGATGAGGACGTTTAAACCAGGGGGCGTGGCCTAAGAGGAAAAGCATGCACTGACAACACCGTAAATGGCGCTTCCTTGTTACCGCTAATTTATTTTTCCATACCCACATTCCGACAAATATCGACTACTATGCTAAGATTGGTCAGTAAGTTATTCTCGTAAGTAGGTATGACCTAACCACCAATAGAAGTCTAAAGCGGAGAATACCACTAACCAATCGTAGTGCAGAAGGCGGGATTAACCGGAATGTGGGTGAGGTTAAAAGAAAAAACAGGGTCCAAGGTAAACACGCCCATTTTTTATGCCTGCCGCCATATTGGATTAATAAAAATGATCGATAAACGTGCATTTAATGTGCTTTACAACCAGAATACAAATTTGCAACGCGCATTTATGGTCTCTTTTATGTATTATAACGAATTGTATAACTAAAATTTGAACTTCGGTTGTATGTTTGCACCAGCGGCCTAAATGAGGCCTCCGGAGGCCTTTGAGTTGATGCTAACGAAGGCCCCAACTGTCATAACGCCGCTAATCCTTTAAACTGGTCAAACAAGAGAAAAAGCATGAACTTCTCCACCGATATCAACCCGTACAATCCACGCGCTACTGAATATTAAGCGGTTGAAGGAAGTGTTAAGCATCTATGGTTGTGCAGCGGCCTACCTTTTTCACACACCGCCTCCAGGCCGTACGCTTTCCCCAGACTCGGCCAGAGCTCAGGCGGGGAGTTTGTGTGAGCAGGGCGGGCCAGAGCGGCGCTGGGAGGGCGGGGCCGAACTCCGCACTCACACCGCCGTCAGGGGCTAACGCCGTAGCATTTATTATTGACACGCAGCGTATCGTCGCTGCTTTTTTTCTCTTTACAGAATATCATACCAGATAATACATATTCAAAACAAATAACGTTATAACGCAACGTAGAAATAATATAGTGCACAGAGGCCCTGAGAGGGAGGGGCCGAATGTTCACGAACAAAAGGCCAGAGATTCACTTGCATCCAAATCCGGATGTGAGAAGCCTGTTTATTGTATATGCATTAAAGTGAAACAAACACATTATTACCTCTGATAGCACATCCAGACAATAACTCGAAAACATTCTCCTCCTAAAACAAAAGCTTTATTTTAAAGTGTGGCGACCAAAGTAATACCAGGGGAAAGTTTATAGTTAAAAGAGTGCATAAGTGAAGAGGAGCGCGCACACACACACACACGCGCGCGCGCGCGGCTTATTTCTGTTAGCAACCCATAGCAACTCATATCAGTTAAAAACAAACCGTTAGCGTGAGTTGGTGCTAACAGAACCCTGAGGGAAGGAAACAAATCACATCCAGAATAAAGTCAGTAAACCATTTCAGGGAGTGTTATGAGAGCTATAGGTGTAGGAAAGCTGGATATTTATCGACCTAAAGTATCTGTAGATTTATTGTACAAGAACCCCAGTCTATAACTACCCAGGATGCCTGCACCTTATAGATCTTATGTATCTATTATTGCTTTGAGTTGCACCTAGTGCACATACATATGATGGAAAACTGGTATTTGGTTCAGTGTAGCTTCTAATAAGCCACAAATATGAACATGTTGAAGTCATGTATTAGATCTCCTAGAAATAAGCCGGATGTACTACAGTTTGGGTTTTTGTTTTTTACTTCAGTACATGAACTGGTCATCTTTTAACAGTAGAAGAGCTGGTAACTTATAAAATCTCACAGATCTTGTAATTTCTTATGTCTGTAAAACACCAGGAACCATATTAAGAGAAATGACATTAAGGCAGGGGAGGTATAACAGTTTACTGCAAGAAGGTCCTGAGTTCAAGCCCCAGACTCAGTGAGGGCATTTCAGTGTAGAGTTTTCATGTCCTCTCCGGTTTCTTCCCACAGTCCAAAAGACAAACACATTAGGCTAATTGGCTGCTCCAAATTGCCCCTAGGTGTGAGTGTGAATGGTTGTGTGTGTGTTTGCTCTACAATGGACTGAGTCGTCCAGGGTGTGCCCAGCCTTCGCCCAGAGTCGTCTGAGATAGGCTACAGCCTGCCTGCGACCCAAATTGGATTAAGTGTCTGACAAGTAAACGAACGAACATGTTATAAATATTATGCATGCACCCAGTAAAAGCTGTACCTGACTGGATCCACAAAACATCATGCCACATTTTTGATCCAAAGTGTTTTTATTAGTAATCACTGAAATATGTTGACATTTCTGCAGTAAACCTCCTTTTTCTTTCTTTAATTTTTCCCCCAGCAAATACAGCTCTCTTCCCATATTGCAGTGTAAATGAAATCAGTCCTGCTGTTGGGATTGGCGTGGATTTTAAAATACAGGTGCCGATGCCTGTGCAGCTCCAACCTCAGCACTATTGTGAAAATGCTTTGATATTTATGCCATATGGTTTAAGAACACTATCCTTTTATTCCACTGTAAAATCCTCATTCATCATCCACTGTGGGTGCGATGGTTACTCCTCTCCTGATTTGACCCCAGCCGATTAGACTAGAACCAGAGAAAGACAAAAAAAAAAAAAAAAAAAAAAAAGAGTAAATATTACCAACACCAGAAATAAAACATTAATCAAAACTCTTAAACAGCTGGTAACTTATTCAGGCTCCCCAGCTGTTGCTAAACAACTTGCATCTATATGAAATGTCTGTGTTTACAAGTTGCTTACCGCCAATGTTTCTCCACTCGGCGACTCAGAGCGATCTTCTCGCCCACCTCTGTACACACAGGGTTAGTGAGCACAATTTTGGCCAAATCAGCTTTAACTGCACTCACACGGCCTCCCGTTGATAACGATCCAATGTTCACCATCAACACCTCATTTTTCGAAAGCTTCTGGACCTTTTGTGCAAATCAGAAGTATCGACAATAAATATCATCTTTAACCCTTATTACACAAGGCTTTTAATCACGGTACACAGCAGCAACTTTGACCAGATTAGGAGCCGGTCACGACTTTCACTAATCAAAGCACCATTGGTCCAAATGTAATGGTATACTATTGTACACAGAGAGAGAAGGGGAAAAAATATGTTCATTAATGATTGATTTTATTTTATCTTTTGGTTCATTTCAAGCTCCTCTTACAGTCATTTTATCAATGATGCTTATTGGGAATGTGATAAAATGGTGTGACAAGAGTTCTTAAGAGTGTAAAACACACTTAATCAGTGTCTGTGTAAACCAGAGTGGGCATTTCATTCACCTTTGCTGCTTTCTTGTCACCTTCAGTGCGGACACCCAGCAGCCTTCTCAACAGGAAGTAGGAGATCTCAAGCTCGGTGAAAATCTCAGGCAGCGCACCGACAGCACCAAGGACCTGACCGACCATACGGTCCGCTCTGCACAGCGTCGGGTCGATTTTAGTGCCCACACCTACCACATCACAAACAAGTGCATGAATGAAACTGGCTACAATGAAACAGTTAAAAAAATGATTGCTGGCCATGTGTACTGTGCATCAGAGCACTGAGACTTGGCAGTTTTGTTTTCTATACAACACACACCAGCGTTGTGTGTACAGAGCAATCAAGCTTGAAATGAAATTCCCCAGTATAGAAAACAGCACAGGGAGAAGTGCCACCATCTTGGAATTACTAAGTTCACATGACAATCATACATCAATGCTTTCCCTACAGTATAATGTGAAGACTATAAAAGCAATATAAAAGTGTTTTACAATCAATCTGTTTTGAGGTGTTAAATAAGTGCTTTTTATATTTTATAATATAATATTTTTATAATATTTAGTGTGAATAAAAAGGCAAAAATGGTAGGAATACAACTGTTACTCGTTACTTTTCTTGAGTACTTGATTATTTAAATACTCTCTGAGGATAATTAATACTTATTTGCTGAAGGTCTTGAGTCATTAAATTCAGTGACCTTGACTAAGCCTGGGGTAAATATTTGATTTAGAATATACTACATACGAATATAAGCAAAAAGCTTACAATAAAACAAGACTTTTTTGATTTATTAAAAAAAAAAAAAAAAAAAAAAGCAGCAAATACAGATCATGACAGACGCATGAGCTCTGAGCACTTTCAGGGTTTCAGTATTCACTATGCAAAAACAAAGAAAAGCAAAATGAAATTATATTTTTAAAAGTTTATTTCTACATATTTTAACCATGACAGGCAGGTCAGGTAAGCTCTACTCTCTTCAATCTGAGCTAATCATGGTGTAGCTAATGGTGTTGGTTTAGCCTACTCATTCAGAGTTTAGTACATACTACACAGAAATGGAAGTAAACCACATCTCTGGAAAGATGTTTGAGTATATACTATGCAGAAACAAACTAAAACAAGATTTTCATGGCTTATATTTTATATTTTACTGCATGATAATGACGACGCTGTCTGCTTCAGGTGACTTTGGCAAACTGCGAGTTCCCGATGTATTAATTCATGCATTATCCACTCAGAATATATTTTTAAACCTGAGATAGTGGACCAATAAGATCGTGCTATTCCCATGTAGTATGCACTTGTATAATTCACTCATTCATTTTCTGAAACGCCTAATCCTAATTAGGGTCGCAGGGAGGCTGGCGCCCATCTCAGCCGAGTCTGGGTGAGGGCAGAGTACACCCTGGACAGCACGCCAGGCCATCGCAGGGCAGAAACATGCTGACGGCAATGCAACCTACTCTTTACGTAAATAAGCAATGTTATTTTACATTCCTCTCACCACAGACAGTGAGACATGGCTGGCCTTTGATAACCCAGTTAGCTAAACTCGGGGACAGCAGTGACAACTCGGTGACAGTGGGGCTTGAACCCCCGACCTTGGGATCAGTAATCCAGCACCCTACCACCAGGGCACCACCACCCCGGTGCACTTGCATAATATAAATAATTATTTCATTTTAATGATTTAATGAAGCAAAACAGACTGTAAGATACAAAACCATCGAATGGAAGGCTCTTCTGTGGACATCACCATATTTCATCTACATAACTAGCTTAGACCTAAAATAGGATGTCAACTTGTCTGTCTTTAAGAACAGACAAGACTTGCCTTTAAAAAATACTTATATGATCCTCACTGTTTAAATTTCTAACAACTGCCTGAGATGTTAAACAAATGTCTCGAACAATGTTTGCTACTTATACCCTTTAGCATGTTAAAGGTAGTTTTTGGTATGAATGAAGGCCTCATTTCAAGGATTCAGTGTAATGTGTAAATTAGATCTAGTTAATGAATCCCCAGAGTGTTTACCTTTCAGGCCTCACTTCATTCATTCCACAGAAGGTCAACACGATAACTAAGTAAAATTTCAAATATGATTTCACTTTTGTCCACACCTTTTTTTTTTTTTGTTTGTTTTGTTTTTGAATTATTGATAGAATTTGTAGAATTTGTCAATTATTTGTAGGCATATGAAACAGTAAACAGTTATAAGATTTAAATTCTCCCATGGGGGCACCATTGTAATGCGAAAAGTTGAGCATGACTGACATTGAAGAAAAAATTCCACAAAAGTGATTGCATTAAATATATACGTATGTGTACGCACACGTAAATGAGTAGACACCTGTCTGATGGATGTAAATATAATGCAGTATTATGTGCAGATATGAATAGGCTTATTTTACTCAAGTTCACAAGTTTAAATCTGATTTGTTCATTTAATACCTCTATGCCGTTATTATTGCAGGCTAATGCTAATCATCCCACGCATTTCAACAGATTGCAGCTTGTAGATTTTTTCATATACTGTTTTAATCCTGCAAGGGAAACGCAAGTGAAAACCACCTAATGATGAAAATATACACATTTTCAATGTTACAGAAGAATCTGGAAGGCTTTCCTATCATCTTCATCTGCTCAACCTGGGGTCGGGTCGCAGGGGCAGCAGCCTAAGCAGTGAGGTCCAGACGTCCCTCTTCCTAGCCACTTCCTCCAGCTCTTCTGGGGGGACACCGAGGCGTTCCCAAACCAGCCGAGAGACGTAGTCCCTCCAGCGTGTTCTGGGTCAACCTCGGGGTCTCTTCCCGGTTGGACATGCCCAAAACACCACACCAGGGAGGCGCTCAAGAGGCATTCTAATCAGATGCCAGAGCCACCTCAACTGGCTCCTCTTAACACTTTCTTTTCATTTCTTTTAAAATACATATGTAAAATACTGAGAGCATACAGATGTTTCATCACAGGATATATTACTAAAATATTCTTTAAAGATTTTTCCACGTACCTATAAGACCACCAGGTGCGGCATATTGGAGGTCATTGTGCTCAGCAAACAGTGAGACAATCTTGGAGAAAATTGGTTTGCACATGAGCTTCCCTTCATGGTCCTTAGAAACAATACCAGGTCGGACTTCGATCTCCTGTCCCACCTTGAAGGATAAACATAAAGCACTAGTAATTAAAAAAAGATATGAGAACTGAAAGTTCATCACTCAGATCGTATGCATTTAATGACAGTTAAAGTCTTGCTCTCCACCATGTGTTCCTTAATTCAGTTTCATGCACTTCTTAAACTTTGGGAAGTAAGAAACACTCAATAGAAGAAGAAAAAAAACCTCTATACAAGAAAACCACTTGCTAGCCTTTAAAGTAAAAAAAGATAATACTACATTTTTGTATGCATTATTTTGAAGACCAAGCATATAAAGAAACATCTCAAAATAATTTAGATACATTTTATATTACATTTATCATAATATATATATATATATATATAGATAGCATAAAATATTTTTGCAGTGTTCGTGGGCAATGAATGACATATTGACATCGGTCAAAGTCAAATCGCACGCTTTCTTCGTAGAATCTAGCAGAAAAGTGATGCACTACTAGTACAACTGTCTTGATCTTTTGTCCACATGCCATGATCTCAAGTTTACATGTGTTTGTCCTCACTATCTTCATTAGTTAAATATTCTGGCTTGTACATGTACAGGTGAATTTCACTACTGATACATTTTGTAATGCATTGGTGATTATATTATAATTTAGAGTTAGTGAGATCAAACTTTTTAATACAAGTTTTAATTCCACTTGTAATAGAAAGAGCTTCCCCATGTTACTAGCAAGCAGGCAGTAGGTCTGCTCCAAGTATCCAAGCTGCAGACAAAATGTCGACATTAATAAATTCAAATTATTAAAAAATAAATA
>JAQMYF010000025.1:16648707-16686039 GCA_030014195.1 Neosilurus mollespiculum | reverse complement strand
GTTGCCCACTCATCAGGCTTGTCGGGATAAAATTGTAGTACTGTTATTTTTTTCCACATACGTTTGCTGAGACGAAGAAGAAGAACAAGAATAAAGGTAGATGAAGGAGAATTAGGAGTTCAACATCCACCGACACTTTGGGTGTCCCTCCAATAGATGATGGTGCATCTGAAAACGTGACCGATGATACCATGGACACAGCCAAGGATTGTCCTCCCAACCTGCATTTCAGTCCAATGAAGCAACCCCTCTTGGAATTTGAACATGAACAGTTATACAGAGAGACAGACAATCTACGGAAAGAAAGGGATGAGCCACCGGCTAAAATTGAAGCTCTGGAACAACTGCTTGAGGATACATCATTTTCATCAGCTGCTTTTGAGGGGGTTGAGAAGAAATCCGTTTTTATGACTGGTTTTAAATGGATGACATTCATGCATTTGCTTTCATTTCTCAGTACATTTTTTGGTCACAAAAGTGTTATTAAAGATAGCTTGACTCTCCAAGAGGAGCTGTTTCTTACTCTTGTTACACTTAGACATAATATACAATTTGAGTGTCTAGCTTTCATCAAAGAAATTCCGAAGTCCACTTGCACTGATTTTTTTTGGAAGTGGATTGACTTAATACATGCCAAGGTTAGTTTCATGGTTAAGTGGCTAGAGAGGGAACAGATATTTGAAACCCTTCCACCAGTGATCCGTGTAAAATTCCCTTGCTTGACTTGAATTGTTTAGAAATTTTTATAGATGCACCGAGGGATTTACTAGCTTGAGCACAGTGTTACAGTAATCACAAGAGACACACAACCATCAAGGTTTTTGTAGGTTGTAATCTGCTGGGAACGGTTACTTTTCTTTCTCAAGCTTGGGGCGGACGGGCTTCCAATGTCCAAATTGTAAGAGTCTCTGATTCTAAATATCATCACCCTAGTGACCAAATTTTGGCAGATCGTGGCTTTACCCTTGCTGAAGAGTTTCCAGCAAATTGTAGCTGTGAGCTCTTGCTACCTGCCTTCACCAAAGGCAAGAAGCAGTTACGTGCTTCAGAAGTTGACATGTCTCGCAAAATTTCATCTGTAAGAATTCATATACAAAGAGGTATTGGTCTGATGAAAAACTGATTCACCATTTGGCAAGGCAGAATGCCAAGATTGGTTCACAGTTTGAAGGATGAAAATCTTGATAGCCCAATAGCAAGATGTGATAAAATTATCGGGGTTTGTGCTGCTTTAACAAATATGGAGATGGAATTGTTTATCAATATTAGAACGACTGTGTAAAACATGTGCATAAAGTTGCTTGAAGGACATTGGTTTAGGGACAATAAGTCCTCTGATGAGCTTTTTATAACCATAGAAAGTTTCATATTTGAATATGGTTTTGTATGATTATTACAGTACTTGGTGAGGTATACATTGTTTCCACTCACTGAACATGAAATATTCTGAACTGGTGTGATTATGTAAACAAAAACAGAAAGTATACATTACACACATTAAAACATTTTACTATAATAAATATTGAAAAGAATATCTGTCTTGATTAATATGATAATAGACAAGCACTGAAGTGACCCAAGAGAACCTGTATCACAAATCAGTGCTACAATAAGGGCACTTTATGGAAATTTTTTAAGTATTACATGTAATGGTGCAGACTATTTTGTGTTTGCCCACAATAAACTGGTCTGTTTGCACTGTTATTAATTTTACCAGTGTATTGGGTAAGCTTCCAGTATAAATAAGTATATTCAATGTGAGTCAATGTGATGCTAGAGTGGACTTTTCTTTTGACTTTTTATGCTTTGTTCCTGAATCTTTCACATGACAGGACCCTTAGTGACTTGCGGAATTTTTTTATCTGTCTGGGCTGTTGATGTTTGCAGAAAATGTCATTGTGGCCTGCAAAGCCACTGAGCCCCACAGCAGTCTTGCTACTTGTTGCAAGACCCTTCAGGAAACTTTCTTGTTCATCACTCGCTGCAGGAGGAACTGCCTGCATTAAGATTGCCTCTGGCTTCTGCACTGTAGTATCTGATCTTGGCAACCAACTGAGGCTGGATGTTCTTGGTAAATGTCACTCAGATTTTAATTAAGGAAATCGGTGAGTCAAGTGGGCTAATATCTCACCCACTACACTCATATTTAACTTTAGTTACTGTACGCAATGACAAGTTTACAACTGTTATAAATATTCCACAGGAATACCAGGTTTACGTTAATAGGCTGGTGTATAATTATAAATGCCATCCGTACAAAAACTTATTTAAGAACATGGCTAGTCCTTTTCCACACAGGGCTAGCTTTAGTTTTTGCCTTATTTCCAGTATTTTTATATTTTTGTCTGGATTGTGTGAGGCGAATCATTCCAAGCACTTGTTATCACTAAGTTTACCTTTGTAAATATATCTCAACTATTAGGCGTGGTCTGTTTTGGTTGGATTTCTTTGTGTGAATTTCATGGCAGTAGAATACTGTCTGTTTCAGTTGATATAATGACATATTCTGTAATTTATTATATATATATATATTATATGATATATATTATATATCATTTATTATATATATGAAATGCGCTTAACTAAAGAGCGAAATATGTACACAGGGCAGATTGTCAGTTTTTAATAACGTGAACACAACGCTGTTTATAAACAATGAGAAGGCGAACCTTCCTTGTAGACGTTTCCCATTAACACCAAACCCTCGTCGTTTACAAAATACTTTCAATTCCTGGACTTTCCACCTTTTAAAGTCGTCTACACGACACTGGTTGCTCACGTCCATGTTGCATTCCCACATTTACACAGGAACGCTCATTCAGAACTCCTCGCCCATATCCGCTAGAATATAGACTCGGACATTATGCACGCCAAGACTTCTGGTCCTTTCAAGATATTCAGATGGGAGTGATCCTCAAAGACAAACCCCCCCCCTGAGTTTTTAGTGAATAATCTCATTATTATCATAAAATATTACATACAAGAATGTCGGTATGCCACCACCCCCGCCACCCCCCATGGCTTGCTCTTAAGAATGATCTCTTCTTGTTACAAAAATGTCTGAAACAAATAAATAACCCCCATGCAAATAGATTGCACACGTTTATAGCAAAATTTAACCTTTCCTAAACCCGTGTATTTAACTAGTATTGACTCACTTGTTTATTTGATTTGATTTTTTAATTATTTATTTTATGTTCTTTTCACTCTTTCTTCATCTTTGTATTTGTTGTATGTTTTTAAATGTGATAAATACCACTGCAAATATTTTTTAATTTAGATGTTCAAAGGATGTGTAATCAAAATTTCAAATGTATAATAATTATGGTTACGGTTAAGTTTGTCATTGTTGATGTAATGTTTATTTAATATAGTTAAAAAAAAAACAACATTATGTGCGCCATATTTGGGGACTACTTTTTTGATCTTGTGACTACATGGCCAAAATGGCATCACTGACACAAGAATACCACGTTTGTGTGCTGAAAGTAAAATAAATCGAGGTACATACACCATTTTAATAGCAATTAACTTTTACTAATACATTTGTGATGCGATATTAAGTTATATAATCAATTATAAACATATTTCAGAGGGATCTACTTTTGCTCTCTTTTGTTTGATGCATTGTGATGACTGTAGTGCGGTAACCGCACCACAATACAGCATGAGCATGATGTGAAGGATCCCATAATGCATAGATGAAGATGAGAGATGAAAAATGATTGGCATGAATATATGAAATATAGACAGTATTTATATAAAAAAAACATATATAGTATTATATAAATATATAATAAAAAGCAATGTTCACAGTATAAAAATATGCAATAAGGACAGTATAACAGTATGGTGGAAAATGGCACAAACTGCAAAATATGTGCAAAATATACAGAGTATAGTGCAAATGGCAAAAACTGTGCAAAATGTAATAAATTGAGGTTTAAAGTGGCATTAGTGCAGAGAGTAGAACAGACTATAGATTTGTGCAATCTATGAATTTAAGAGTCTGATGGCCTGGGGGAAAAATCTGTTTGTGAACCTTGTGGTTCTGCACTGGATGCTGCAAAATCTTCTTCCGGAGGGCAGAAGTGAAAAATGTCCGTGCTGGGGGTGTGAGGCATCCTTGATGATGTTTCTGGCCCGAGACACACATCGCTGAGGGGCGATGTCCTGCACAGAAGGAAGGGAGCACCCGATGATTTTCTCAGCTGTCCTCACCACTCTCCTCACGTTCCTCCAGTCAGCAGCAGTGCATCCGCCGCACCACACAGAGATGCAGTTAATGAGGATGCTCTCTACAGTACTCCTGTAGAACGTAGTGAGGATGGGCGAGGGCAGGTGGGCTCTCTTCATCCGTCTCAGGAAGTGCAGGCGCTGCTGTGCCCTCTTAACCAGAGACGCAGTGTTCACAGACCAAGTGAGGTCGTCTGTGATGCGCATCCCCAGGAACGTGGTGCTGCTAACCACCTCCACGGCCGTGTTGTTGATGAGAAGAGGAGCGTGGCTGGGCTGGATCTTCCTGAAGTCCACGATGATCTCTTTAGTCTTGTCAGGTTGTTGTCTCCACACCATCTCACCAGCTGCTCCACCTCCTCTCTGTACGCCAGGTCGTTACCATCTCTGACTGTTGTGTCATCAGCAAACTTCACAATATGGTTAGTGGCAGACCTTATTAGCATTCATTAATTCAATTTCTTCGCTGAATAATGAGAATTAGAGTCGCAGGGAGGCTGGCAGACACTAGTACACAATATTTACACAGTCCCACCTACATCACACCGATTCTCACGTGGAAATGTGCTCAGGTAAGTAAATACCTGGGTACTCCACACCTGGCCATTTCAAAGGGTTGTTACTCTGGTCGCCTGTATGGGCAACATTCAACCCAACTAAATATAACTTCTGTTTATGTCCCTCAAAAGCCTCAGGCACCAACTCGTCCTGGTTTTGGTACACTTTGGACTCAGAATAACTGAGACTGTGCACCTGTACTCACTGGTAGGAAAACAACATTTTCTTGGGTTTAAGATGGCGGCCAGGTCGCCACGTGATTGAGACGTCACGTCGATAGCTGATGTTTCTATGGGTTACCGTGCTTTTAGTTAGGCTCTAGCCCCGCCTGTTTGGATCGAACTCTTGGTGGAAAAATCCCAGTCTTCTGTCAGGGGTTGTTTGTACAGGAGCGGAGTCGTTTAAATCAGTGTTTTTCTCTTTGACCTTCATTAGCTTCGGATCCTGATACTATTCCGCGGTAAGTGGACTTAAAACAAACAAACAAACAAACCAACCAACCCCAAACCGTTCTGTATTTTGACACAAATGCTTTCATTGAGCTCAAAAAGAAGCAGCACCAACATCCCTGCAAAGAAATGCAAACAGCAGCGGATTTCAGGATGAACAATAATACCGAATGGTGGTTATCTATCTCTAAGTGTCGGCTGGTTAAGTAAATTAACTGCATTTACTAACCGAAGTGCTTTGTGTGTTCGAGTCGGGTTGTAGTACTAGGACAGTTTATGACGGTTGGATTATAGTTGTTATTAAACCCGCGTGCACAAGATGGCGGCCGTGTTGGAGCGTCGCCTGGACACGTCCTCAGATCAGAGCTCAGTTCATCATATTCAAATACAGGTTTTCTCCCAGGATACAGTTATAGTAAACTTTTAGTCCCCAGGATATTGTAGAATGTTAGTAAGGGGCCCATTTCAACTGCTACTCGTTAGTTTTTCGGACATTGTGGACTCCCGGTGAGTGTTGAAGTTGTTTGGCGCTGGTTTCAGGCCGCAGACACACCTGGGTGGAAAACCCAGCACACTGAACAGGTTAAAACGACGCCATGTTTCACCTCTCAGGACGTTTTGTCCGCTGAGATATTACACAAACTCGTCTCCATGGTGATGTTGGTCATTTGTAACCATCATGCTAGCAAGAGAAGTATAAAAAGCGTTTTCTTTCTTAAACTGCATAGTGTGAAGTCTGTGTGTTTCGACTGATTTAACAAATAAGTAATTGAAGTATACAGTATAGCAAACTTGAAGGTGTCTGCTGGTTTATATAAGTTTATTCCTGAGGCTGTGAGCGGCCATGTTGGATTGACGTCATGCAGTAAACAAGGATACATGGTGTGGATGAAGACTGCTGCAAGTGGATGAGCAGGAAGTAAAAGCTGAGGTTGGAAATGAGGTGTTGAACCCATCAGCTGTTTTCTGTGAGCGTTTTAATTCCAGATGTAGTAGAGGTTATAAAGGCTGGATTATACTCTATTAATCGCACGTACACAGTATGGCTGGCTGGAGCGTGGTGTAAAGTCCTCGGAAATAAGTAGCATTTAAGGTCAGTTTGTGTGCTCACTAATTAAACAGAATAACACTAGCATCTTTTGAACCGCTTATTCCTACTTAGGGTCGCGGGGAGGCTGGCGCCCATCTCAGCCGACTCTGGGCGAAGGCGGGGTACACCCTGGACAGCTCGCCAGGCCATCGCGGGGCCCAACCACTATACATATGTTATATAATCCACTTTGGCTTATATTAATGCACAAAAAAAATAACTAAAGGGAGATTTGGTGCTTCCAGCTAGAAACTGATTGGCTAAGGTTCACATCTGGCTTTGATGGTCAAGTGTATACAGACTTTTAGCCATAAGGTCGATGTTAATACTGTGTTCATAGAATAAAACAAATTCTGACTTCTGGACTTCTGACTACACACAGTGCAATGTCTTTACTTTGTGTAAATTCTACATCACAATAAGTTTTCTTTAAACATACCATATAAAGACATATTTCAATTTTTAGATGGCAAATGAAGCCAGACCATGCCCGTGTGACATTGGGGACAAGATGGAATATGGCTGTCTTGGCGAGGAGGTTCAGATTAAGCACGTTAAAGCTTATGTGGTGAAACCTAAAGCACCAACCAACAAAGCAGTCATTGTAATTCAGGACATTTATGGATGGCAGCTCTCCAATACACGATACATGGCTGATATGCTTGCTTCAAATGGATATGTGTAATATATTTTTTATTATGCCAAATTAATCACAAATGTGTTTCAGTATGTGGCAAAATAGGCATTTATGAAAAGAATGTTAATTGATTTGGGGGGGAAATTTTAAATAAGTGCACAGCTTTGATTAATTTAATCACAATTGGTATCTTGTGCAAGTATAGAATGGAGTTTGTGGGCTTACCTGTTTCCTCCCTGTTCTCTCTTGATTACAGTACTGTTTGCCCAGACTTCTTTCTTGGAAAGGAGCCATGGAGTCCTTCAACTGACTGGTCAAACTTTCAGGAGTGGCTTGAGGACAAAAAACCCACTAATATCAACAAGTTAATAATTATTTATGATGTTCAATATTTGGCGTGCTGTACGTTTATTGCCATACGTGTATGGCCAACAGTTTGTGGACACCTGACCTTCATACCCATACGTGTTTGTTAAACATCCCATTCCAGGTTTAACCCCCCCTCTCTTGTAATAATTGTCACTCTTCCAAGAAGGCTTACCATTCAATTTTTGTAAATTCACAGTGTGTCCATTTGGGCACAAGAAAACTTTACTTTAGACACTTTAGTGAGGTCAGGTAGTGATTATTTTCACCTAGTATGTAGTCACCTTTTCAATTCATCCCAAAAAGCAGTAAGGGCTCTGTTCAGGATACTTGATCTTCCATGCCAACATAGCAAACCATCTTTATGGACTTTAAGGCATTGTTCTACTGGAACAGGTGTGGGTCCCTGGGTTGTAGTAAAGGAAAATCTTAACATTTTACACAGCATTAACAGATTGGAGAAGGCCAGTGTATAGATGTGATAGTTGAGTGCCCACATAGCTTTGGCTATATAGTGTACAGATTTGACTGGTGTCTTCTAACAGTTGGGACCGGATTCAGGGTCAAGGATTTCAAGCACCGGACCACCATTTCATTTAACTTATTACTTGTGTGGTTTTATCTATCTAGAGAGGTGGATGTTGTTTTGAAATACCTCAAGGAACAACAAGGCGCTGAAAGGATTGGAGTGGTCGGGTTCTGTTGGGGTGGAGTGGCAACACACTATATAGCCCTCCAATATCCTGAAGTCAAGGCTGGAGTTTCAGTCTACGGTAACTCGCTCGTAGACTTTTAATATAAAGTAACAGTACTTGAATTTTTAAAGTCTTTTTGAACCTACTGAAATGTTTTTGTGTACCAGTCTTCTGGACCATTTAGATCAGTAAATAATTTTGAGTGTGTTTTTGAGTGAATATATGCCTGCCACACTGACATAACAGAAATCACTGCTAACACATTTCAGTGATGTTTAATCTCAAACCCTTTGAGAATCCAATGGTGCAAACAAAGAGAAGGAATTTGGTAGCAAAGGAGGCAACTGTAAACATGTTTTATGTATAGTATATAATGAGTTGCCTTGCCTATACGTTACCCTGGGTAACTTGCCTTAGTAGGTGCTTATCATGCTTAACCAAGCATTAACCATTTTGCAGGGATCATTCGAGAGCGTGAGGATCGCTACGAACTCAAAAGTCCGACTCTCTTCATCTTTGGTGAAAAAGACACCGTGATACCACTTGAACAGGTAAGTCAACAGAAATGTTGTAGTCAACAGAAATGATATAAAATATGTGTAACATGTTGTTTTGGTTTTTCTTTTAATTTTTAAACAAAGGTGGCATCACTTGAGGCAAGACTGAAGGACAAGTGCACAGTTGACTTCACAGTGAAGGTTTTCCCCAACCAAACTCACGGATTTGTGCATCGTAAACGAGAAGACATCAATCCAACAGACCGTCCATTCATTCAGGAGGCCCGGGAGGACATGATTAAGTGGTTAAATAAGTACATGCAAATTTAATCTGGTGTAGATTGTCAGGTTTAAAGTAAATGTTTCCGAAAGTTACACTCTTCACCCAAATTTTCTTGATTCAGAACATGACTGCAGTGTGAACATCATTTGTAAAATTACTGTGATGGAATTCATGACTTAAATACCACCCACTCGTAAATACACATGGATCACTAGCAACAGTTTTACATAAAGGTTGGAGAGAATTCCAGAATAAGTTTGTTTCCTGTATAAGTAAGCAGATAAAAGTTGGAGTAAATCTAAATAGTGGCATTTGGTTTACTTTTGCAACCTGTTGCCGTTGACCTTCAATATGAAGTCCAAAGAGCTGTCACTGCCAGTAAAACAAAAAATCATTAAGCTGAAAAATGAAAACAAATCAATTCGAGAGATCGCAAAGACATTAGGTGTTGCCAAATCAACTATTTGGTCTATTGTTAAAAAGGCAGAACACACTGGTGACCTCATGAACAACCACAGGTCTGGAAGACCACGGAAAACAACTGAGGGGGAAGACCGGAGAATTCTTTCTCTAGTAAAGAAAAACCCCTTCACAACAGTTGGCCAGATCAAGACCACCCTCCAGGAGGTTGGCGTGTCTGTGTCAGAGTCAACAATCAAGAGAAGACTTCACCAGAGTAAATATTGTTGGTCTACCGTAACCACTAGAGAAAGGAGGACCAAAAGAAGAAATAATGCCAAAAAGCCTGCAAGTCCCGAAACAACGTCTTATGAAGAGACAGCACAGGAATCTACTTTACCTGAATCAGGGGAAGAAGCAAGTAAAGAGAAGGGAGAGAACTGCTCATGACCTGAGTCCTTCCTCCTCTGAGCAGATTGGTACTGATAAACCAGTTTAAAAAATATATTCACTCATAGTGACTTTAAAGCACTTCTCTAAGTCGCTCTGGATAAAGTGTCTGCTAAATGCTGTAAATGTAAATGTAGTGTTACGGTGAGGGAATGTATGGCTACCTTTGGAGCTGGTTCCCGGTCTATTTGTTGACGTGACCACTGACAGTTGGAGCAGCATGTATAGAGTTATTCGATCCAGCCAAATGCTTCTAAACCTTTTGGATGGTGCTTCAGAGTGCAAATGGACACTGACCCCTAATGCATATTTTGAAAGCAGCCCAAGACATTTTCAGCCAACAAATGGAAGTTCTTAATTTGTTTGTTTGACATTACCGTATAGAAGTTTATTCTCCAATAATGGCATGTCTCACAGGGGTTTTGTTCCTCTTGTACCACAGCAGTTTGCCAAAGAATACAATTTATTAAAGAAAAATATATTGTGCTTTTTGTTTTGAGTTACATTGACAACGCTGTGGAACATCCGCAACTTATTTGCACTCATCTCTTGCGTTATAATAGCCATGAACCGTCTGCCCCCACAAGACTCACCTTACCCCCTTTTTTGTTGATAATACAAGAATGCTGCTTGTCATGTTTCTGGTAAACCATTGTTCTTTTGCTGAAGATTTCCCCCATGGTTGGAAACTTGTTGCAAACTGATCCTGGAGTTTCCTTCCTTAAATGTTAAATAAATAGCTCTTTGCAAAAGGCATCACCAAGCAAGTGAATATATGTTTTTAAATAATGGTACTTGTTAGAACAACAATAAAGCTAAAGAAACAAAGTCCTTTCCCTGTACATTTGTGGATTCTGGCCATTGCCACTGTTTTTGACACCTTATACATTCGAGACTATACGTCTTCACGTCTCTGCTTCAGATGTCCAGGTTGCATTGCTTTAGCTGTCAGTAAAAAGAGTGATACAAGTGGAGCTGATTCCTCCCACTGTTCTCATAATGATTCTTGTGTAGTCTGCCCTGAGCTGACCTTGATTTAATGATGGATGGTTATTGCACAGTACCCTGTTTAAATAATGAACCAGTAAACTTTTACAGTATGGAAAACATCTTGGACATCACCTTGATACTACACAAACCCACATCAAATGTGGCTGTGAGATGAGCCATAGGGTCACAGCACAGCTCTCAGAACTAAAACTGGTCATGGAGAAGCTTTACATCTTTGTAAGACTGAGTTTATGTCTGCAGTTGTCTGTATTAGAGATGGTGTCCTGATCATATCATTATATATTTTTAGACAGTGTAATGCTTTCACTTAGAACGACTAACTTTTGTACTATGCATTCTCTGCAGACATGGATGTACCCGGTTTGGCCAAAAGTATGTGAACACTTGACCGCCAACACTGGGCCATCTTCAAACAGTTGCTATAAAGCATGATGCATATCACTGAACAGGCTGTTGTTGAATGCTAGTGTTTATTCTGGTTTTGGCTAGAGTGTTTGTATGGTTTTCCTTCAATGGTAAAAAAATGCTCAGGGAGGGGGTCTGCACAGATTTTTGAACTCAACCCCACTGAACACCAATGGGACAAACTAGACTGCCAACATGACCCAGGCCACATTCCAAAGCCTACTGGAAAACTTTCCCAGAAAAGTTGAGGGCATCGTATTAGCAACAAGGGAAGTAAATGGAATGTGCTGTGATTTTTGAACGTATGGGTATTATGGTCAGGTGTTCACATACTTAACCATTACCAGTATTACGATACTTCGATTAGTAATATGTATACCAGATATGTGATGATCCACTGTGGGATTGTATTAAGAACATAGTTTCAAGACTGAAGATTTTTTATTTGTTTAGAGAATGTGGCTATCTTAATGATAATTGCATTATGTTCCTTGTTGGGTTTCTATCCTAAAGCTGTGTTATTTAAATTAGCGCTTAGCGCTCAGAGTGCTTTAATATTGTACTATTACTGGACTGCAGAACTAAAATCGCATCAATGGAAAAAATCTGCTATATTAAATGACCTAAAATAATTTTTTTGGCTAATACTTTGCTATTTTGACCATTTAAAAAACATAAATTGTCTAACGATTTTATTACCCTGACATTTGGTTCACTTTGCACAAGTACAGGTAATGAGAACAGTATTCAATTTCACCATACAATGCCTACAGGTATATCCTAAGTGCAGATATATTGTAATTATTAGGTAGTTTCTAATGCCAAAATCAGGTCCTAGAAAAGACCAGGCATTAAATGAGCTCTACACCTTGAAAGTACTGCTAGATAATGTTATGCTATGACCAATCCAAAACAGTTCATCTGCTGATTGCAGTCATCATTCTGTATGAACAAACTGATGGACAGAAGAACCCAGCAAATGTAAATTTACATATTTAGAAGATACTGTGTACGTATCACAAATTGAGGTGCACCTTGTGTTAGGAGGGACAATTAAATACTTAAAAGTACCCCACATTCATCTTCCATTAAATTTGACACGTGATTACAAACATGAAATGAACATTTTAATGGTAGTTTCTGCTCTACGCAGTGAACGAGTGCTGTATGAAATGATAAATAACACCAAATAATGACACTGCTATCAGAATGCATGAGATGTGATCAGTCCTGAGATTCGCCAGGATTTCTGATGTCATCAATTTTCAGGATCATCTTCACCACTTGGGTTGCTAGAGAAATCTGCTGTTTCTTTCCAATGAGGGTCTCAACCACATGCTGCTGCTTCATGTCTATGAAGGAAAAAAATATGATTATTGATTAATAATAAGGGGGGGGGGGAGGTTGGCTCCTCTACTTTTATATCAGCTCATATCATATATTGTGTGTACAGAAAAAAAAAAAAAAAGGAAGAGTATTTTATTGAACCAACAGGAAAATTCTCTACTTAAAAACAGCTCTGGAAGATACTAAAAAAGTAACAAAATTTGATAAAGCATTTGAGGGCAAGAATTTGTTTCCCCACCAAAGAACCTGTTGCTGCAAGTTTGCTGGCTTGTTTACATTCTTTATAATTTGTAGAAAAAAAATCTTAGATTATAAAAATTTAATAAAATATTAAATTGCTATATTTTTCAAAATCCAGTGAATGTGGATATAAAACACAATCTAATAACTCAATTTATTTATTTATTTTTAAACGAGGCCATTCTTTTTACATTCCTTGTTTTGTGGATCCACCGATGTTAATATCCATGATTATTAAAAAATGGATAAATAAAATTGGGGGAAATGTCTTTTTTTAATTCCCCTGGTTTTAACCTGCCGAACGAAACATTTCAACCCCAAGCCGGTCCTTCCATCGCCCTCTCACGACAGCTATTGTAACTACATCATGTACAACCAATCCTGAGCTGATGGCAACAGCATCAAAAGCTACCTGGGGACCCAGTCACTTTTCATACCACCTTCAGAGGCGAGATGAAAGAGGAGGTGTATGAAAGTATTTCTGGGGCAATCTCCTTTCTGAATGGCATGGAAAAACCTTGACAGTATGTGTCACTGGTCTGTTTGAAGTTTCAACAGAATATTCATAGCATGAAAAGTACTACATACACCATAACCTCAGGACAGACTACTGTATTCAAATTATTAAATGTTTAAATCAATTTTATATATAAATAAAATACCTGTTTTTAAAATGAAATTTTCTCTACATAGTAGAAATCCACCAAACAACAAATCAAACAAAGAATGGCCTTAAAGGATTTTTAAGTCCATAGTTGGGATTGAAATATTTGGAACAAACAAACAATTAGGTGAAGAATGATTAGGTCAACAATCTGACCCCTATTTTTACGCACAGTATCCAAACACCATTATTTATATTAAGGGTATAAATTTTTTAACCATCTTTATCAAACCAGAGAGGAGAAACACTGGTCGAACACATCTACATACCATTAGTGGACATACGCAGACAGTCGATTCCCAGTGCAGGGTTGTTTTCTTTGACTTGCTGAGCTCTGACCTTAGTCATGGTCTGGATGGGGTTCAACCCGCTGTTCTCTGCTAATGCCATGGGAATGACTTCTAGTGCGTCAGCAAATGCCCGCATGGCATACTGTTCCAGGGAGGGGCACTGTTGAGTTAAAGAAAACGGTCCTGTTATACATATGATGTTATCATGACTTGAGTGAAAAAACAAGACAGACTGAGATGGTGTGACTGAAATGTACCTTATCAGCAGCTTCATTAACAGCAAGAGCGCAGGAAATCTCAGATGCTCCGCCGCCATAAACAATACGGTTATCTCTAACCAGGTTACGGATGACACACAGAGCATCGTGGAGTGCTCTCTTAGCCTCTTCAATAATCTGGTACACCACAAACATTGGGGAGATTTTAAAAAGATGCACTGATGCCTGCATAGCTTATTATTCTTCTTTACCATTACATGCTGTGGGGATGAGCCAAAATAATTTGCCTACAAACTTCTAACACTCACCATTTTGTTTCCTCCACGGATGAAGATGGTAACAGCTCTTGAGTTCTTGCACTCCTCAATGATAAGCATACGGTCTTTAGTTGTACCGAAGCAGATTTCCTGCACCACACCAGCAGTGCCCAATTTCTCTGGAGTCAGCTCGCAGAATCTGGGCACAATGCGGCCGCCGGTGGCAATGGCAATCAGCTAAATTGGATAATTACAATAGTTATTAGGGGAGGGAATCACAGGGTACCTCACGATGCGATACTTGTCCCATGATACTGATATGGCGATAATCAATACGCTGCTAGATTATTATACAATGATGCAACAGGATATCTGTCTAAAGCCTAGCTCACATGTAAGCAATCACGGCCCTAACTGAATATATTTTCGGAGGTAGTCGGTCGAATATGAGGTAAATGGCCTGTTTTCGTGGTCTTGGAAAAAGAGTGGCTTGAATACGAGCGAACAGCTTCAGAAGCAGACTGGTACTTTTTGCTTGTTTTGAACGGCTCGAGCAACTGTTTTTTGCACGTCATGCGAATCTGCCCCTTTTGACAAAGAAAAACCCATGAAATTATGACACGTCACGCGAATCAACCCTAAATAAGCCAAAGCTGAGCAGCTCATGCTGGAACTCGAGACAATCAAATGGAGGTTACATGAAAATATATATATATAAAAAAAAAAAAAAAAAACACAACTCAGTCAGTATTTGTACAATTACATTGAAAATACACCAACAGAATTTGACCTGCCTCAATCTCGGGTCCTCCGACCCAGCGCACAGCAGGAAGCTCGTTCTGCAGCAGCAAGTGGTTCGCCTCATCGTCAAAGCCCCACTGGCAAATGGCAAGATTAGCACCGTTCTTCTTTACCTGGTGGCAGAGACATTGACAAAATGTCCATTAAAATCCATTGACAATTGAGTGCAATGTTTAAACTGATGAATTCTCAACTAATTACTGCAGCTGTAAATATAACAGGCTTCAACTTTCTTAATTTCACCTTTAAAGTTTTAGTCCCTGCATTATATTTATGTTAAATCACAGCATTGTGTGATGTGATGACCTTGGTGTGATTTGTCTCATTCTATAGGAATTTATCAACTATTATTCATTTCTACATTTATTTTATATTACCTCTGTAGTTATGTTAACTCACGTTAAGTTAACTTGGTTAAATGTCAGAGACAAGCCACTTCCTGTTACAGCAACTAGTCATGCCCTCCCTTTCTTCATTAAGTTAATAAGAAAAATTAACACAAATGCAACTCAAAATACTATCTTCTCCTTACCGTTGACTCTAAGGTACAGATTTACTTCAAAGTGTTACAAAGAAAGAGCAACGAACTCTCCTTCCATACAAGTTAAACAAGCATTTCCTTATAGAGACTGATCATCTTATGCCCACAACCTATTTAACACAAATGTACAATGCACGCATTTAGATGCATAATACACACAGCCATGTGCTCTTGATCACGCTCCTGACACTGTTTAGTGATTACAAACCTAGATTCACCAGTTTCTCTGAAGAGGGGACACACTGACCTGCTGGATCATTTCCAGGAATTTCTCCTTCTCATATTTCTGTAGAGCTTTATAGTCTTCCACTGAGGTCACATCCAGCTTATGCTTGGTTTTAGGCTTGGGTGGCTCAAATGGGCATGTCAAGATGGCAATTTTTGTGTCCCTTAAGACCTGCATTAGGAATCACGTAACATAAAAGCCTCCGTTATTTAAACTGGGTGAAGAACAGGACAAAAACAGTGTGCAGCATGTACACATTCATGTTCCATCTAAATCTGTACAATCCAGTCAGTATTAGCATTCCAATTAATCTTACTCAAAGGCGTTGAGGTCTGGGATGTGTGCAGGCCACTCAAGTTATATCAGCGTCACACTACCTGGCAAGCCATGCCTTTATGAAACTCACTTTGTGTAGTGACGTGTTGTGCTGGAACAGGTTTAAGCTCCTTAGTTCCCGTCAAGTGAAACTGTATATATCTATGGCAAGCAGTGTGCTTCCAACTTTGTGGTAACAGCCTTGGAAAGGAGTGTCCATAAACCATTGACTGAGTGTACATATATTCATTCATTTACTTTTGATGTTAGCCCAATACTACATTCAAAATTGTCTTATTTAATCTGTATACCATAGCAGGATATAGTGTGCAACTGATATAGTGTACCTTGGGCATTTGCGGATGGCTAAACTCTTTGTCCAAGATGACACCTTTGATGAGTTGAGTGTCCTCCAGTTTACCTCCAACCTTCCCTTCCATCTTGATAAGCTCAAAGTCCACGTCCTTCCTCTCCATGTCTGCCACAGTAAGAATGGCATTCACGGCAATCTCTGCCATCTGTTTGTGGCATCGGTTAATCCTGAGAAACAGTGCAGAATGAACCTCAGAAACACCGGGCATGATTTCACCCACCTGCCCATAGAAGTACTGCAATCCCTCGTTATCCTGTACTATTTGTCCAATATATTATCCATCCATATATATTGATCTTTGTCTAATTTCATTTTTCTAACACCCTCTTATTAATGCAGTATCTTGAGGAAGAGTTTGGTTGGTGTGTATAAAAGAAAACGTGACATACACTTTAGACCCGAGTGTCGTCATGGCTGTCTGAATGAGTGGCTCTGTGTTGCTCGTGTCCACGGGGAAGCTGTCACTGATTTTATCCAGTTGCTCAATGGCGATGCGTGCGGCTTGATCGTAGCCATCAGCGATGCGGATAGGGTGGATCCCTCTGTCCAAGAGTTGCTCAGCCTGCTCGAGCAGAGCTCCAGCAAGAACTAAAGGAAATGTCACAAATCTAATTAACGTAAGAACATTTCTCTCAAGCTAGGGTGTATACTCAAAGTGTACAACCAGATCATGAGCGGCAAAGCAGTTACTTTAATGTATGCATGCAGATCATATCCAGTGCACAGTCCCTTACTTAATACCTCATATAATGGCGAAATTTCGTATATATCCAAAGAACTGCTGCAATCACATACAAAACCATTAAAAGGTTTGGACACACTTTAATCCAGTTGGAATGGGAAGGTGTGTAGGTAACTTTTTTAATGTCCGGGTTCACACCAGAACGCTAGAAGTTCCACGGCTAATGGAAATTAAATATAGTAGAAGCATGTTGTTGAATTTTATTGATAATTAATAAATGAATAATATAGAGACCACCAGTGTGCAGAGCTGATGCTTACTATGAGCATCACTTGTACGTGTGACCCATCACAGCAAAGTGGGTATTAAATTAGAAATTATACATTTTGAGTAATGGGTACCATTTAGTAGCTAACATCCTAAGCTTTAAACTTACACCAAATTTCTTAGTTTTGGACTAATTAACCAAAAGCTGTCAGGAATTTTCAGCCCTTTAAGCATGCAGATTTGGAGAAAATAGCATTTAAAGTTCAACAAAGTATTTAATACTTTCTGACTTGATACCCACTTTGCTGTGAAGGGTCACATTTGGTTTTTTATAGCTTGTATATCTGGATCATACAAATTCTTTCAAGCATGAGCCAGCAACCACAACTTCTGCTTCAAAACCAAAGTGCAGTATACTGTTAGCTGAGTTGTGCATAATAGTTTGTTCCCTGAGGAGCTTAACCCTGGTGAATTTTCCATGGAGAACAGTCAGAGGGTCATTTTTCAACACTTCATCAATCGATCTGAAACAAATGCCCTGAAATGCTGGACTGCCTGAGTGATAGAATTACAGCTTATAAAAATAAAGTTTACCCTGGCCTCTCAGATATCATGACATGAATTCTGTTCATATAACATTAGCAACATACACAAAATTTTAAAACCTCTTAACTGTTATATTATGATTGAGCCAGGTCTGAAATTTGGAAGAAATTATTTTTATGATGTAAATAACATCATAATCCAATGGCATTAGATTACTTTATAGATTTTATTAAAAATAATAAATAAATAAAATAAAAGTGAGATCATTTCCACCCGTTTTCTGTAGAATCTCACGTTAGCTATTCATACCTCCCAACAGCTTTCTTAACAAAAATAAATAAGACAATGGCATCATAAACAGCAGCACTAAATCACAATACTTTCTACATTCACAGGAAAGTGTGAAACAAAAACTCAGTCTTACAGAAGAGGAAATATGCGCTATAACTTCTACCCTGCACAATAAAGTGGTGCACCCTCCTCTTATAGACATTTGTAGATAATCATTTGAAGCAAAATATCAATAACAGAAATGTAACATGAGGAGAGCTGTATGACTTGTATGACTTCATGTTTCACAAGGCAGGAATAGTTCTCACCTACAACACCAGTGGTGCCATCTCCAATCTCATCATCCTGAGACTTTGAGAGCTCAACCATGAGTTTAGCAATCTGGTGATCCACGTCCATCATGCTGAGGATGGTAGCGCCGTCATTGGTGACAGTCACTTCTCCGTCCTTATCCACCATCATCTTATCGAGTCCTACAAAATGCCAATGTTGACGTTAAATCAAGAGAAACAAACATGCTTTCCCACTCTTACACACTTAAGTAATGTGAACTTCAGCTGGTTACTTTGCTAAATGAAAAATACAACTTTAGATTAAAAAGTTCAAACGAATTATATTTATAGTCTGATATATATATATATATATATATATATATATATATTTTTTTTTTAAATATTCCAAATGCGATGAAGGTCTCTGGTTAAAAACATCCCAATAATAATGCGTAGTTTATCAGACATGATGAATGATGATCTCCTACCATTGGGACCCAGGGAGGTCTTCAGGGTGTTGGCGACTGCTTTTGCAGCCATGATGTGTGACTGAAAAACAGAGATGGAGAAAAATACAACACATGATGTAACATAAAACCACCCCAAATGGACAGTTTCAGCAAAAACTAAAAATAGATATTACTTTTTAAATAAAAAGACAAATTTTTTATAAATATCCAACGTGCATGGCCACACGCGTAAAAACAATGTTTAAATTAAACAAAACGCCTGGTAATCAGATGAACAGGAGTGTGATGACTTGCTAGCTCTGCTTCATTACACGGGAAATAAAAAGCAGCACATGGACAGAACAGCACGCTGCTAGCAATGCTATGCTAACACCCGATATCAACAGATATTCATAAATACATAACACTGGTCTTACAGTAATAGTAAAACATTAACCAACAAAATCTAACAAGCTTAATAATAAACATCTGCACAGACTATAAAATTAATAAGACTCAAAAAGTCCAGCTAAACTAGCTAGCTAGCATAGCGCTGGCAAAATCCTAAATGGAAATCCAATTCGACAGAAGTTCACTACAGAGGGCGCAGCCGCCCTGACTTCGCGCAACACAACGTGCACTAGATTTAGGGCCCTGTGTGGGCATTTGGTGTTCAGCCGCTGGTTTCAGTGCAGATACCTTAAGCGCATCAAGGCCACTCAGACGAGATTTCTTCTCCTGGTCTTTTATGATAATAAAAGGCCGTCCATATTCATCGAAGGCAAGCGTTCCTAAAGTGGACATTGTGGACGGCGAAATACACACAGCTAACAGGAAACTACTCTTATATTTTTATTATTTCAGACGACTGTCTTCACCCGGGGATGTGTGCACCTCACCGGCGCGTTCTGGAAGAATCTCGGGGCGGAGCGGACGAAACCAAATCCTGTTACACAAAGAGGACACAAGTGTAGGTATTATTCCTGTATTTGTAATACACGTATAGTGACATTATACATACAAAACATTACAAAAGTCACCAAAACAGTTAAATAAAGACAAAACCACGCATTAAACACACTTTACACAGAACGCTACAGATACCGTTGATGCGAATGGTTCGTTCTACTATCGCGAGATCTTACATACTCTCGCGCCAACAGGCGCACTTACTCATCGCATCTGGATCGACCGTAATGTGAAGTAACCAATGGTGCGTTGGGCGTTCCGTATTATCTAAGTAGTGCGGATTTACCGAAATCACATCACCTTTACGTTGTAGTATTTCCGAGAGGAAGAGAACCTCGTGTATTGCTGTCACATGAAGAGGATAAACTCTTTCTGAGGCTGAGATGTGAATGTTTTTACCAATACTGTAAAGGTAAGGCTGTGTATCACCGGTCTGTGATGATACTACCAGCGCGTTTTATATACAATTATCCGCGGTTGTACTTTTCACTCTGTGTTTATTATAAGTGCTGTATTTAACCCGGTGTAGGTTGGGTGGTTCGGTGACGTAGTGCTCAGCACGTCCGCCTTACAGCAGGAAGGTTCTGGGTTTGAGTCTCGTTTCTGAGTTTGCTCGCTCACCCTCTGCTTGCGTGGGTTTCCTCAGGGTACTCCGGTTTCCTCTCACAGCCCAAAGACGCACATTAGGCTGATTGTGTGCTCGGGATTGCCCCTAGGTGTGAGTGTGTGGGATGGTCTGTCTCAGCGCGGTGAGTGAGGGACTGATGCAGGGTTTTATCTACAGCTCTTCCTTTTACAGGTCTGGTCTCTCAGTACAGGCGGTCAGAGATACTTATCAAGTCGAGAACTTAATGAAATGACTAATAATTACTTATGATATCACAGTGGGGGGAAAAAAAACCAACACTACAGGTCACTAGTTCCATGAACTAACAGTAAGGATGGGAAGGAGGTAACTAGAAACTTCCTGCAGAAATGTGGAATGTTTGCCCCCAGCCTGGTGTGTGTCCACTTGGTGTTGTTGTGGCTGTGAAGCTGTGATGTGTGGTAGATGCTGGAAGAGACTGTTGTGTTTATTCAGTAGTATGTGAAGGACTGTAGGTGTTGTTGCTTGTGGTATTTAGAAGGTGATGAAACAAAGAGGGGCCGGAATCTGTGAAGATGCCATAAAAAGTGTTGTTTGTTTTGGGAGAGGAGTGAGGAAGAGGAAAATGAGTGAGAAAGAGGAGTGATAAATATGGAATGAGGAAAGGAAATGACGATGATGAGGAGTGATGAGGAGTGATGGTGGTGAAGACATGAGGCAGAGGTGTGGTGAAAAGGAAGAGGAGCGAGGAAGAGGAAGATGAGTGAGAAAGAGGACTGATAAATATGGAATGAGGAAAGGAAATGACGATGAAGAGGAGTAATGAGGATGAATGATGATGAGGAGTGATGGTGATGAAGAGGAGTGATGAGGAGTGTTGGTGATGAAGACATGAGGCAGAGGTGTGGTGAAGAGGAAGGGGAGTGATGGAGAGGAGCGATAAAGGTGAATGATGAGGAAAGGAAGTGAAGATGGCAAGGAGTGATGAAGAGGAAGATGAGTGAGAAAGAGGAGTGATAAATATGGAATGAGGAAAGGAAATGACGATGATGAGGAGTGATGGTGTTGAAGACATGAGGCAGAGGTGTGAAAAGGAAGAGGAGCGAGGAAGAGGAAGATGAGTGAGAAAGAGGACTGATACATATGGAATGAGGAAAGGAAATGGTGGTGATGAGGAGTGATGGTGGTGAAGACATGAGGCAGAGGAGTGAGGAAGGGGAGTGATGGAGAGGCGGGACAAAGGCGAATGGTGATGAGGAAAGGAAGTGAAGATGAAAAGGAGTGATGAAGATGAATGACGATGAGGAGTGATGATGTCAAAGGGAGGGGTTGAAATATGTAAAGGTGTCACAGATAGCGTTTTTACAGGAGTGGGTTTTTCATTGTTTCATGACGGTTTCCCGTTCATTCCTATGATATTTTTTTTTTGTAGTTTTTTATGTTGTGCTGATGTGTTAACTTGAACTGCTACTAAACGACATTGCACACTGTTCCCAGTCGAGCCGCTGGTTTTGATGTATAATTTGCTGGGTGGGGGTGGGGGGGTATTTTTTTGTCTATGCTGTGGGCTAACATATATAATAAGTGCACAGGGATAGTAATATGTACGGTACAGCAGGCCCACTACTATAAGATCACAGTTATATGAGGTCACAATAAATTCTCTATCTCTCTGTCACAGTATCCTGTCAGTGTGTCAATGACGTATCACCAATTGGCCTTTTTAGCAATCACCATAACATACAGGTTTGTTTTGCTTAAATGTAAACATATTTACAGAGTGTGAGGTTTCATATCCTGTGATTGAAGAAGTTTAATGATACCTGCCTTTTTTTTTTTCGAACAAATCAACTTTTTTTTAGGGAAATATTGTGAGTTGACTCTTTAAGGTGTATATTGAGGGTGTCTGTGTGGAGTTTACATGTTCCCCCTGTACCTGCATGGGTTTCCTCTGGGTGCTTCAGTCCCCTCCCGTAGTGATTATCAAAGACAGGCACATTAGGTCAACTGGAACTCTAAATTGGTGAGAGTTTGAGTGGATGTTTGTCGCAGAGAACAGGTTCTTTATGGGATTAAAATCCTTTAAGGTAAAAACATACATTCAACTGAAACCACAAAAGTGCCCCAGTGCATCATGGGTGTGGAATGGGAAGAGTGATTGAATGATACCTTCAGGAGAATATTGAAAGCTGACTCAAATGAATATTGAGAATATTTACTAGATCACCCCCAGTGCAACTAACTGGATTATCAAAGACTAGCCATGTCTCTCACTGTCTGTGGTGAGAGGCATGTAAAAGAACCATGCTGATTTTCGTAAAGAGTAGGCTGCATTGCCGTCAGCATGTTTCTGCCCTGCAATGGCCTGGCGAGCTGTACAGGATGTACTCTACCCTCGGCCAGAGTCGGCTGAGATGGGCACCAGCCTCCCCGTGACCTTAATTAGGATTAAGCGGTTCAGAAAATGAATGAATGAATATACTAGATTTATATTTGGAGTCTGTTGGGTGGCTCAATGTCACATCACAGTGAGACGTTTCAGGGTTCCAATCTTTGACAAAGACCTTTCTGTGTGGAGTTTGCCTGTTCTACCTGTTCCGGTGTGGGTTCCCAGTGGGTACTCCAGTTTCCTCCTATAGTCCAAAGACATGCCTATTAAATGGCTAAAGGGATACTGTAAATAGCCCTTAGCAGTGAATGTGAACATGAATGTTTGTGTTGGTGCTGGCCCTGGGAAGGGCTGGTGACCTGTCAATATCAGCAGGGCTTGTCTCCACAATGCGGATGAATGAGTGATATGGATGAATGAACTCTTTTTTGAACTGAATTGAATTGAAATGATTCTTGAGAGCCGACTGTTCTAGGTAAACATTGAGAGTTGCCTCACAGCTCCAGGGTTCCTGGATTCTCTCTGGTTCCCTGCATAAAGATAAAGAGATAAAGAGATTTATCTCTTTATTGTCAACTGTTGCATGAACAGTAAAAATCAGTTTAGCATCCCTCTGTTTAGCAGCAAAAAGTACACAAAAAACAACTAATTTTACTACACTAAGCTATATATGTACATATACCTACATACACATATATACGCATAACTATATTTACACATATACATACATATATCCTGTATATGCAAACACATACCTATCTGCATTTATCCGCATATTCACACATTTAGTAACATATACAGAAGGGTTCATAATATAAGGTACATGGTATACACAGGGTGAGAGGTAGAGCTTTCTAATCATAAGGTGCATGACGCTAAAATGTTATATGATGTTTGAGACCTGCACTTAAACATGAGTATTGCACTTAAAGAGTAATATTGCACTGTCCAAGAAGATGGTCTGAATGATGGTTAGTCAGTGTATGTGATAGTAGTGGGGGGGTTGCACATTTAACAGCTTGTGAGTAAAAGCTGTTCTTGAGTCTGTTAGTTTTTGTTTTTAGGGGGTCCCGCTCTGCCATCTTCACCACCTGCTGCAGGACCTTCCTGTCCACTGCAGTACAGCTGTTGAACCACACTGTACAGCAGTAGGTCAGGAGGCTCTCGATGATGGAGCGGTAAAAGTTTGTCAGTAGGGGTCGGGGTAGGCGGGCTTGTCGGAGCTTTCTGAGGAAGTACATCCTTTGTTGTGCCTTCCCCACCTGGTGAGAGATGTTTGTGGTCCAGGTGAAGTCAGCAGAGATGTGGACTCCAAGAAACTTGAAGCACTCCACCCTCTCTACCTCCTCTCCATCAAGAGGGCAGAGTGCTCAGTTTGTTTAGATCTCCTGAAGTCCATGGCAGGGTGCTGTCCGAGGAGTCCGCTGATGCGTGCGTGTCCTTGTAGCCAGGCTGGCAGATAAATTGATCAAGATAAATTGAATACAGATATGCACAAGTCCATGTATTTGATTCTGCACGGTGCTCTGCAGCGGTCCTATCCGATGTACTCCTCCCTAATTTAATTGTACTATGTAAAGCTGCTTTGTGACAATGTCAATCGTAAAAAGCGCTATACAAATAAACTGACTTGAAACTGACTATTCCTGCTCAGTCCAGCGAATACAAGAAAGCAAACAACTCTACTGAACATGAGTGTGATGCTTTTTGATAAATATTAAGCGTTATTGGTTCTGCAGCAATAACCATCTTCAGAATGGTCATCCGGGGTGAAGCTGGAATTCTCCTATAAACCGAAACCTGACCCTAAAGATGTGATTGTGCTAAGAGAGCAGTTATGAGGTTGTTGCAAATATACTGCGGTATAATATATTATCTGTTGTCATTAATGAACAAATATTTTTATTTGTCTTAATGAATGGACAGTGTCAAGAAGTTCATGTGAACTTGAATAAACACTCATTGAGGTAGGTAGGCTACAACTGCAGATCTCTGCTCCTGGGCATCAAGAGTAGTAAGCTGAGGCTTTACTGCGCAGTTGGAAAAATGCCATTTGGTCTTTTTCTAATTGTCACATGGCCAATGGTGATAAGCCTGTGGCCTGGTGTTGCCTTAAATTTTTGTTCTTGGTTGACTGAAGTTGTTTGATGTTTGTTGTCAACATTAACAGAAGCTCTTGACCTGTGTCTGTGCTGATGTGCTCTGTTCTGCTGCCACATCATTGGCTGATTTAAATTTCTGAATGAATAAGCAGCGGTACATGTGTTCTTATTATAGTGGCCTGTGCATCTGCATTCAAGCCTTTCCCTTTCACATACAGTATGTCACACTATTTAAGCCCATTGTAGTGTCACTGAAGGACTCTGCCGCAACCATTTTTAAGTAATAGCTTTTCTGCTTGCTGCCTCTATTTGTAATAATCTCCAGTCTGAACTGACTGAAATATATTCAAGATAAGTGCTATGTGTGTCTTCTACTAAAGGGTCCTTGGTAATTTGTGGTACATCGTTCTGAAATGATTGTATAACTGGAATTGGAACTGATTTAATCATTTTAAAGAAACAATAGGCACTAAAACCTAGCAATAGTCAATAGTTTCAGAGAAGCACTGGCTGCTGTGGCTCACTAACATTTCCTTTACTACTCTATGAATCACAGATGAATCACGCTCACTCTGAAATGGTGCAAATCTCTAGCTTTAACAGAATCAGTTGTTTTCATGACCTGATAATCCCAAAATACTATTAGGTGCAGCTTTGCGCTTCAGGAGCAGTAATAACTCATCTTATCCATAACGATTATGGCGGAAAACACACAGGGGAACAAGGGGTTTACTTGTTCAGTGATTTTTAAAGTAGATTCAGTATGGGTAAAATAAATATAATTTTTTAGCTTAGGGTCTGAACTACTCAAAATCATAACAATTTTTAGCCTGTGCCTTGTTATAAGAAGCAGTGCCTGCCGAGCCGAAGGCAGAATTGCAAAGGCAGGCAACAAGAAGGAAATTTGAATGCTCTGATGCCTTACCGGTAGATCTAGTAGAAAACCAAGCTCGATATATAACAACACTGCTTTGTTCTCTGCCATCTGATCACTTCCTATGTTAGCAACATAATCCAGATATAGTGGTTTTACCGCAGGCAGCCGTTGCACCACAGGACAGAAATTTGTTTTTCTTGATAATAAAATCCACTTTTTATCCATTTGAAGACCATAAGTTACATTAAAATGGGTAAACAGAATGTTAACACTGATTTCAGTGACAAAAATAAGCTTATGGCATCACATTGTTTTGATCTCACTACGAAAGCAAAAAAGCATGATTTTCTTTCGTTTATAAACTATTTGATTTAAGCTTATAGAAGTGAAAAAGGAAAAAAATGTGCACAGCAAAAATGATTAGTGGTAAATTACCAGTAGTAAATCCAAGTAAATGCTTCCTGTCATGAATTCTGCACTTATAACACTTCACAAACGTGACAAAAAATAACTTTAACATATTTAACATATTTTCCAAAGCTCTTCAGAGCTTCAGGAATAGTGTACCAAAGGAACATAATAAAAAGCAGGATTCAGTTCTCTGTCGTTTTCATATTACTTAATTGCAATGGCTGAAAATTGCCTTTTTAGGCATCTGTGTGTTTTCCACCTTATTTGCCGAGTAGCCCCGAGACAGAATGTCAAGGGGACTGTTTAGCGACATCCACAAGTCTGAGCTGAATAATAATTTCAGTAAATACTGCACAGAAATAAATTTAAAGCAAACTAAAAGTCCTCATTTATTCATTACAGTCGCGGGGAGTCACTGGCCCCTGGACATCTCGCCAGGCCATCGCAGGCTAATTAAAAATGTACATCATGTACGAATCATTATTCATAATTTTTTTTTTTGTTTCTGATTATCCCTAATTTACATTGGATAAGTTGAATGATTATTTGCAATATTGTAATGCATCAGTGTTTCTCCTCATAAATATTATTTAAGATAGATAGGCTATGCCCCACAGCCAACGGCTCCCCCTGTCCGCCATCTTGGTCAGTTTGTTAGTACAGTTTCCAGAGAAGCACTGCAGCCTTGAGCTTTCAAACATCATTTTATTTTCTCAATATTTATGCTGCTGTAAGCCATATCTGAGAGTGTGTAGGTGTGCTGAAGACAGTGGCGCAAAGTTCCACCATCAAAAGTGCTGTCGGTATAGTGTAGTCTTATTTGATATCTATGTTACTCCTCTCCCCATCCTCCCAGAGAAAGCTACTGAGAAAATGTCCACCCGTTCTCAAGACAAGAGCCGTGCTCCTCACAACAAGCTGATAAAGTTGCGTTTGGTGGAAAAAAGTTTAAATAACGAAAATAAAAAGTACATTCTTTCCATCAAATGGGTTAATTTCATATTTTGCTCATATCTTTGTGGAATTTGTGTAGAGTCGGGAACAGCGTTAGTCATGCTAACTTTTTTGTTTTGAGTTAATTATAAAACCCCGTTGATCCGAATAATTCTCCATATCATACTTTGCCTCATTCAACGGTTGCTTATTATCTTGAAATACCAAACCAATCAGATTGCTCTCTTCCTGTGGAGTGTGTATAGTAAATTCAACTTTTCCTGGAATGGAGTTTGTTAACATGCCTAAGAGCATCACAAGGAACAAGACGCTCTAAAAACAAGTCTGGGAGAAAGTTCTAAAAAGATTTTTTTTTATCAGAGTTTGGTTATTAAAATGATCCCAAACTTTCACCATTCCGCAGAACACCATTAAATGTGTTAGTAAAAAGTAAGAAGAATAATAAGTTAGCACAGCTGTCTTAAAGGAGGTTATCTATCTGGAAGTCAGTGACTGGGTAAGAATGGAATTAGTCAGAAAGGCAACTTAGAGAAACGATAAAATGACTTTTGTTTTCTTTTCTTTTTCTTTTCTTTTGTTTTATCAAAATAAAATGAATTAATAAATAGGTATACCTAAAATTATTTGCCACTTACTGGGGATGTGTGTATAACCCATGAGTGAATGGCAAGGTTTGCATACATTTGCTTTTCTGTTTACAGTGTCCACTTTATCATGCCCTGTGGGGTTTCATCATCTCGCTTCCTGATACTATACGGGTCGCAGAAAGGTCAAGCTCAGTCCATAGCTGAGCAGCTCGCCGATCAGGCTGCTGAGCATGGCTTTGAGGCAGAGATCAGCTGTCTGAGCAAAGGTGACAAGGTAGGATGTGCTGCAAGATTCAATATATTGTACAACTTCTTTTAAAAACCTTGGGATCAATCCCAGTGTAGAAGGTGTGTCGGGGCATGTCAGTCATAGTGTGACTGTCAAAGGAAAACAATGCTGTAATTCTGTTACTTTGTCAAAATAAAATCATATTAGACATGTTATTTTGTGAAGTAGGATTATCATCATATCATAAGCTGTAATTAAATAATAATAATCTAATTGTATATCATGTAATAAATACCTAATATAGTAAAAATATGAAATAATAATATAATAATAATAATAATATGCGACACCATGAAACAGGCAGCAGCGTCAGGCCACAGTGTAAACGAAAGCAGCTATAATTGCATTGCTGCTTTTCATTTTGTTTTTGCAGTACAATTTGGAGAAAGAACACGACCCTGTGGTTTTTGTTGTTTCCACGACGGGAGACGGTGAACCTCCAGACACGGCACTGAAATTTGTGAGGACGATCAAGAAGAAATTTCTGCCCCGTGATCACTTCTCTCATCTGCACTATGCACTTTTAGGTAGTCCAGGTGTTGTTGGGCTGATGATAAAGAATTTTATTTTTTGTATTCAGAGAATAAATATATTCATCTTTTGTGTTATTCAGCTTTGGGCGACACCAACTATACCAATTTCTGCAACTGTGGAAAAACCATTGACAGCCGTCTACAGGAACTTGGTGCAAATCATTTCTATGCAACAGGGCTTGCTGATGATGGTACAGGGTAAGCATTAGGGATATTTCATTACTTATAAACGTATAAACTTTATTTTATGCAGTTTCAGGCTGAATGAGCATCAATGGCAGGATTCAGTTATGTGTTGTATTACATAAGAAGATGAATATGGTCCCTTTCTTGGATTAGAAACATTACGACAAAGAAAGATGTACGAGAATAGTTTATTAATCCCAGTAGACGTTTAGTAAAAATTTTAAAGCTGTGAGTTGTTGTTCCTCTTCAGGCTGGAAGTAGTGGTGGACCCATGGATTGATGGCCTTTGGGATGCTCTAAAGAAGATATTTACCAAAATGTCTTCCTCTGCTGTCGTTAGTGACATTTCTCTGA
Source organism: Neosilurus mollespiculum (assembly GCA_030014195.1). Lineage (NCBI taxonomy): Eukaryota > Metazoa > Chordata > Actinopteri > Siluriformes > Plotosidae > Neosilurus > Neosilurus mollespiculum. The sequence goes on along the minus strand of JAQMYF010000025.1, from coordinate 16,656,947 downwards.
GCCACTCTCATCAATCTGTGGCCGTGCAGGAGAAACTCGAGTCATCTACACAGAGCCTTCAGCAACTGGATATTAGTGACACAGATGCAGGAAAATCCAAACCGGAACCTGAAACTGAGAGTCGGGATGCAGAAACCCCTTTAGAGCCATCTTTAATTCGATCCATAGGTCCGCTTTCTCAGTCTTCGCTCAATGTCCCTGCACTTCCACCTTCTTACCTAGAGGTGTGTTTGGGAGATTTGCCTACTGGAGAGGTAAGATGTTTCTGAAATCATCTACGTGTTAGAAAAACACAGACAGGTGTGTGTGTTTTGGTCCTGCAGTAGACTGGTGAGCTGTTCAGGGTATACCCTACCTTTGCCCAGAGTTGGCTGGGTTCCAGACTCCCTGCGATCCTGCTAGGATTAATCAGTTTGGCGAATGAGTGAATGACTGTTGGCACGAACAGACGCGTTCACTGACCCTTCACATGGCACTAACTGGCATATATAATGTCGGATCCTTGTCGTATAATCGGGTCTAATGTTAGGTTACATTACCTGAATGATGTGTTTGTGCTAATACTTCTAACAACATTACTACCGTCATGGCGAAAAATGTCCAGTTGTAAGAGATCCAAATTCATTTTTCTCGTGTTTATTTAGCCTTCAGGAAAAGAAAAGCATACAGTCATTCACGCATCCTCTAGCTCCCCAATGTTCCTCCTCACACCCATTACTGATCCTTAGATGCTGAGTGGTTCATCAAGACCCCTCCTTTTATACCTTCAAGTTAACCATCTTTTCGGTTTGCTGCCATTAATTTCTGGAATTACACTTGCTTGCTGTGACCTCGAAGGTCTTCGCTCAACTCCACCTGGTCGAGCTCCCAGAGCTAAGAACATTGTGTTGTCATCGAGCAATCTTTGTACAGAGTGGAATGGAAGAAAATAATAATAATATATTAATAAACTTTATTTACAGTATATAGCACCTTTCATGCAAAAAAAATGCAGCTGAAAGTGCTTTACAAAGAAAAATAAAATCAAAACAATTGCAAAGTCGAAAGATCGACAGTTTAAAATCAAATAATACAAAATACAAAAGACCATGTAGGTAGAATCATACAGAATTAAAATCAAGGCAATGATAAATAAATTAAAATAATCTTACCTCAGTGAATTAAATCCAGTAATCAAATAGTACAGTAAATCTTACAATTGGTCTTCTATAGGTATAATCATGAACAATTTAAATATATAGTTCATTAGAGATGACTTTATTGGTCAGTTCTCCATTTCAGGATTTCAAATGTCTTTAAATAAAGGAAATATAATCACTTATTCCAAATATTACAGTTTCTGTATTCATATTCATGTTGATGCTGTTAATGATCAATAATTAATTCGAGTGCATAATCGGGAACTCCAGCAATTTGCATAAGATTTATGGAGGACCAAATATATGACATTATGACATTTCTGACCGGCAGGCCATAGGCCTTCCGCAGGTCATGGGTCCAAAACACACAGCGCTCCCAGTGGTGCCTGATACCCCTGATTTTTTTCTTACACAGTTACTATGTCATTAGTGGAGAATTTCAAATTTAAAAACGTACCTCTTCCAAGTCTTTGGACACACACGTGCTCTGTCTAACTTGAAGACGAAGTCGAACTTCTAATGATCTAATTAGATCCCGGCGTTAGACCTGTTGGAAAGTTCCTGTCTATGTAAATGTAATGATTGTCGTAATACTGCTTGACTTTAGTACAGTTATCATTAGCTCTCAAATGTCTAGTAATAATGACATGAACAATATATAGCTCATGCGAAAGGTAGTAACTTACTAGGACCGAGCGTGTACTTGTGGACTATGGACAGACAAACACACACAATTTCCCGTGGAACAAAAATCGGAGCGTCACAGTATCATCCGCATTGCTCACCTGAAAAGTATTGAAGGGATGGATTGACTGTAGAGTGTTTTTTGATACAGTTATATTTTGACAGTATTTGGTAAAAGAGTACTTAGGAGACTCTTGATTTAATCGTTAGTGAATTAGACTGATCCACAATCAGAGAACACCTGACACATATTTTATGTTTCTGATAAAACGTGTTTCCCCTGTAGGAGGACGTTCACCATGTTGCACAAAGCCTTCATGAAGTGCCAATTTCAAGAGCTCTCTGTTTAACTCGGGATGATGCGGTGAAACCTGTCATCTTGCTGGAGCTCGATATTAAGGTTTGTTTTCCTGATATTTCCATCCTGAATTTCTAGTGATATACTAAAATGAGCAGTGTATCACTGACAAAAAAATGTTGTTTCTATGAATTCAGCCACCACAACATGTGATAGTTGAAAACGATGGTGTACAGTTAATGAGATGCCGAGATGTTCTTTTGGTTAAAGTGGTGACAGGTGCATCTAAACATGTAGATATTTTTGTAAATTAAATGATGACAGTTATAATTGTTCCAAAAAGTTAAACTTTTCGTGCCATTCGTAGCTGATTTTTTCTGAAACGTCACTGTTGCATACGAGGCGATGCGAGTCGATACGTTCTGGTACAATGTGGTGCGCTTGGATGCGATATGGTCATGATTGGTCAATTTCAGGTGAAACGATCTAGTCTCCCCTTCAGATACAATCAGAACATTCTGATAGGATTGTCCCTATTGAATCCACGATTGGACATGGTCATCACCCCGATTTGGGATGATCCGGTACGTTCAGATACGTTCACATACGTTCTGATGTGATCATCAGGAACCGAATGTGGTTGCGATGTCTTTCATGATCGGGTTCAAGAGTGACCACGATTGGAGATAAGACTGAACCCTGATGGGTGTATACAGCCATGGAAAAAATTAAAAAGAGACCACTTTTAATAGGAATACCCACTGGTTTTTCATTAGAGAGAGAGAGACAGAGAGAGAGAGAGAGAGAGAGAGAGAGAGAGAGAGAGAGAGATGTTTAAATGCATGCCCCTTCCTCTAGAAAAAAAGGAAGAAAATAAAATGTAATATAACCTAACTTTAAAGAAGGATGATATCTCCTTGGTTTTTAACCTGATATGGTTAATGTCCCCTGAATTTAAGGTAGTTGGCCAAATAAAATTGCTTCTGTTTTTTCAGAAGCACATGGTTTATCATATGCCTTATTTTCCAATCTGTATTAAATCTGAGTTCATCGTAACATTTTTGGGGGGTATTGGGAGTTCATGTTTTATTAGAATCAAATAGGGGATCAACCCAACTTGATGCTCTTTTAAATAAAAATGTTGGGGAAGGAAGGGAGAAGGATTTTTGATTTATTTACTCCCATTTTTGGTGGAGGGAAAGGAGGAGGTGAAGGAGGGTGTTGTCATAATTTTACTTCCTTTTTTTAATTTTTTGTTTCTGGGGTGAAGGAACAATTTCTTGGTTATTTTATTGTTCTGTTCTGCATATACACCCCCTGGCAAAGAGTATGGAATCACCACTCTTGGAATATGTTCATTCAGTTGTTTAATTGTGTAGAGGGAAAAAACAATCACAGATATACCACAAAACTATTTTCATTTAACATTCCAACCTTCTGACTTTATGAAACACTTACAAAAATAAAAAAAGAAAGAAAATTGTAGCCAATTGCAACAGTTTTAACAGATCAAACAGAGGAAAAAATATTGAATGACTCAATTCTGAGGAAAATATTATGGATTCACCGTGTACTTTGCAGTTCTAAAACAAACACCTGTATCCGATTACATCTGCAGTTACAAAAGAGTTCTGGCTCACCTTAGTGAGCTGTTGAGCCGAGCTGATTGACATAAATCACGGCTGCAACACGAGAGATGTCAGTTGAAGCAAAGGAGAAGATTATAAAACTTGTTGAAGAAGGTAAATATTCACGGGATGTTGCAAAAGATGTTGGTTGTTTCCAGTCAGCTGTGTCTAAAATCTGGACTAAGCACAAATCAAATGGGAAGGTTGTAAAAGGGCAGCGTACTGCTAGACCTAGGAAGACATCAAAGTGTCAAAATAGAAAACTTAAAGCGTTATGCCTTGAAAACAGAAAATGCACAAAATAAATGAGGAACAAATGGGCAGAGAGTGGAGTCAATGTCCGTGAACGAACTGTAAGAAATCGCCTGAAAGAAATAGGATTTACATACAGAAAAGCCAACGAAAACCATCATTAACATCTAAACAGAAGAAAAACAAGGTTTCAGTGGGCTGAAGAAAAGCAATCATGGGCTGTGGATGACTGGATGAGAGTGATATTCAGTGATGAATCACGAATCTGCATAGGGAGGGTGATGATGCTGGAACTTTTGTTTGGTAACGTTCCAATGAAATTTATAAAGACAACTGCCTGAAGAAAACATTTCCACAATCATTAATGATACGGGGTTGTATGTCAGGTAAAATGGGAGAGATGACAGTCATTACATCCTCAATAAATGCACAAGTTTTTCTTTTTATTGAGATGGAGATTTTGAGCACTTTTCTTATTCCATCATTTGAAAGGATGTTTGGTGATGATGACATCGTTTTTGAGGATGATAATGCATCGTGCCATAGAGCAAAAGCTGTGAACACTTCAAGAAAGACATATAATGTCAATGGCATGTCTATGTTTTAAAGAAAATGGCCCACTTTTAATTAAAGAAAATGGTCCACGCCAAGGCTCCAACCTGCAAAGCTGATTTGGAAACTGCAATAAGAGAAAGTTGGAGCCTGTTTGCCAATAGTTAAATCCAGGCGTCAAAGAATCCAAGCTGTAATAAAAACCAGAGGTGATGCAGCAAAGCGCTAGTGGTGTTTTTGCTTGGTGATTCCATATTATTTTACTCAGAATTGAGTGATTCCATATTTTTTTCCCTCTGTTTGATATGTAAAACTACAATTTTCTTTCTTTTTTATTTGTGTGTTTCATTAAGCCAGAGGGTTGGAATGTTAAATGAAGATAGTTTTGTGGCATGTCTGTGATTGGTTGCTTTTCTACCAATTAAACAATTGAATGAACATCTTCCAAGACTGGTGATTCCATACTTTTTGCCAGGGGTTGTTCTCGTATCAACTCATGAGTCATTCATGTCTGGTAGTGAGCAATGGTACGTGTCAGATCTTGGGAGACCGCAGTGCATCTCAACAGAGCGTGGTGTTTGTTTTGTCCAAGGTTGATCCTGATCACCACGATTTGGAGGCATGATTAGACGCGTTCTGTCGCGCTTAGTTATGATCCAATATGATCTGGTGCGATGATCAGGATTGACAATTAATCGTGTTGATCGTAGAAAATTTTTGAGCTGTCCAGAACCTTTCTGCGAGCAACACGATTGCCACGACTGACCTCAATAAGATAAGGTCATCTGATAAGGTCTGACAGGATCACCACGATTACTCCACAAATACGACCATGATTTCAGTCGTAGCACTAATCGTGATAGTGGGAACGTAGCATTACCATAATGCACAGTGTCATTCCTCATGAGCATGCAAATAAACAGGCTGTGATTTCTCATCATTGCAGGGCAGGAATATTTCTTACCAGCCAGGTGATGCGTTTGACCTCCTCTGCCCAAACAGAGCTACAGAAGTGGACGATTTGCTTCACAGACTGGGATTACATGGCAAAAAGAATCATTCTGTTCATGTGCAGCTGCTCCAAAACACCAAAAAGAAGGGTACTATTCCCTATACTAGTTCCTATTATAAAATTATAATAAAATTCAACATTTCTATTTAAAAGAAAAATACTACAATGTGCAGTTAATAGTAATAAAAAAAAACAGTCAATATTTTGCATAAAGATTTTTTGTATTTATTTCTTTAAATATAAATATTATAAAAAGAAATTAGCTTAATTCAATAAATGAATCTGTTTTTTCCATACACAGAACCAGCCACAGTTCTTCTGGAGACTTTGACTCTCACACTTGCTTCTTTTTCTTGCAGCAAAACCATCAATATTTTCTTTATGTAATATTTTGGGTTTTTTTCCACTGACATTTTTTTTATTTTGGCAAAGCAATGTTTACTCCAAGCTATAATATTTTTGCACGGACTTAGTAATGTACAGTGCATAAAATAAATAACTAAAATAACAAAATTTGTACAAAACAGAAAGGTTTCTTTCTGGAAGGACTTTTGGACAGTGCTGTATGTATTGCATTGTGCAAGAAGTTATTTTATTTGGGTCATTCCCTGAAACTAGTAAAGTGTGGCAGTGGGGTGAAAAATTCACAATCCCCCGAATTTCAATGTAGTGCAGCTTATTCCCCTCTGTATTGACAATAAATTCACGAACCATTGTTCCAAAGCATTGAGAGAACTTCATGCACATAACTGCACTTTTATTAGTAACAAACAGGAATAAATCCATATGTAACACAAAATTCATATTCAAATTCATTCATGTATGGACAAGAAATTCATGCTATTTGTTTGTGGCGAATAAATTAATTACCGCTTGTCTACGTGAAATAAATACACTTAGGAGGTCAGTCAATTGTACAGCGAACAGCATAACATGGAACCTTAAACACCCCCCGGCCCCAGTGTAACCGCCGTGGACACCACTGTTTACTGAAAATTGATGTGTGATTCTCAAGTTAAGAGTTTCAGTTTCATGTTTATTTGTCATGCACAAGTAACAATTAAACATCACTACCGGCAATGAAATTCTTGGACTCAGAGCCCCCTCAATATTGCACTTAAGGAACAAATATTGCGCATAAAATTAACATTGAGATAAAAATATAAAGTAAGAATAAAAATTATACAAGTAAAGGAATATATACATAAACTAAAAAGAATTCAATATAATTTCAATATTTTCTTTGCTGAATGTATCCGAATTATTTTGTCTGACATGTCGTATGTGTCCATGTGCTATGGTTTGGGCAGGGGTGGATCTTTTAATTCTTTATAGTTTTTGTAAAATATTAGGTCCAAAATGTGAATGATTAAATTTAATCCAGTTTCAGAGAATAACCCATTTAAGAGAATACATGTTTGTATAAAACATTTTATTTCTGTGCATTGGCAGGTGCTCGAGTTCCTCCTTACATCCCAGAAAAGTGTACTCTACAGTATCTCCTGACCTGGTGCTTGGAGATCAGGAGTATACCCAAAAAGGTAATTTTACTTAAGGATTACACAAGAAAATGCTTTAGAATGCTTTATAGACACTTTCATTCATACTTGGTCAAGCAAACAACACATTGTAAGCAGTGATTCAGTGAATCAAAAAACAGCTGTAATGATTCAGTACTAAAGAAGGTAAGAAAAACTATGACTCGCTGTAGTTAAGTAATAGCAGTGTAAGTTTAATAAAAAGGGTTGGACTTGAGGAATGGGAGGCCACACCTCCTTCACTCAATAAACAGGTAAATTCCAGACAGTTTAGAAGATTCAGAGTCATTGCACTACAGGACAATATCATTCAAACAGTATAATATTAATTTTTGCCAAGTTTAGCATTTATGAGTTGAAGGTGGGCAGCATGGTGATGCACTGCTTAACACGTCCACCACTTAGCAAGAAGAGAAGGTCCTGGATTTGAGTCTTGGGCTTGGCAAGGGTATTTCTGTGTGGAGTTTGCATGTTCTTCCCATGCTTACCTAGGTTTCTGTTGGGTACTCCAGCTTTTCCCAACAGTCCAAAGACATGCACATTAGGCTTAGTGGCTGCTCCTAATTGCCCGAAGGTGTGAGTAAATTAATTAATTGTGGATTAAGTGGTTCGGCAAATGAGTGAATAGATGAGTGAGGAAATTGGAGGCCACACACCCTTGATTGGGACTGACAGAGTCAATAGCCATGCCTCCTTCAAAGAATATGGTATAAAAAATAAAAATAATATAAAAAATGAAAACAAATGAAAAGCGACTTCAAAACGCCAAAACATTCAGATGATTAAGACCAAATTCACTATAATAATAATAAATTATGATTCACTGTTGCATTGTTTTAAACATTTTTTAAATATTTGTTTATTTATTTTTATTTTATTTTATTTATTTTTTTTTTAAATGTCAATAGTGAGGAATCAGATGCCTCACCCACCCTCAAATGACATATGCAGATGCCATTCCTCCCTCAGCAGAACTAATGATCTGCTTCTGGGTTGTAGAAATACAGTATAAACTGTATATTTTGACTGATAGCCTTTGCAGTTTATGACTAAGAGTGTGTGTGTGTGTGTGTGTGTGTGTGTGTGTGGGTGTGTGTGTGTGTGTGTGGGTGTGTGTGTGGGTGTGTTTTTTCAGGG
>JAQMYF010000025.1:16579200-16609143 GCA_030014195.1 Neosilurus mollespiculum | reverse complement strand
AACCTCCTTCCATCAGCAAGGGCATTGAAGATGAAACGTGGCTGGGTCTTTCAGCATGACAATCATCCCAAACACACCGCCCGGGCAAGAATTTTAAGGTCCTGGAGTGGCCTAGCCAGTCTCCAGATCTCAACTTTATAGAAAATCTTTGGAGGGAGTTGAAAGTCCTTGTTGCCCAGCGACAGCCCCAAAACATCACTGCTCTAGAGGAGATCTGCATGGAGGAATGGGATACCAGCAACCAGCAACAGTGTGTGAAAGCCTTGTGAAGACAAAATACGTTTGACCTCTGTCATTGCCAACAAAGGGTATATAACAAAGTACTGAGAAGACAATGGCATTTGGAAAACTTTATTTCTGTGGCTCATGTGCATTAGTATTTTTCGCAGAACATAAAACAAATCACTGAGTTCTGGTGAGCACCAACCAGCTGATATAAAAGCTGAGCCACTGAGTGTAAAAAGATAGAAACTGGAGCCCCACCTTCTTTTTTCTGTCCATTGAGTAAGTGTGTGATTGCAGGTGGGTCTGAACTAATGCATCGTCTGAAGGATTCTCGGCATAAACACTTGTAGCAAACTGAAATGAAAATTGTAGTTTGAGAGAGGTGAGGGTCTTTATTAATTACTTTCTTAATAACTGTCATGTTGTGCTAAACACTGAGCTGATATTCAGTATAACATGCAATAACTCCGATTTCAAAAATACTCTACTTAAGAAGGAAAATAAAACATCATGATGCCTGATTGACTATGAATTCATGTCATACAAATATGTATTTCTCCCCCTTGTTTGTAGGGAGGAGTTGGAGAGGTTTGTGGAGAACGGGACCCTAAGCCATATGGAAGTATGTTTTTCTCGAGCTGAGGTGGACAGTAATGGTTCAGAGCCCAAACCCAGATATGTCCAGCATAACCTACTCCTTCAAGCTGAGCATGTTGCCCGCATTCTCCTCAGAGAAAACGGTTGCCTCTACGTCTGTGGGTGAGTTGATTAAAATGTTTAATTGATTTGTGAATCCATGCTTAATATTAGGTGTGTTTAGTTTTCATGTTGTCTAGTACAGGCATGTGTTATGGAAAAAAAAAATCATTTGGGAGTGTGCTTTTATAGAAATATAATCAACACAGGAAAGAATATAATCTAAAATGAAGGAATATTTCATAATATTTATTCCTCTTGTTGCCAGTTTGTTTGTGTGTTTTTTTTTTTAATTAATTAACGAATGACACTTTATACTATTTTATCAATTAATTATTGTGGAATGTCCATGAAACAAGTTTACATATAACAACTATAAACTTCCATTTCCTCTCACGTTATCTCTTGTGATGTTAATAAGAGTAAAACCAGGGGCAGTGGTGGCTCAGTGGTTAGGGCTCTGGATTGCTGATCCGAAGGTTGGTGGTTCAAGCCTTAGTACCACCAAGCTGACACTGTTGAGTCCTTAAGCAGGGCCTCCAGTTGCTCAGTTGTATACAAATAATAAATGTAAGTCACTTTGGACAATGGTGGTGGTGTCAAATTCCTCAAATGTAATGTAAATATAGGGGCAGTGGTGGCTTAGTGGTTAAGGCGATGGGTTACTGATCCGAAGGTCAGCGGTTCAATCCCCACTATCACCACTTTTGGGCCCTTGAGCAAGGCCCTTAACCCTCAGTTGCTCAGTTGTATAAAAATGATCATTGTAAGTCGCTCTGGATAAGAGCATCTGCCAAATGCTGTAAATGTAAAACCACCATCACAGTTAATGTCACTGACAAATCGGGAAAAAACTCTGTCCTACAAACTTCTCATTGGCAGAAAATGACAGGTAAAGAAATAAATTGGTAAATATGATAAAAACATGAATTACCGTCAATTATTATTTTTTCTTAGATTATGTAGATTATGTGAGCCATACCTCTCCCTCTGAGTAAACAGTTTTCATTGAAGCGATAAGGAATGAGCATTCTAATATAAACCTGTGGTTTGCCCCATATCTGGCACTACTGTCAGATTTGTTGTAGAAATTGAATCAACACCGTTTGACCAATCAGAATTCAGCATACATTGTTGTGAAAATAATACTAATACAATATTCAACATGCACAATATTGTTAATGTTACAATAGCTAATAAAAACAGAAAGTTCCTAATTAGGCAGCTTGTTAGGGAGTATTTTGTGCACCAGAGTTACAGTCTGTCCCATAAAGACAGATGTCTTGCTTGTTCTGATGGATTTGAGGAAGCCTTGGGTATGTCTTTTTTGGAGAAAGTGCGAGAATGTTTGAAAACATGGTAAGCCGAACTGGTGTGCACACTTGTTGCTTGCTTACATAAGAACAGTATATAGAAAGGGATATGAAAAAGCCATCACGGGAGCCTGCATAGTACAAGAATAAAAGAGTACGGTAAAATATAGCCTACTATATTAAACGTATGTATTTTGGTGTTTGCATTTTTTAAAACAGAGATGCTAAGAACATGGCAAAAGATGTGAATGAAACTCTGATGGAAATCATAGGGAAGGAGCTTCAGCTGGATAAATTGGGGTCGATGAAGATCATAGCCAAACTGCGAGAGGAGAAACGATACCTGCAGGATATCTGGAGCTAAAAAGAGAAATTCACATGGTGCTGAGTTTGATAAATTGCATTGGATTTGGTTATGGTAGATATTTTAATTATATTTTCATTAAGACTATATTAACCTTTCAAAGGAGTTTAACTGCCCTATCGCAATAACCACCGCAGTGCCAATATACAATTTTACCATCATGGAAACTACATAATTTACTAGCATGGTTTAGGATGTTGTCATATTGATATTGTTAGTTTAAAATACTACAAAAGACATACAATGCAGTCCTTATCCTCGGTGCACAGAATGCTGTCCAAAAAAAAATTGGACACTGTTTTGAAGCGTACAGGGTAAATATTTAATTATCAAACTCTACTGCATACCAGAGAGATCCGTCTGTGCCTTTTAATGCATTTTAATGACTGACAGTGAGGTCTTATTTGGACTGTATAAGTCATAAAATGTAGCATATGGGGATGTAATGAATCAGATATTGACAGATGTGTAGAACAGCTGGGACTGTGGGGTTGTCATTGTTTTTTTTTTCCTTAATTCCAGAATTTTTTTTAGACAAATTCATAGTACAGATCCAGCTTTGGTTTCTTATTCCACACAGTCTATTTTACAACATCTCTCGATGCTGCAGTGATTTGTTTATCCATTACAAAGTTCATTTTCTCACTTCTGATAAATACTGTACATGACTAAAGTGTCAGCTCTATTTTTTGTGCAGAGAATAAAGTCATGAAATAAGCCAGAACTGTTGTGTATATTAAATATTCATCCTTAGTGTTTACACATTTTGTGTAGAAGCTCCATGTTTATTAAATAAAATACATTAAAAAAATCCCTCTTCATTTTTTTCACCAATAAAAATGGCATGATTGACACGTTTTTAATTCTGTCAAATGACTGGCTTAGAAGCCCTTCCCGTTATTACCTCCGCCAATGAGATTATGTTTTATCCTCGGTGTCTGTGTTTGTTCCTTTGTTTGTTTGTGTATTTGTATTTTTAGGAGGATTATGCAAAAAAGTGATATGGATTTTTATGAAATTTTTACTAGAGTGGGCCTTTGGACAAGGGTCCACTCGAATTTGCAGCTGATTTGGGTCAAATTCTGGATTCAGGAATTTTTTTTAAGGATTTTTTAACATTGTGAAATAAGACAACGTTTGAGATTTGGATCATATGGGCAATTGCTGCACTTGATGGAGGGCTCCTGAGTATATTTAATTTATTTGCTTATACATATTTTAGCTGGTGTTCTTGTCTCAAATTCCTTGATTTGACACAGTGACCTTGCTTTATGCTGAGTTAAATAAAAACCATTTTTTGTTCATCAGTTTGGAAATTGAACTATGTATTAAAAATGTATGTTTGACTTGAGCACAGAAAAAAATCCCAGCCAGTAAGGAAAGTTAAAAATCTCTGATTAAAAAACTGCTTTTAAGAGGGATGCACCAAAGTTTTAGCTACATACAAATTGGACCAAAGCACTTTAGGTCAGTTTTTCCACATTGCAGCTTCTTTAAATGATAATGATATTAAAATAATTAACCCTTTTTTTTTTTTTTTTTTCTCAGGCACTTTTCTAAGTGCATATGCTTACATACATTTTCAAGAGCAGCAGCAAGTGAACAGTATAAATATGTGGAAATGTTTCTCAGTTTTTATGAAGGAGATTAGACCTGTCGTTTGTAATAGAACTATAAAAAATATATACACGGTTTAGTTCCATAATTGAAATGTTAATTTTTGTTGCAGGCTTCCCTCAAACATAATTCGGGGTCCCCTTTACAGAACAGTTATTGCATGTGTAAGAGTTGAGGTGAGCGTGCTATAAACCCCTGATCCAGCATGGACACTTCAAAATAATGACTTGGTTCCACAGCTCAGCATGTCACAAGGCTAATGAGAGTTATTAATCATGGCTGAACCAGCAGCTCAACCCAAGGTTGCAGAGTTGATGAACCCATGTCCGTCATGTCCAGTGAAGTATAATGACATTATGAAGATGAAAAAAGTTCTGCTGAATTCAGAGTTTGTGCAGCAAACTGATTGGTTTGGCTCTTTTAAAAAAAAAAAAAAAAATTAGTTAATTTTATTTTTTAAATACGATAAAGGTAAAGCTACAGTTTTAGCTTAGTTTTTCTACAGCTTGTCAGTTTGCAGTTTACTCAAAGATGGCCATATTTTTAAATATTAAAAAAAACAAACAAAAATATACATATATAGTTTGCAAAATTATTTACAAATAAAAACAAATGCATTTGCATAAGTATCCAACCCCACTGCTGTGAAACTCTTAAATTGTTTTTTTTAATTTTTGCAATACTGTATTAATCTTGCAAGGGAAATTATTACCTCTGCATTTAACCCATCCAAAGTGAGCACACACACACACACACACACAGAGAGAGAGAGAGAGAGAGAAAGCAGTAGGATACCACACAATGGGGCACCCAGAGAGCAGTTGGGGGTTAGGTGCCTTGATCAATGGCACATCAGCCGTGAAGGTGGAGGAATATTTTCTGCTGGTTGGGGAATCGAACCAGCGACCTCTCAGTCCCAAAGCCACTTCTCTAACCATTAGGCTATGGCTGCCCCCAAATTATTTCTGGTGAATCCACTTGTCCTCAAAAGTCACATAATTAGTTAAAAGGTGTGGTTTTAAAGTGTCACATGAAAGTGTAAAGAAGTCAGAGTGTGTTAAAGATTACACCTACACAAATAGAATTGTGAAGAACTAGGAACTCAAAAACAATTCCAGGATCTAGTTCTGGAAAAATATCAGTCAGGATTTGGTAAAAAAAAATCCCAAACCTTGGACATGCTACTAGTTCTCAATTAACGTTATTTTAAAACAATAAAAGAAATATGGCGCAACTGAAACTCTGCCAACAGGAGGACATCCACCAGAAAACAAGATCGATTATCAACAGAGTAATCAAGGGGCCTAGTGTAACTTGGAGGGGATGAAGAGATGAACAGTTCACATGGAAGAAGCTTTTCAGAGGAAAGCCATAAGATGGACACAACAAAAGCCAGACTTTATGAAAGAGGGGTTAACAGAAAAATAGGAAAAATGATTAATATAAAGTTTTGCCAAAAGGCATGTTTGGTGTACACAATAATTTTCATCACATTGAGTACACCACCCACAATAAAACATGGTGGTGTTAGCATCATGTTGTTGGTTTTCATGTTTTTCACCAGCAGGGACTGGATAACAGCTCAGGGATGGAAAGATACTGTGCTGATGTTTTGATATAGTGTTATCTTTTTTATTGTGATATCTTTGTTGTCCAGGATGAATAATCTCAAGAAATTCATGTTTACATTTTAAGGTTTACAGGTATTATTCCTTTTCTGTTTTGTCCTGTTTTTTTAGTTATGAATGTTGAAGCTGCTCTTGACTGTACATTTAAAGATACAGTATATTGAAAATGTAGCCCTCTTGGGGATTTATACAACATTTCATTCATGTAATCACTCTGATCTTCTATTTGAGCTGATGACAACAAAATCATTACCAATATTTTTTAAGGCCAATTTTTCTGGCCCTCTAAGGGGCATGTTTATGTGTGCTGTTTGCATCACTGCCAAAAACTGAGTGTTCATTTCAGTTCAGAACAACGCTGCTCACAGCTGCAAAGGCACCAGAATGAGTCTGCTAATGGATGCCCTGCATTAAGGATAAATTAAGTTCCAAATTACACTGTCTTAATTAAAAAGGTTCAAGGTGCTTTCAGAGCCATGGTGCAAGGACTCAAAAGGGTAATCTGAATAAATCAGAGGCTACAAGCTTGCAGCAGGGCACTTGCTGGAATGATAGATTCTCCTGCACAAGATGGCTTAAATGAAGCAGAAAGGTGTATGCAGAAAGTAATGAGTGTCATTAGATAAGACTCCTAGCTAGCCTGTTCCTTTGACTCTATCCCACTTTTTAAAAACTGGACTCTCCTTATTCCAATACCAGTGGCTACTATTTGTAAAAAAAAAAAAAAAAAAAAAAAAAAGTGCCATCCCATGACAATCACTCTGGGATGGCATGTTAATGAAGTCATCAAGTTAGCCAAATGCTGAATACTGTAATTTAAAAACGTCTTTACCTGACTTCAGATGGACGGATTCACTCTAATACATGATTGATTACAGACCTGATTTTCATTAATATCCTGCAATGGAATAGCCCATCTCAAAGTGTAGCCTATATATGCTTCATCAGCAGTGTGTGAATGCTAAAGGAAAATCAGTGAAATAAAAGCTATTTTAGAACTCAAATGAACAACTCATAATACCTGAGACAAAATGTGTCTTCACAGTAGATACACTGGGTTGATGCTGTACACTGCCCAGTCAAAATAAAAAAGTCTCATACTATAATATTTGTTGGGCCGCCCTTAGCCTTGATTACAGCGTATAATCGCCATGGCATTGTTGTTTCATTTAATTTTCCAAGTCGAGGCAGAGCGACTTTATGTGGCAATAAACTGAAGGCAGCTGATGACATGAATTACCAGGCTACCACATCACTGGACTTTTTCTTCCCTGATGTTACAGATATGAAATTGGGGCTCAAATAGTGAAAGGGTGGTTCAAGGATCATGGGGAATCATTTTTCATGCATAAACTGGCACCACGGGGTCCTGCCTTAACCCTAAGTCTTTGGGATGTACTGTAGAAGACTGTAAGGGGTGGTTAAATTTTCCAATAAATTCAAGATGTCATTAAAAAACCAACCCAGCTCTGGATAGAAATAAATGTTGTGATGTTGCTTAATATGTCAAAACAATTTCATGATGATTAAGTGCTGTAATCAAGGCCAAAGTTTGTCTAACAAAATATTAGAGGACTTGACTTTTTTGTCTGGGTAGTGGATCTTTTTTACCATAACTAGCTATCTACTTAACAAATTAGCAGTTGGCCCATCAGAAAGTACACTATCCAAAAAAATTAAAATGGCCCTATCTTAAACCCAACACAAAGGGGTGCCAGAGACAATGCATGTGTCTTTGCAAGTTCGAGGCTGATGCAGTTGTCCAAATTGTCCTATTTACACCCAAAACACACCCATTATTAATTAAGAAACTTGGTACTTGGTCATTTTGACCCAATTTTGTCTGCAAGTAAACTAGCAAAAGTGGATTTGGGCGTGCCTTTAATGCACGAGGGTTATGTGCCTCATACAGCAGAGCATTACAGTTGAGTATGGTTGTTTACCAAATAGCTACTGATTTGCCAAAGATAAAATCTGTAACTTTATACATTTACATTTATGGCATTTGGGAGATGACTTCATCCAGGACAATTTACAGAAGTGCTTTGTATTCTTTATCAGAAACACGTCCTCAATCTAATTCACTAGGTCGGTGCCAACTGTTAGAATCAGTCTGAGCCTCCTCTCCAACACCCTGGAGTAAACTTTCACTGGGAGGCTGAGCAGTGTGATCCCCCAATAGTTCAAGCACACTTTCCTGTCCCCTTTTTAAAAACAGGGACCACCACCTCGGTCTGCCATGCCACAGGTGTCGTCCCAGACTTCCATACGACATTTACTTTTCCTAGGCGAGATTGTCCAGCTCCACTAAGGTGTTTGAATCCCCCGACAACTTAGCTTCCAGGATCATGGGGATGCTCAAACCACGCCACCATATTAAAGTGACAGTTCGGCAGAGGGAACAAATACGCACACATGTCACTCAAAAATGCTCATCTAAGTAGATTTTATGGTTACTTACATGTCATCAGGTTTGAAGTGTTTCATGCAGGTAAACAATGGATGTTGGGTGCACAGTCAAAGTCACTTGATGTTGAAAATCATGATCAAAAACATAGCTCTCTGATATTTGCTGGGTCTCCTAATAATCTACCTCTACTAACTACGGTTTTAGTGTATATTTGCTAATTTTTTGCTTAAAACGTCTTTGCTAACTACGAGTAAAATACAGCTATGTTGCATATTTAAATTGAGGGGTGGGACTTAATACATTCATTCATTTGCTGAACTGCTTAATTCTTACTTGGGTCACAGGGAGGTTGGAGCCTATCTCAGGTGACACTGGGCGAAGGCGAAGTACACCCTGAACAGCTCGCCAGTCCATTGCAGGGCAACACACGCACACACACAAAACCATTTACACTCAAACCTAGGGGCAATTTGGAACTGCCAATTGGTCTATTGTGCATGTCTTTGGACTGTGGGAGGAAACTGGAGTATCCGGAAGAAACACGCAAACACAATAACATGCAAACTCCACACAGAAATGGCCTCACTGAGCCCGGGACTCTAACCAAAAAACTTCTTGCTGTGAGGGTGATGCGCTAACCACTATGCCACCATGCAGCCTGGCCTTAATAACATTTAACTTGCGTACTGCTTATTTATCTAGGTTAAAGGGTCATCTTCCTGGCAGCTAAGCTGAGGTGAGATAAAGTATTAAGTAGGGTTGAAGTGTCAAGTAAATATTACTGAGCAAGACTATGTTACATGACTTTCATTATTTGAGGCCATAGAATAAGAGCTGAAAATACTTTTTCAGTACTGCTCTATATGAGGCAACATTGCTTAGACACCATTGACGAAAACACATAGTCCGAAATTTACAGAAACCCAGCTGTTATATGTACAGTGAATGAGCAGAAACGTCATGATGGTCTTAATTCATAATGTGTAGGAGGCATATGTCAAACATATTGCCTAATGAGGAACGCTTCTTTATTTTGCAAACAAGCTAAAGTACACTCTAAGCATTCTAGCAAAGCCCAGCTCAAATATTCTGACTTGGAGGGCATAAACAGTCTCGGATGTGCCCAAGTGCTCCTAATTACTAAAAAGCCTTCGGTATGGAACTAATTGATTTAATGAGAACTGAGGTAATGGTCCTGCAGAAAGTTTGCTTGCTCTAAATATCTACTAAATACAGATAGGTTTTTGGAGGTACTGTACTGTAGTGCTTTATGTTTTGAACAGCATTAAGATGGCTGCTGTAAACCTGACATCAGCAAACTGTCAGATTATCTCATTGATCTTCATCATCGCTGCACCATTTTAAAAGACAGATTGAAAATACAGCAAGTCAAGAAAGCTTCATATGACATGAGTTTTAGAATAATGCATGCACAGATTTCACACTTTCAAGCTAACACCACACTATTCCGTTTCAGCACACAAGTGCCAATTAAATGTCACCAATAGTGATGCTATTTATGTTATTTTTAATTGCATTTAAAATTTAGTTAATGGCAACATGGTGGCGTGGTGGTTAGTACATCCGCCTCAAAACAAGAAGGCCCTGGGTTCAATTCCCAGACTCAGGCGTTTCTGTGTTGAGTTTGCATGTTCTCCCAGAGCTTGCGTGGGTTTCCTCCAGGTACTCCAGTTTCCTCCCACAGTCCAAAGACATGCACATTAGGCTAACTGGCTGTTCCAAACTGCCCCAGGTGTGAGTGTGAACAGTTGTGTGTGTCATGCTGCGATGGTCTGGCAAGCTGTTCAGCATGTATCCCTGCCTTTGCCCAGTGTCGACTGAGATAGGCATCAGCCTCCCTGTGCTCCTAATATAATTAAGTGGTTCAGCAAGTGCTGAGTGAGTTAAATATAGTTCAAAAAGTCTAAATACACCCATTGTTGTATTGCACATGTCAATTTTGGGGCAGTAGCAGTCAGCTCAATTTCTTTTTTTTCCCAGGAATATATATGGCAGGGATAAAAAAATGGAAAAATCCATAAACAAAACCCATGTCACACATAACATTTATTTGTTAAGGATAAGTGTGTCAAGCTCTGCAGGTGGATGTACAAGGTTGGTAGTACAATTCTTTGTGATATTACTGGGTCAATCAGTAGGTGAGGTCAACTGTTGGCGAGGTTGTCACAGAGTGTGTAGGTCATGTGACACACTGGTGAGACACAGTGGCAAAGAGACAAAGGGACACAGTCTGGCTCCTTGATGCAGCACCACTAAGTGTTCTGCCCATTACATGGTACCAGCTGTAGCGTTTGCAGGAAAAGTGTGAATGTGCTGGCTAAAAATGATTGTTTAGATTTTTATTCAATAGTTCTGGTCCATGAATTTGATTGGCTGAGCAATGTTCTTAGAGTGGCTGTATTTTCTAAGACCACACTGTAACATTTCACTGTTTGTATCACTCCGTATATTACATAATATTCCACTGCCTAGATCAAAACTGTTACTCCAGTAGTTTGCTCTGTGAACATGACAAATTATATAAATTGTGTCTTAAAATATGAAGGTTAGCTTCAATTGAAGGTGGATGTGAAGGACTGGAAAGTGTGAGCTAGCTATCCAGCTAGCGAACATCATTATCGTTTATTATCCACACTTCTTATACTGTTTCAGGTTCAGGGAAGCTGGAGCCAATCCCAACTGAATCTAGGTGAAAGGTGGGGTAAGTACAATTCTCTCAGCTGCATTTGGGTGAAAGGTGGGATATAGACCCATTAAATTTTGTTATTTTAATTTGGTTTTCTGTACTTACGCAGTTGCCTGGTTGGCAACAGAAAAGAAAATTGAATACAATGGCACAGTCTTGTGAAAAACTGACACAGAACTCAAACTTGAAATCTTTGAAATCATGTTATCACATCAAATAAGCAAAAAAAAAAAAAAAACCCAAAACAAACAAAAAAAAAGAAAAAAAGAAAAAACCCCCAAACAAACAAACAAACAAAAATGATTTGGTAATTCACGCATGAACTAAACACAATAGAGACTATACTTTCTTTTGTCTGTCTGAAGAATCTAGTTTGCTGGAACAGCTGATTGGTGACGTGACCATTCAATGGGTCTGTACCGTGGGTATGTTACAAAACTATTGTAGGGGTAACATGGAGCCGGACAACCATACACAGGCACATTCACAACCATAGGCAATTTAGAGTAGGTATTGGCCTAAACTGCATGTTTTTGGTTAGTGGGAAGAATTCAGAGCACCCTCAGGAAACTAAAGCATTCAGAGGAAATTCACATAGTCATGGGGAAAACATGTAAACTCAGCTCGAGTACTCTTGCAGTAAGGTAACTTTAATTCTTGAAGTGCTCACCACTGCAACACTGTGCTGCCTGCCATATACTTATTTAATATGCAAAGGCATGGCCTCAAAATCAGCTAACCTCTATAATGGCTTTCAAAGCATGCATAAAACTGCATGTGATCAGGGAATAAAGTTTTTTTTTAACATAATTATTATATTTTATATATATGAATGAAGGCCCTGCGATGGCCTGGCGAGCTGTCCAGGGTGTACCCCGCCTTCGCCCAGAGTCGGCTGAGATGGGCGCCAGCCTCCCCGCGACCCTAAGTAGGAATAAGCGGTTCAGAAGATGAATGAATGAATGATATATGAATGAATATGTTTTGGATATGGATGTTTCCATCTCCATAAACTTAACAAGCATAAATGATGAGATGATTGCTTCAAAGAAAAGCACAATTTGTTTTGCATTATGCCATTATTATTCACTATTTTGGCTGCAAGGTGGCATAGCGGTTAGCACATCTGCTTCACAGCAAAAAGGTCCTGGGTTCAAGTACTGGGTTTGGCAAGGGCGTTTCTGTGTCGAATTTGCATGTTCCCCCCTTGTTAGGGTGCCTTTTCTCCAGGTACTCCAATTTCCTCCCACAGTCCAAAGACATGCACATTAGGTTAACTGGCTGTTCCAGATTGCCCCTGGGAGTGAGTGTGAATGGGTGTGTTTGTGTTGGCCCAGTAAAGAACTGGCGAGCTGCTCAGGGTTTACCCTGCCTTCACCAAAATTGGCTGGGTTAGGCTTTGGCAAATGGACGAATTAATGAATGTTTACAATTTTATAACCTAGGTCAAATGTACTTAGACTAAACCATTTTTTTTGTTTCTCTCTCTATAAAGCCCAAACTATAATGAACTGAACTGAAGCACAGTCTCAGCGAGCACTGCTGCCATTGTCTCAGTCCTCATTAGCCAGAGGCAAAATAGCACGCAAATTGTTTAGCGTTTAAATATACTCAGTGATGCATTCGAATTGGCCCGGATTTATGATCTCCTGCACTCTGACAACCATAATGGCTTATGCAAATTAATGATTAATTGGATTTAGTGAAGAGCCAGGGTAAATGAGCTGAGTAAAGGAGAATGTACGAATAAATGAAGGATGATAAATGTAGAAGTGTGTTTATGTTTTTTTAACACCTGCTTATCAAAGACCAGCATTAGTCTCGAAACTGACAATATCTGTTCTGAGAAATGGTGAGAGGTAGGACTGATTAACATATCAAAGCTTGTTTTTTTAGTATTGTTATGAAGACAATAACAATTGTAGAACCCTTTATAGAGACTTAAAAAGAATGCATATGTCAGTCAGCCTAGTATTACTGTAAGAAAACAGTATGAAGTGTGGGATAATTTCCGATGTTCCATGTTTAATTTGTAGCATAATACCATTTTGTTGGAGAATGTCTAAAAAACCTCTGTACATAAATTTCCGTTTATGTGATGTTCATAACCAACTATGAGGACTCTGGGTTCTGGGCCTCTTGGAAAGCTGGAACGTTTGGGTTCTATTTTTTTTTCATCCCACATAGCATTTCCAGTTATCAAATTCAATATATTCATACATCCTGAGCAGCTGAGGAGGATTTGTGCACTTAAGAATAAAGTTTAGCCCTCATAAATACCACACTACTAGATTAGCATATGCTAAATACATTCCAAATAGCGATAATGTACAACCCTGATCCCCCCACCCCAAAACAAAAGGGATGCTATATAAAGTATAAATTAAAAACAAATGCAATGAATTGCAAAACTCATAACATTATTTCATGAAAAATATTTGCTCATTTTGAATTTGATCGCAGCAACATGTCTCAAAAAAGTTGGGACAGTGCAGCAAAAAGCTGGAAAGGTAAGTGGTACTAAACAGAAACAGCTAAAATAAAAAACATTTTTCAACAAAAGTGCATTTTAGAGAGGCAGAGATTTACTCATCTGCAATCAAACTGTGTCTACAAATTGTGGAGCAATTTCAGAATAATGTTCCTCTATGTCAAATTGTAAAGACTTTGAATATCTTACAATTTATAGTTCATAATATTATTAAAAGATTCCAGGAAACTGGAAGAACCTCTTTTTTACATTTAAATTTATGTTGGATGCCCATGATATTCAGACCCTCAGGTGGAACCGCATTAAAAACAGGCATGATTCTGTCATGGAAATCACTGCATTAGCTCAGGAACACTGACTTTGTACACAGTACACCATACCAGCCATATGTGGGATAAGATCTATAAAAATATCTGAGGCAAAGAGGAAAACTGTTCTGTGGTCAGACGAATCAAAATCTGTTTTTTTTTTTTAAACATTGATACCACGTCCTATGGACTAAACAGGAGAGGAACCACCTGGCTTGTTATTCGTACTCAGTTCCAAAGCCTGCATCCCTAATGGTATGGGGGTGCATTAGTGCCTATGGAATTGGCAGCTTGCACATCTGGAAAGTCACCATCAATGCTGAATGGTAAGACCAGGTTTTATTAAGAAAAAGAAAACAAATTCATATGTCAGGAAGGGAACCAAACTTGAGCATGCTCATCTATGGGGAGATAGTAGTTCAAACCCGTACTCATTTGGCTTGGCAAGTACCATTACATTAAAAAAAAATTAACAAAAATGTTTTGATGTTCCAAAAGCAACTCGATGGTTAGATGCTTTTTCCTTATCGATGGTGCTCTGCTCGATTTGCGCCACGTGGGAGTTCCACTATAACAGCATGGCTGTATGGCTGTGGAGTAGAAGAGTCTGGGTGCTGAACTGTTCTGCCTGCAGTCCATGGGGTCAGCCCCATGTTCCCCAGACCCTATGTTCCCCAGACCCTATGTTCCCCAGTACCTATGTTCCCCAGTCCCTATGTTCCCCGGACCCTATGTTCCCCAGACCCTATGTTCCCCAGTACCTATGTTCCACGGACCCTATGTTCCCCAGACCCTATGTTCCCCAGTCCCTATGTTCCCCAGTCCCTATGTTCCCCAGTCCCTATGTTCCCCAGTCCCTATGTTCCCCAGATCCTATGTTCCCCAGTACCTATGTTCCCCAGACCCTATGTTCCCCAGTACCTATGTTCCCCGGTCCTTATTAAATTAATGGATCTTCCACTGTATAGTGTACTGTATGATGAAACAAAATCAGCGATACTCATCAAAGTAACAATTTATGGAATATTAGGGTTCGGGTTCGGGTTAGGGTTCCTGGGGAACATAGGTACTGGGGAGCGTATGTACTGGGGAGCATAGTAAGGAGGAGCACAGACGTGGACCCGCAGTCCAGACCTTTCACCAGTTGAAAACATTTGGTGCATCATGAAATTAAATATATTACAAAGATGACCCAGAACTATTGAGCAGCTAGAATCCTAAATCACACAAGAATGGTACAACATTCCTCTCCCAAAGATCCAGCAACCGGTCTCCTAACTTCCTAGATGTTTACAGACTGTTGGTAAAAGAAGAGGGGGTGATACACAGTGATAAACAGGGCCCTGTCCCAGCTTATTTTCTGATGGGTTTAAGATTTACAAATCACTGCATTCTATTTTTATTTATGTAATAGGATGAATACATGTAGCATGTAGTCATCTGAATTATTCGAACCTCAGCTGGGTAAACCGGATCTTACTGATGTGCAGTGCACCCTGTGATTCCATTTCCTGATCTACAATTAACCTGTGTAGACTCAGCCAAAGTAATCACCTATATCTCCACTGGTCATCAAGACCAAAATGTGTTTGTATTATTATAACAAATCTCTGCACATCAAAACGGTCTTTATACATGGCCCACGTGTTGCTTGGTAATCTGTGCTTAATATATACAACACCGCAACTGTGCAATCTGATTGGTTTGCTATTTGAGGAATAATATAGGCCTTATCCCAAAAGGATAATGTGTGACTGAAAACGGTAGACAAACATGGTTTGTTACGACCACTGATTCTGAAATACTAGAAAGTCAAGAAAATACCAGCCCCCAAAATATTAAGAAAGATATGCAATATAGGCTTTGCATTTTTAAAGGTAAAAAAGCACTTTATTTAAACTTTGAATGATTTTCTTACGATACCTGTATCAGAAAAAAGGGACAATATCTAAACTAACTATATTTCTGTGTTGTTTCCTTTAGAATGGTCTGCACAACAAGATTAATTTTGAACAGAAATACTAGATTCAGGGGGAAAAAAACATCTAAACAAGAAACAAGACTTAAGAAAATGTTACTTTGGTGCGAGAAGCCAGAGCTGGGCTTACAAAGCAAGCCTCTTAAAACAAACAAACAAACAAAAAAGCACTGTTCTAACATATGCAGTCCAGAATTCATTGAAGCCAATAAAACACTAAACCCATTTTAAAAGCATTAAGCAAGTCTGAAGCAATTTCGGCAGTTTATAAAAATCCCCTGAACTAAGCAGTCATGGAAACCTTGTACAAAGCTGGTGATCTGGTCAAGGCAAACTCATCCAAACTACAATAAACTGCCTTTTTTCCTCACTTTTGTACATTGACTTGGGGCATTGTAAAAATTATTTTAAACTGTGTAAATTCCTGTGAATCCCCAACAGCCATGGAGTGAGGGATAGACAGGCGAACGTCTCCAATTCATTTAGTTTCGTCTCTGGCGGCCCCTTCATAAATTGCACTTTCAACTTCATCTAAAAGTGAACTTTGATCACCTTTACAGTATTTTGCTTCACATTGTGAATCTTATTTAAATAAACTTACATACATCTACACATTTCAAGTTGTTTGTTAGCTCTAGAACAGCAGTGAGTTGCTCTGCTTGGCTCACACTGCGAAATCTGACATACGCGCATGCATGCAGAGCCCATCTGCTGCTGTAATGCTTAGAGAATGTAAAAATAAAAATACATAAATGGATTTCAATGACATTCAAATGGTAAATAGTAAAAGTACATGTTCCATGTTTTTTTTTTTGTCAGCCAAAATACACACAGGTGTGATGCAGGGCTATTTTAAATACATTACTTCTTCAGTCATGATGCTGCATTCATCCTGAATTTAAGTGCAGGGGGCGTAGTCAAATGACTTAACAGTGAATGCATGCAGCTGAGAAGTGCCTAAAAATGTGAAAATAATTTCTGAAAACAGTATCACTATAGTATTTTCACACAATATTTATTATTTCAATTGACCATAAACCATATAAACACATTAGACATATATGAGTATATGATATAATGAGTAATTTTACACATTTTACACAGAATAGTAATGTGAGGAAATGAGATAGATTATTTCCCCTCTTAAATTTACCTCTAACTCACATTATTGACTGATAAGTTCCTTTAAGATCACAGGCTTTATAAGGTGTATTTAACTGTCCAGGTTGTCATTTATTTCCCTGTGCTAGGGTCACAGGGAGGTTGGTGGCTAACTCTATGTGAAGGTGGGAACACCCTGATCAGCTTGCCAACTCACTCAACCATCCACACACCTAAGGGCAATATGGAACAACCAATTAGCCTAATGTGCATGTCTTTGGGCTGTTGGTAGAAACCGGAGTACCCAAAGGAAACCCATACAAGCATGAAGACAACATTAATACTTAACACAGTAATGCCCCCACTGAGCCCAGGACTCGAACCTAGAACCTTCTTGCTGTGAGATGGATCTGCTAATGACTATGCTAATCAGTGTCACTGTACTGGTCACTATTACCATGCTGCCCATATTCAGGTTATTTCAAGGAAAATGTCTGATTGACACTAATCTTGCAGGTAATTAGAGCTGCATAAATGGGTGTGACAATATTATGTTGTGGTACGCATATAAGAATGTGAAGGCTTATACCAAAAAAGGCTGTTATTTGTGTAATGAGACATGCTGGAGATAATTGGAAGTGGAAAGAACAGCTTTCTGTTGATTTAGCAATTTAGTTATGACTCCAAAAACTTTTTATATATATATATATATATATATATATATATATATATATCATAAAATGTATCATATATATATAATCCAGTCTAAAAAATAAGGTCCATAGAGATAGATTTTTGAATAACTTACACTCTATATGCAGTTAGTACCCTTCATTTTTGGAAAAGAGGTAATAAATAAGTGCGAAACACAGCTGTGTCCATAGAGACACTTGTGGTCTTGTGAAGAAATGGAACAGACTAATGAGAGTAAGTTAATTAGCTGCTGCTACAATTTCATGTTATTGAGTGCTAGCATAAAAGGAGCTCTTCCAGAAATATGCATATTATTTAATAGGCAACCTCACAAGTAAAATTTTGATTGTACTTTATATAGTGAGCCTTTTGCTAAATTCTGACCTTTACTATTTGTGAACCACAAAGGCTTGTGTGAAATAGATGCTTTCTTGCTACTATTTTCCATGAAAAAAACTTATAAAAGCAATTTCATCACGCAGAAACAACTTCATAACATTGTGCAAGGAAACAGTTATCATGAGGTACAAGGTCAAATTAAGTCATCAGAGACCATTTAGATTGATCCTGAATATAGTGAAAAAAAAACCATCTCTTTTTATAATATTACAGGAATTCATAAACTTTTTCATATTGAAACCTGTAAAAAAAGGACAAATGTCACAATAATCTATTGGAAAAAAAAAAAAATTAATTTGGTACACTTTTCCTTGTGGAGACAGTGACCTACATTCGCAAGAGTGAACTTTGCATTCAAATGCCTCCCTCTCCCTGCAGGTTAATATATTATACTGAAAAAAGATTTTTTACTGTGGAGTTTCTGCCTAAGTTATATAAGTCAAAAGAAATTAAATTTAAAATATTCCTCATATAAATGACTGTACATAACTTTCCTCATCCCTGAAATCACAGTTGCTCTTATTATCATTCATGAAATGCAAGCCATCATAGAAAGACTAGGGTTGTGAGTATATCATTACTAGTACAGAGAGAAGCGAAGAGAGAGAGAGAATGAGAGAGAGAGAGAGAGAGAGAGAGAGAGAGATGGACAAAAATACCTACAATTCCTTCCATTTTTCCAATAAACCCAATAAACCTTGAACATGATGGAAAAAGAATTACTGGAATTAAGTGAAGTTTGGTAGCATGAAAGTAAAATTTTTTAATGAATAAATAAATTAATGAATTGAGCCCTATAATATTTTGTGGAGGGGTACTCAATGTTCAGCATTGTCATCAGTGTGGCAAGGAAGTAATTGTAAGGTTTATTTTGAATTATTCATTCATTCATTCATTCATTCATTTTCTGAACCGCTTAATCCTAATTAGGGTCACAGGGAGGCTGGCACCCATCTCAGTCAACTCTGGGCGAGGGCAGAGTATACCCAGGACAGCTCGCCAGGCCATTGCAGGGCAGAAACACACTGACGGCTATGCAGCCTACTCTTTACTAAAGTCAGCAATGGTTCTTTTACATGCCTCTCACCACAGACAGTGAGAGACATGGTCGGCATTGATAATCCAGTTAGCTGCACTGGGGGGACAGCAGTGAGAACCCGTTGATAGTGGGGCTTGAACCCCTGACCTTGGGATCAGTAATCCAGCACCCTACCACCGGGCCACCACTGCCTCTATTTTGAATTATTATTATTTTATTTCATTTTTTGAAGGATGCCAATAATTTTGTAATGAAAATCAGTTTCATTCTTATCATAAAGGAAAATAAGAAAAATGTGTGGAGAAATATTATTTAGCTGATAGATGCAATATGGATTAAGTAATGTATTTATGGTAAAAAAAAAAAAAAGTATGGATAATCTTTAAATGAAATCTCAGTTTAAATTGCTGTAGCTCCGAATGAACCTTCTTCTATGCTGGGATATAAATAGAGTGGTGGCTCAGTGGTTAAAGCTCTGAGTTGCCAATTGAAAGGTCAAGCCTCAGCATACATCCTACTCCTTGGCAGGTGCCACTGTGACCAATGTTATTCACTTCACCTGTCAGTTGTTATTCACTTCACCTGTTAGTGTTCCGCCTGGGCGGGGACACTATAGATAGGTTGCTGCCTGCTCGGGCCGTGTTTTTGGTTGCCAGATCCAGCCAGATGAAACCTAATGTGCTGCCAAATGGAGCTAAATAAAACATAATGTGGGGGATGAATGGCTATCGCTTTGTAAAGAGAGTCGATCCGTGTGATCCAGGGAAGTTAGCCTCTGGAACGCAGCGCAAAATGAATCGAAGTGTGGTGGACAGGGATTTACTGGGCGTAACTGTGCACGGAGCGGCAATCAGTGTGGTTCAAACAGGTGTAAACGCTTCAAGGCCGGACTCGAGTTCGACAGCGAGAGCCGCTCTAGCCCGACCTTCCCAAATAAACAACGTTCAGATTGTGATTTGTTTCCTCTCGTTCATTTCACGTCTGATTTCTACCTAAAACACAAGCATAGTAACATTCATCTTATACAAAAGATTTCAGTCAATGTGTTAAAAAGTAAGCTTCATTTTTTCAGTCAATCTGTAAAATGACGAAAAATCTCAATATGTACATCGCCTGAGTGAATCAGTCATTTTACAGTTTGAGTGAAAAATTCAGTCATTTCACACATTGACCGGTTTTAGACATCGATGTAACATATATATATAATGAGTTAATATAGAAATAAGACCTTTACTTAATATATTTTCATGATGTGATTTACCCTTATTTAAGGATCGCTGTATCTTTAGTAGAATCAGGAAGAGGAATGAAGCACTACTCTAAATAATCATTACTCTTTGAAGATCACGTTTCCACATAAGCCAGATGGGGTCAAGGACACAGTCATGATATTCACTTCCAATTCTGGCTCCTGGAGAAGGCAACCAAAATTAGATGATGTATGGTAATCTACTTAAGTTATTTTGATAATGTAATTAAGACATCTTGTTCTCTCACAGCGGGGTGAGATTCATTAGATTATGAAAGTAAATTATAAAGACATTGAGGCTTGGGTGTTGTGAGTACGGACAAATTAAAGACTGCAATGTTTTCAAAGCTTGTAGTATAAAAATTATTAATAAACAAAAAGGAATGTTTTAATGTTGTTTTTTAGTTTTAATGACTGAACAAGTATTGTAAAACAACTTTAATACATTATTTAGCATGGATACAAATGCTTAGAGGCAGCTATATGCAAAAAAAAAAAAAGAAAACCACAGTTTGAAGAGGAGTCTGTTATTTTAGGATATTTGTATGGAGGCCCCCACAACACCAAACCCCCCAAACTTCATCTCTTAGCTCCACTTTTGGATAATTGCATTTATTTATGAGTGTAGAAAAGTATGCTTCAGGATGGAACGCATTTACTTACAGTGTATCTCTGTGACTTCATACTGGTAGAAATGCTCATTATCTATGAATTATTCCCTGAGTTCAGATGTCTATACTTAGTACTGTCTCATGTTCTCTCCCAGTGTCTCCGCAAGTTATTGTAGGGGAAAAACTGGGACATGACAAGATCTCACTAAAGTACTTCGTTACTGCAGACACATGCCCCCCTAAGGTGTCTGATAAGGCCAAGATTTATTAAATTGAGACATTCACCAAAACAGACACCCAGGAGAGTGACAAAACACAGTCATCTTCTGCTCAATAAGCAATTCTAACCTGTGTACTGAAAAATATATATTACTCACTTCAACACCTTTCATGACTTTCTTTCTGTTACTTAACCATTTTCAAAAAACATGTTTCATTACTGGTGGAAAAGCATCACATTACAGTATCTAACAAATACTGTGCAGTGAATACATTAGGTGTAGAGTTTGCTTTACACTGAGGAAAAATTCGAATTCTCTAAAAACAGTATCTTGGAACATAGAATCCTTTTCCATGACTTTAATCCTGTACTATTGAAATAAATGTTGCACAGAACACTATGATTACCCAACACCTCCTTTACCTCTGGTCTTAATTTGCAAGGGGTACTTCATTCATGCAAATCATTATCACACATCAATGTTCAAACTTTGTGTGAGATTTCAACTTAGTGCACTTCAGTGGGTCTCCAATTACACATCACACTCCAGTCTCTGTGATGTTTCCTTCTACAGTGTGTTCTCCATAATGATGCAATTCAGCGAAAATATTTTGATTAAGCATGAATCTTTCTATTATGTTTATTTGTGCTCATGAATTTTTGAACACACCATCTGTCATGCAAGCTTTGTGTATTATGAACGTTAAAATACAAATACATATAAATACTTCATAGCTGTTATTTTGGTAAGTTGCTTAACTTTTGTTCACCTCTTTTAATACAGTTTTGTATTAATACAGTTTTGGTTTTATATTTAATTTTTGTTACTATTTATTTATTTGTTTGTTTGTTTGTTTATGATTTTTTTATACATACATACATACATACATACATACATACATACATACAGACAGACAGACAGACAGATAGATAGGCTTAAGAAGTGATGTTTGGTGATTCCGCCATGTCCCATGTCAATACTTAGCTTGGAATTTCCACTATTCAATAATTTGATGTAGAGGTACATGAGGAACACAAGAAACAAACAAACAAAAAACAATACAAATAAATTATTTTTTACACCCCTTCAGTGTAGCACACGTTTTCTGAGCTGTGCATGTTCACACAAGCATTTCTTATGGAGCCATATTGCAAGACTTCTCAATTTAAACTCTACAGATTTATAATTTTTTTCACATTTTCTTGGTGAATATGTCTCTCATTTATGGAAAGATGATAAATGAATAACCTGATAAACTGAATAAATAATGTGTGTGTTCAGAGTCCAGTTTAAGCACTGTAAAGGGATAATCAGTGTTATTTAATTCATCTATCAGTAGTCATAATGTTTTTATGTCTGATCAGTGTATTGCTGATCAGTGTATAGATGCATTTCAAGAACAGAATGCATTTCAGAATTGGAGAATGGGAATTGGAGAATATGTGATCTCAGCTATTTGACTGTGATGGTCATTAGTGTTAGAAGGGCTGGTTGAGTAACTCCAAAACACAGAATGCTGCAAAAACAGAAAACTTCAGGTGATCAGTAGTTCTGCATCCAGAAATGACTGGCTTGTGAGAGAGGTCAGAGGGGAATGGCCAAACAGGATCAGGCTAACAGGAAAACTACGGGAACTCAAGTAACAGCTAATTACAACCACAGTGAGTGGAAAATGGGTGAGAATGCACAACACATTAAACCTTGAGGTGGATAGGCTACAACAGCAGAAGACCACACTGGATTCCGCTCCTATCAGCCAAGAACAGGAGGCTATAACGGGCACAGGTTCACTGAACCCGGGCAGCTGAAGATGGGAAACATGCCACCTGGTCTGTTGAATCTTGATTTCTGCTGTGAGATGCAGATGGTAGGTTCAGAATTTGGCATCAAAAGCTTGAATCCATGAACCCAACCTGCCTTGTGTCAACAGTTCACAATATCTCAAAATCTCAAATGGAATGTTTCCAAAGCCTTGTGAAATCCATTTCACAAAAATCCAAGACTGTACTGAAAGCAAAGGAGAGTCCTACTTAACATTAACAGGGTGTTAATAGTATTATTTACTCAGTAATAATAGAGTGTTCCTAATAGTAACTCCTAAGTGTATTTTGAAATATTAAATAATGTATTGTGTACATTTACGAACAATTTTCAGTTCTTAAAAGTCAATAGTAAATATTCAGGCATTTTGTCTCAATGTCTTATCTTCTGAAGTATCTTAATGTCCCTTCATTTTGGTGATGGAGCATAAATGATGTGGGGAGGTCAATAAAGACTAGTTAAAAGGATCATAATGCAGTCTTTACAAGATTTTAGAGCCATATTGATCATCAAATGAGTTCCAGATTGCAGGACGGTAATAGTCATCACACTATATGATGCATAAAACAGTCTGACAAACATATGAATCACGACGAAGCAAAAACACAGAACTGCAGTCAGGAAAGCCGTTGAAATTTACAGTGCACTTCAATCACGCACAGACTAAGGGCTGCACATTACACTGCTGTTAAGTGAACATTACACAAGAGAAAAGACCATTAATATGTAATCACATCCACAGAAAGACTTTTTGAGTCTGTAAAACATTGGAAAATCAACATAATGGCCCTTATTCATCAAAACTGCACAGAAAGAATCACAGATTTAAGAATCTGGAATGGTGCACAAACACATTTATGTCTCTAACTCATATGTTCAAGTGGGTTATGACATCAAAACCAACACTGATTTTAGTACAACTGATGAATATAAAAAAAAATGAAGAAAAACATTAAATGAGGGCAAGACATTGGTGCTAGTGTGCTGGAAATAATAATTTCATTCATTTAGTATTTTATTAAATGCCATAAAAGCTACACACGAAATGTAAACTTGAAATAGAATAAAATCTATACCAGAGCGGCA
This sequence comes from Neosilurus mollespiculum, assembly GCA_030014195.1. NCBI lineage: Eukaryota > Metazoa > Chordata > Actinopteri > Siluriformes > Plotosidae > Neosilurus > Neosilurus mollespiculum. Next base: position 16,585,186 of record JAQMYF010000025.1, on the reverse strand, counting down.
AAACATTCAAGTCCTTTTTAACTTCACTTGCAACTGTTTATAGATTCATTCATTCATCTAGTAATCTTTCTACATGAATGAATGAATCTATAAACAGTTGCAAGTGAAGTTAAAAAAGGACCTGAATGTTCTGCCACTCTGTTATAGATTTTATACCATTAACCATTTAGAGTCTGTGCGAGTCTGTGCGAAACTCTGTGCGAAAGTATGAACCATGAACAGCTCATCAGTCTATCACAGGGCCAAAACACAGACAACCATTCACACTCACACCTAGGGGCAAGTTTGAACAGCCAATTAACCTAAGCATTAACTCTAACAAATTACTCTTACTGTGGTAGCAAACCGGAGTACCCAGAGGAAATCCATGCTAGCATAGGAAGAATATGCAAATTAGATATGGAAACGCCCTCACAGAGCCCATGTCTCAAACCCAGGACCTACTTGCTGTGAAGCAGACATTCTAACCACTATGCCACCGTACCGCCCTGCTTACAGATACAGTTGGAATTTATGTTGCCATTTACTTACTATCTCTCACACACTCATTTGCTAAACCGCTTAATCCTCTACTATGGTTGCAGGGAGGCTGTGTCTATCTCATCTGACACTGGGTGAGGGTGGGGAACACCTTGAACAGTTCGCCAGACCATTGCAGGACAACATACACAAACCATTCACTTTCACATTCACACCTTTGGGCAATTTGGAACAGTCAATCAACCTAATGTGCATGTCTTTGGACTGTGGGAGGAAACCAGGGTACCTGGAGGACACTCACACAAGCTCGAGGAGAACATGCAAACTCCAAGAAATTCCCAAGCCCAGGAATCAAACCCAGGACCTTCTAGGTGCAAGGCAGACGTGCTAAACCCCACTCCACTGTGCTGCCCTAGCATTAAAATAACACTTAAATAATTTTTTCTGCTACTGAATGAAGAGCTACTGAAATAGCCTGTGGCATTTTTTTTTGTTGATATAACATTATGTAATAACATATAAATCATGCAATATGCAAGCATCTTTTATTAAACACAGATTTGTAAAAAAGCCAAGGCGTCTCTTGGATGGTTTAGGAACGCCTTGGAGTCGCCCCGAGAGCTGGGGAGAGGGACGTCTGGACCTCACTGTTTAGACTGCTGCCCCCACGTCTTGACTCAGGAACAAGTGGAGATAAATGAATGAGATTTGTAATAAGTCTGCTTACATTTTAAGGTTCTGCATCTGTACATGTAAAATTATAATTATATGATGATGTTAATTTCTATTTTCATTATTATCCCAAAATTAATTGTGTTGATTTTCATTAAATAACATTTATTTAAGTGTTTTCTAGGTAATGATGAAACTGTAAGCATTTCGAACACAGAGTACAGATATGTCAAAGATTAAAGTGCAGAAGAAAATTGTCCGTGAAATTTGCATACTCTCATTTTACAATCAGATTTGACTGTATGCAACTTTAATGAATAAGACCCAGTGTATATATTTAGGAATATCCTCAGCTCTCACTAAAGTAAGAATGAAGTTAGAAAATTGACCTTGGCTTTATTGTGCACAACACTAAAATAAATTATCTCCCAAAGGTATTATTGCTGAAGAAAAATAGCCCTTCTGATATAATGTCAACTTTATTTTATGCAGGATGGGCCTTCAGACAGACTGTACACTGTATTAATGTGGGGCACATGTGGGCTGCCAGAGACCTTGAGCAACCTTCTTTCAAATTATTGTTCTTTTGTAAAAAAGCAAGAACGAGCAAGATTATAAATTTGCATTCTTCACTAGAGTGTAAGACTCTAAATGGTTAAGGTTAAGGAAAAGGATGGGAATTTAATAATTAACAATTATTTGCTGAAGGGAAGAGAGATGCTGCAAAATAGTTACATTCAGCAACATCCACTGAGCTTAAGGCAATTCATTGTTCAAGTATATACTACATCGGAACATAAGCAAAGAAGAGCATTTAGAAAGTGCAAACCTCCACCAAGGAATAATGACTGGTGAAGTGAACACACACGTTCACTGACCTTTCACGCGTTATGGGTACTCGGGCACACACACATGCTCTGTCTAACTTGAAGACAAAGTTTAACTTCTAATTTTCAAATTCCTGTAAAGTTTCTGTCTATGTAAATGTAATGACTATCATAATATTAATTTACTTTATTACAATTTCTGTAAGCTCTCAAATGGCTAGTAATAATTACTTGAACAATATATAGCTCACGCGAAAGGTAATAACTTGTACTAGAACCGAGTGCGCACTTATGGACTGCGGACAGACAAACACACACACAATTTCCTGCAGAATGAAAATCAGCGCATCACACTACCTTCCGCATTGCTCATGGATAACAGAACAATAGGATTGCAGCAATCTGTTAATATGTAACTAATAATATTTATTTATTTAAGCAGGAATTTTTCATTTTGAAATTAACAGTAAACGGAAGGAATAATTCAAATATTTATAATAAAGGACATTAATGCAGTAGTTCTCAAAGTTGAGTACAGTGAAGGATAGCCATGAGCACTGTGCTATTTCGAAATTTTATTTCTTTTACAGTACACTAATTACATCCATTAATCCATCCATTATCTATACGGCTTATTCGTCAGGGTCAAGGGACGCTGGAATCAATCTCAGTGGACTTTAGGCAAGAGACGAGGCACACCAGGGCTATGTTACGGGGCTTAATTATAGTGACAGAAATCACAATCGACCATTATAAGTATAATGTTTGGTCATACAAATCCAAAAGGTTAAAATCCAAACATCACTGAAGCAATAACAAGCTATAGATAATGTTAACTATGACCTAATTCTGTCATTCATTGTAGATAATGTTAACTATGACCGTATTATATCATTGAAACATTCATAGAAAGCTCTATCAGCTTTTGCTTCAATCAGGTGAAAAGCATCAGTGTGCATTGAACCCAGCCTAATGCATTACTAGCCTACCTATAATTTTTTATTATTAAAGATAAACTATATTGAGTGATGCAGGACACTCAGACAAAAGAGGAAAGAGGGGCGTTGTTAACTTTTATTACAATTGGAGCACTATAATTCAATGGCAGCTCACTTGGGACAGTATGAATTGCTCACAGTTTTCCCTTGTTACCACTCACCTTGCCTGGCTCCGCTATCCATTCACAAACTGATACTAAGCCACACCCTTGCTTACATAACCATTGTTACATTTCAGAATCGGCATCCTTTTAAAAGTGTCAGTTATTTTACTAACTTACAGCTGAAGAGTGTTTAGTGAGAAATATGGTGAAAATATGAAAGCATGTGCTAGATTGTCAGTTTTATATAGGTTTAGCGTATTTACCTACCAAGGAGGTTTTGTTTTTATTGCCATGGGAATATTTGTTTGTCTGTCTTTCTTTTAATAGCTTCCTGTCTACAGTTTTTGACAGATCAATCTAACATTTCTATGATGGGTCGGTGATCACCCAAGAACGTTTATTCTTTGTTTAAATGTTTAATGTTTTTTTCAGAAGCTTATATCTCTGCAAAATTTCATCAGATCAGGACAAAACTTGTGCATAAGCAAGTTCTCTGTAGCTGGAAGTTCAGGAAATAAAGAAATTCTTCTGGATCACAGGGATACGTTGTTTTTTAACTTGTTTGTATGTAAGGTGGTGTTTTAAGATGTCTAATAGTGTTAGACGCATCCAACCGCATTAATTTTTTAGTAATAGTGTGAGATACTGTATGTGATGATTTTTAACATTTTGGTTCATATTGTGGATTGCTGGGTTTGGCAGAGGTTTGTGCGCTCCGAATGCTTTTCTTATTCGGGATATGTTTAAATGAGTGACTCAATGTTTTTTTTTTAGAGATGTTACATCATACATCTCAATGATAAACCGGCACCAAGCAGTTCAATTATAGCTTAGCTGTAAATTTTGTTGCACAGATTAGTCTTCAGTTTGAAGAGTTAAAATTACAACATATCAATTCCACCAAAAATGCTATTACAAATCTGGAATGAAGGCTGGATAAAAAATGACAGTGTACTCATACGGCTATTGTCTGCTGCTGAGGTCCTGTGCTTACTTAAGGAGCAGAAATCAAACTGACTAATTGGTATTTAATAGAGACAAGATGAGTTTTATTGACCTGTGAAGCACACATGGAGGCTATAGGAAATCCCTCTGGATTCTTCTAAAGCACACTTTAGTGCAGGCTGACTTGGCTGAGCAGGGGATTGATCTGTGAACTGAGGAGGACGAGATTGATCTATGGCTGAGGAGGATGTGCAAGTGCTTAAAAGAAGTTGTTGCTCTCATGCATTTATAATTTGAAATAAACTGTGGAATCCTGAGACCATCCTACACGCTGTACTAAAAGGTTTTCAACTCTGATTGAGGTAAAATGAATTTCAAGACACTGAGCATTTGACTCAGACTGCTTTGAGGTACACAATTCATGTTTGTCGTTTATTCTCTATTGATCTGCACTATGGGGAAGCCACTTGGCCTTTAAGCTCTGGCTTGGTCATTATTCTTTTTAAGTTTGGTTTAGGTTTGCACTGGGGTTTCAGGAGAGGTTATGAAAGGTGTAGATGTAGCTCTGTGGGCAACTAATATCATGGGGAGTTCTAGGAAAGTGGAAGAAATATAACACACCAGGGTTCCTGTATAAATCAGGTACACTATTCAGAATATACCCATTTTTATATGTAGCCAGTCCTGTTGCTAACCATGAAACAATTTCTTGAGATTATTTAACCCTAAGTAAAATGGACTGGACTTTGTACTGGATATTACATGTGCTAGTAACTGAACAAATGGAAAAAGATAATAGCCCTCATTTATTTAGCAATTATACAGAAGAAAACGTGTGTAGTACAGTCATTCCCAAGCAAACTATGGTATTTATCACTGTAAACATGAGAGGAGGGTACAATCAATTCTCACACCAGGTCTTAATTTATGTACCAAAGTTTTTGAGTCAGGGTGCAGATGGTGGAGCTGCATAGTTCTGATTTAGTTGGAGAATTATAAGTACCACACACACTGAAAAGATAAAACATTGGTACAATAAAAATAAAATAATCACTTACACGTTTTGAATTTTTTTTTTTTTTTTTTTTTTTTTACAATATGTTAAGCAAAACAAGTAATTCGAAATTAAAGAGAACAGTCCTTTTTGGTTTAAGATTTGGTTTCGTTTGAGAGAACTCATGTTAGGTTAAACTATTAATATTTTGTCATCAAACTTTCTGTACAAGCAGTTATACTTTAGTCCTTAAGACACTAAAAGCCACAATGGTGAGCATGCAAATAAAAGCCAACTATGGTGGTTTAAAAATGGCCTTCCGGGCTTAAAAATGCAATTTCTTTTTACAAATTTTGGACCTCTGTAACTCAAAGGGGACTGGATGCATGGACTTTCCTTGGGAAAGAATGCAATTTTATCAGAAACATATTGAAATTTCAGAGATATGTCTGGTTCCTGTCATCATTTAATGTTTTTAAAATATAAAACACGCAACTCATCATTTACAATTAGCAACTAAGTTAATACATGTCATGTAATTCACAGCACAACAAGATATTAATCACCAAGTTTAATTGATTAAAAAGAGAACATTATTATTTGCACAGTATTTAAATTATTGTTAGGATATCATAAGATGTCAGGCAGGACACTTGCTGAGTGCCATTGCAAGAAGTGCTGTGTATAATAGATCCTCCAACAACTAGTTCAAAGCCACTTCAAAACCTTTACAGTTGCTTTTTATTTGTATGCACACCATTGTAGTCCTAAAAAGCTTGAGTCGAGGCAACTGGACTTCTTTTTGTGTTTTTTTGAAGACGTTTTGCTTTTAATTCTAAAAGCTACATCAGTTAAAAGATTTTTCTAACTGATGAAGCTTTTTGTATTAAAAGTGAAACGTCTTCAAAAAACCACAAAAAGAAGTCCAGTTGCCTCGACTCAAGCTTTTTAGGATTACCATGACCT
>JAQMYF010000025.1:16554706-16568740 GCA_030014195.1 Neosilurus mollespiculum | reverse complement strand
CTGCTTGCTATGATGCTGGACAAGACACAAAAAAAAAAAAAAAAAAAAAAAACATCCAAAACTACCCTATTTATTTGTTTGTTTGGATTTCCCCCTATTTTTATCAGATAATTTAATTGTAGCCACATTCCATTCATCAAGTATGCCTCACACGTGACCTGGTGGGTTGGGGTGTGTGTGAAAGCAAACATGTACTTCCTCTAAGGTATATAATCCAGGGGAAGGACGAAATACATTATCCTGAGTACTTTACTTTCATTCATTCAGTATGTAAGTCAAAAATTAGAAGTTACTAATATCTATATAAACAAATACAGAATGAATCCTGTCACTGAGTAAAATGTACAGTATTATCAATATGATAAAAAGTAGAATGTAAATGTTGTGCAAAATGCAAATGTATAACAGTGGATGTTGTTGCTATATGGAAGAGTTGTACAGTTTAATGGACACAGGTAGGAATGATTTTCTGTGACGTTCAGTGGTACATTTAGGGGGTATCAGTCTCTCACTGAATGTGTTCCTGTGACTGATCAGCAGGTTGTGAAGTGGGTGGGAGGTATTGTTGAATATTGTCTTTATTTTGGTCAACATTCGCCTTTCCGACACTATCGTCAGAGAGTCCAGCTCCATCCCCACAAAGTTACTGGCCTTGCGGATGAGTTTGTTCAGTTTGTTTGTGTCTGCAACCCTCTGCTGCCCAGCATGCAACAGTATAGAGGATAGCACTGGCCAGAACAGACTCATAAAACATCCTGAGCAGTGTTTGGCAGATGTTAAACAACCTTAGCCGCCTCAAAAAATAGAGACGGCTCTGGCCCTTCTTGTAAAGTGCAGTAGTGTTCTTAACTCAGTCCAGTTTATTGTCAATATGAACTCCAAGGTATTTGTAATCCTCCACCATTTCCACATTGACGTCCTGGATGGCTTTTGGATTTTTTGGATCTCCTAAAATCTACAATCAGTTCCTTGGTCTTAGTCACATTAAGCTGCAGATGATTCAGCTCACACCATGTGACAAAGGAGTCCACAGCAGCCCAATATTCCATTTCATGCCAACAATGCCAACAGTTTTAATTAAAAATATTTAAATAAAATTTTTATAAAAAAGCAGAATCACTAAGATGGCTGAAGGATCACCCTGCCCCCCCTAAAAATACTTATTCAATTAATAATTAAATCAGGTATATCAGGAAGAGTGAGAAAGAAAATGGTCAGAGAGGCTACCAAGAGGCCACTGACAACTTTAAAGCAGTTACAGGAATTTTCTGGCAAAAAGAAAATTTGGCAAATTTTTGGTCATTGTGTGTATATGACAACGATATCAAAAATGGTCTAAATTTGTGGCTTGGGTGGAACCCCACAATGCACCGTGTTCTCTCCGATGCTCCAGCACTGCTCGTCTGGTCCCTCCTTCTATCAAGGGACAAGGAAAACATGTATCAACTTTTCTCTGTTCTGGCATCAAAGTGGTGGAATGAACTTTCCCTAGATGTCCGGACAGCTGTGTCACTCGGTATCTTCAATCAATGGCTGAAAACCTACCTTTTTTTTCGAAGTATGGATAACCACTATGTTAACTATGAAAAACAATGATAATAAAGGCTCAGCCTGTGTCCTAATGAACAAGTATCAGAATGTATTCACTGATAGTGACTTCAAAGCACTTCTGTAAGTCGATCTGGATAAGGGTGTCAGTCAAATGCTGTAAATGTAAATGAGTGGCCTAGTCAGAACCCGGATTTAAACTCTATTGAACATCTGTGGAATGACTTGAAGACTGAAGTTCACCGACAGTCACCATCCAATTTAAATGAGCTTAAACCATTCCGTAAAGAAGAGTGGACAAATAATACAGTCTAATCATGCAAATTGGTAGAGAAGTATCCCAACAGCATCCAAGTTGGGTTGAGTAAACACAAATTTGAAAATATTTTTTGTGTGTGACTTCAGGCTGCAAAGTGTGAATATTTTTTAGATACCCACTGTACAGCTCAACCTTAATTAGCTGTACATATTTCAAGCATGTCATTGAAAAAAATCTTATATCTAGGTCACTTTTGCATCAATAATTTGAAAGCTTTATAGGTTGCACTAGGACTATTTTTGTTAAAGGTTTGCAAAAAGCTGGCAAGAAGTGGAACTAACAAGTCAGTGTTCATGACGAGTCAGAGAGCTTCAGTTATGTAGAGCAAATGAACAAACCAACAGACCAATTGAGAAGGCAGTTAGGGCAAGATTCTTGTGAGCTGTAAATTGTCAATTATATTATGCCATATACAACATAATCAGTCTATCCATGATGATTAAACTCCTTTTAAACATTTCTGTTACAGTGTAAACAGTGTTATTTTGGTGCTGATATTCATGCTGTTTTTACTGCATGCTCCAGTTATGCTGGCTTTCTGTTCAGCATTGAAAATGAATGATCTCATCTATCTTCTGCTTTCAGCTGGCCGTGGTGGTAATGGAGGCCCAAGGTGGTGTGTGGTTGGCCTCCCTATCTGTTTTCATTTGGATGGCATTTTATTCTGTAAAAGATGTATTTCCCTTCAGCATCATCCAAGTATCAAATGACAAGTATGAAGAAAATGAGGACAAATATTTAACAGCAAAAGAGAAACTAACCCCCCCACTATTTTACATAAAAATAAAAGCAAATCTTTACCACCAACTTGGAAACACATGACTGCACTCAGCCTGATTCATTCCTTTTGGCAATTTTTTTTGCAGTCCTCTGAAGCAGCTATATAAATGCATCTATTTGAAAGGTGTTTTATCATAGCATGCTGCTCTTTCATCATTACGATACAAATATAAGCTGAAGAATGAGCAGGGTGGATTATTATACATTTAATGCTGAGAAAACAGGAATGTGCAATGAAGTCACTGCTTAAAATAATAATTTCATTTCATAATAAACATTAATTTCCTGATTCAGTCACAAAATCACTGTTAAGATGAACACCCTTTTTCTGATTTTATATGTGTGTAAAGTACTTTGAGCTGAATTCATGTATAAAAGGTAATAATAATAATAATGATCATTATCATCATCATTATTTTTTATCCATCCTTTATGTACATATCTATCCATCTGGGTCCTGGGGTACCTAGAGCCAATCCCAGCTGGCTTTGAGTAAGAAGCAGGGTACACCCTGAATAGGTCACCAATCAATTGCACAGCAATATAATAATAATAATAATAATAAGAATAATAATTATTATTATTATTAGTAGTAGTAGTAGTAGTTTTATACCTATCCATACCTTTGAAACACTAATTTCTTTCTATTTAATCTAATTTTCCATATCACTGTGTATGTATTCTCATGAAAGCCCCACCCCTCAAGTGAGCTTGTCACATTTTACTTTGTGTACAAAAATGTACATAAATCCTCATGAGACTACCAACTAGATAGTTGCCCCATATTCAGCTTTTTCTAGTATTTTCAGTGTTTATTATTCTTTGCATTTGTTTAGCCCCAGTTTATGTAAAGCACTAATTGTTGACTTGTTACTAGTTTTACCTAACAGTAATTAGTACTACCCTGCGATGGCCTGGCGGGCTGTCCAGGGTGTACTCTGCCCTCGCCCAGAGTCGACTGAGATGGGCGCCAGCCTCCTCACGACCCTAATTAGGATTGAGCGCTTCAGAAAATGAATGAATGAATAATTAGTACTAGCCAAGATAAAATCAAGACTGAGTAATTTGTTACCACATAGTTAAACTCTCTCACATCTTGTGTCATCTGAGCCCCATTATAAACTTACCCTATAGAGCAATCTTACATACATATGTACATTCATTCATTTATTTATTTATTCATTCATTCATTTCCCAAACCGCTTAATCCTATTAGAGTTCGGAGGATATCTTAGTCGACTTTGGGTGAAGGAGAGGTGCACCCTGAAGAGCTTGCCAGTCAACACACATACAACCACACACACACACTCACACTTAAGTGAAATTTGAAATATTCAATTGTTCATGTGCTAATGTGCATGTCGTTAAATGTCGGAGGAAACTGAAGCACCTGGAGAAACCCATGGGGAGAACATACAAACTCTAGACAGAAACACCCTCGCTGAGTCCTGGACTCGAATCAAGGACCTTTTTGCTATGAGGAGGACAGGGTAATATTGGCATTTAGTAAGGTCTTAATTCACTGCATTACCTTAATTTGCAGAAGTATAAACTAAACAGCTGTTGCCTAGCAATAATTGAGATTGGTTATTAATGATCATATAGGATGGGTTTGTTTGAGTAACACATGAAGAGACTGAATCAATAAAGAGACAGCTATTTTACTGATATCCTTAATGATTTTTATTTTAGTTTATTCATTTTAATAATCATCATTATTACTTTAAATAATAGTATTGCAGTTTGCCTCAAACAAAAAATAAGGGATTTATAACCAAATATAAATAGCTATCTTTGTACGCAAGGGGCAAGACCAAAATTCAATATTGGATGCCAATAATCTTTGGGTCCTCTATCTTGGGCACTGTATGAAAAACAGTATTTTCCTCAAAGAAATCATTACATGGGCTCAAGAACACTGTCAGAAATCGTTGTGAGTGTAGGATTATTCCAGCCATGCAAAAAATATTATTAATGATTACTTTCATCACTTCATTCAGTTAATATCATCATTAGAGTATTTGGAAAACTGCATTTGAAACCTCCCATCTCTAACTAAAGACTTTATTTTATCTCTAATAGCCCTCGTTTTTAATTCAGAAATATTCCAATGTCTCCCTAAAAGCTTACCCGCAAGCCAACGGATGGCCTAAAGGCGTGCTACCCTGTTTGTAGTAGAGGATAAATCAGGAGCCTTGGGAACAACTGGTACAAGAAAATTCTGATTGAACAACGATTTGATGTGCTATAATTAACCAAGAGCATTTTCCTATTGACAACTCCTCTGATTTTACAGTGTTAAGCAAGGGACAGTAAAAGTGTAGATCCTTTAATCACACACACACACACACACACACACACACACACACACACACACACACACACACACAGATAGAGCACTAAAGTAATACAATAACCTTACAATAATCAGTTCATGTGTCCGTTCAAAAGAAAGCTCATTCTCTTGTTAATTTTAATGTAATATTTAATTTATATTAAACTGCTTCCACGAATTTTCATAATTGGGATATAAAATTTAAAACTTGCCACTTCTTAAATGTCTAGAGACCAGAGCCTGCCCACAACACATCCACATGTTTGCCTTTTCATAAGTTAACTCTCAATAAAAGTTCCATGCAGAGAAGAACTTTGTGGTATTTCTGAAAGCTTTCCCGTCTTAGAGAACTTTCAGCAAGTGTACCCATAAGGGATATTCATGGGTTCTTTCATGAGGTTCTTGGAGGGGTGTTTGTAAAACTTCTGTGGATTATGAATAAAAGTATGCGTAGAGCCCAAGAGATCAGCGTGGGACAGCATGGTGGAAGAAAGATGGCTATAGGGGAACTCTCCAGAGAGCCTAAGGTGGTTCATGCCAGGTCAGTGAAATCAGTCTCTCGCTGCTAAGATGTCCAGCTCATAATGGAACCCATGACTCCCCATGGGACATGCCAAGAGACAGTGCAGACAGCCACACCATATCAACATGTGACTCACCATCTCACTGTGATTAAGTCCCCTTTTAAATCACAAAATAAACTCCTGCATATTAATTGGTGTTTGAACACAACACTATGGTAAACTTTATTTCATAGCCAAACATCCAAAAGAGAATCCTATATTATTGGTGATTCCAAATATATTCAGGAATTACTATATATTGTTTAAAAATGATTCAATCAGTTTATTAACTGATTGATGGAAAGAAGGCAGGCATATTACTAAGTAGATTCCTACACCTTATTGGTAGATAATGCAAATATATTATTAATATATTATTCACCGTGCCATCCAGAGGCTATAGTTGTGACTATTGGATGGCCATGTCTACATTTTGTTTATATCAGAAAAAGAAAACTTTTGGTGTACTAATAGATGCAGATAATTCCATTGGTTTACAAAATAAAAAACTAACAACAACAACAACAATCACCAACATAGAAACTCTTTAAAAGCAATTGAGATAAATTAATTACAAGCCTTCAGTAATTGTATCTATATCAATCGTTCATCAATGGATTTAAAGCAGCTGCTGCCTAGAATGATCTCACCTCAAAAAGTATGTAAAAATGTTCTTTGTATTTTGTAAATATTTCTATGTATTTTGTAAAAAAACATACATTTACTTTGTAAATTTATGTTCTTTATATTTGTCAGGAAGCCCCTGTGCAACTTCTATTTTCATCAGTATAATATTCATTCATTCATTCATTCATTCATTTTCTGAAGAGATTAATCCTAATTAGGGTTGCGGGGAGGCTGGCGCCCATCTCAGCCGACTCTGGGTGAGGGCAGAGTACACCCTGGACAGCTCACCAGGCCATCGCAGGGCAGAAATACGCTGACGGCTATGCAGCCTCCACCAGGCCACCACTGCCCCATATCAGTATAATGTAATATAATGTAATACAATACAATACAATAAAATATTACATAATATTTCTGAAGTTCAGCCCAAAATAACAGACTGCAAAAATAAAGAGACTTTCAGCTAATGACAGCACTGTATTTTAAATGCTCAGGCATTTACCCATGATAACTCACTCTTCACTTATTTTGAAAGCAGGCTTGTGAGCTAAAAGTGCCATTTATTATGAAACAGGGATGCATCCTCCTTTAAATGACTCCCCTGTGTTACAGCCCTTTAAAGCTAGTGTTAACTTGTGAGTTTTCCCAGACCGAATCTAGATGCTGGACATTACATTTTTGAGGCTATAGAAATATCTCTAAGGTAACTCCAGAGACGCTAACTTTATCGCTAGTATTGATTCTTGTGACGCCTAAGGGCCAAAGGCAGCCTTTATTTCTCTTTATTTATTGATTTTATTTATGTGATGTTTTGAGATTTATTTTTCAAACTTCCACCTCTGTGGTTTGTTTTAATTCTTTTCAGTATGACCTTACACATTTCAAAGAAATCACTAAAGCTCAGGTGTGTTGGTGGGTCAGGTGTTTTGCTACTGCTCGTAACTTTAAAACTATAGTTTGTAACCTTTTGTGTTAAAAATGAAAGAGGGCACATCACTGGAAAATCCACACCTCCCATGGCTCTAGTGTTTTTCTATTTACTATTCAGTCTTTGGGTTTAACCTCACTCTGAAAATGCTGCTTTAATGGTCTTGTTGTTGGTGTGGTGATGAATTAGGTGTATAATGTGCAGTGCTTCTAATGCTCTTATTAATTCTTATTGGTTATGCTGGCACACATAAGCAAGAGAAAATAATAATGTAAATACAGATCAACAGTATCCATATGTTAAGTAACTTCAATTTTACTTGTATAAACTCTCATAAAGCAACTTCTCAGAAATCTGAATGTAGTTTTAGATCCGTACTGAACAAATCTGTGGTAACAGAAGCAAAGGAAAAGACACTGCTTATTTTCAGGAGTGATTTTTAATGGAAAGAAATTATGAACAACAATATTTTATTGGACACAGGTGTCTTCCTTTATGGTGTATTAAAAGTAAAAAAGTACTTTTTAATTTTGAAAAATGTATACAACTTACAGTCCTTCGCTGTAAATTGTACTCACTAAGTAACCAAGGGGGCGGACAGGCAGAGCCATTTGCTGCAGGGTACAGCTGATCTATCTTACATAATATCTATGAGGAGGAACATTGGCATGCGCCAACTGTGTAATAATCATTCCACTTTTCTGATGTCAGTGATGGATAAGTTGGCTTGTAGAAGAATACCAAGATTTTGCTGATGGCTTTCCACCAGTCAGAAACCAGAAAATATTCTGAATGAATAATAATGTATATTATCCCACAATAGAAAGTCAGATTGCACCAGTATATACAAAAGGAAATTATTTTTAAAACAAGGGGCATTTGTTGTGTTTTGTGTGGCCAATTTAGTGAGTATCATTTAAGGTATCATCAACTTCACAGAAAATCAAGTTTGGATAAAATTATCTTGGTGATTTGTAAATTGCCAACAAAGTAATAATTAAAAACAAATCTAAATTTTTGAGAGTACAATATTTTGGTGATTCATACAACACAGATTGGTGGTGAACTGAGCCATCGGGTCATATGTTGATGCACCGACTAGGAAATAACTAATCTTGGAATAAGCATTTGCTACACTGAACTCATTGTAGGGTCACATAACAAGTGAACTTTCTCTATCTTGAATATGACCAAAATAATAAAACATTTCTTATTATGAGATTATTATAAATAGGTTTTCGAGGATTTTAGATCCTTTTACCTTTTATTTTAATAGCAACTTCTCTTCATTTATATTCTTACCACTTGCTGTTTTTCCTTCGCTTGACATATCAGTGCTCATCTCCTTTCACTTTAATGTGTTTTTCTCCTTAGTGGTGCTGATGAACTCACCAGACTTCCATACTCTGCTCTTTTATTCCTTTCTTCTTTATTTTACTGAACCATTTCGGAGCAGTGTGTCCTGCTGAGTCTTAACGAGTTTGTTATTGTTTTTGCTGTAGACTTAACAGTTGTGTCACTTTATGCTTTTCGTTCTTGCTTTGAGTCCTAGAACAATTATGCCAGTAATAATGTTAAATGATCTGTTCTATGTGATATTTTCTTCTTGGTCTTATGTATCAAGCAAAATATTTCAGATAAGAAATAATCTTAGGTTTCAAACAATATACTGAACATATACTTGTTAAAATTTAATTTAATTCAAGCCACATATCTAGTCCTCTGTAGTCTAGTTCTATGGTGTGCGAGTTTACATTGTTGCAATATGTAAAAAAAAAACAACAACCAAAAAAACAATTTGAGCAGAAAGTTAAGTTGTTGTTGTTGTTGCTTTTTACCTTTAGCCCATTTAAGTTTCACAATAATGCACTTATCACAGAAACTCATTGTGAAAACAGTAAAACAGCTGATTAATTAATTTCATGTTAAAACTGTGATAAATGAACTAATTTAATATGTTCTCTGATTTAAACATGCCCACCCAATTGTTACATGCTATTGTTTTAATTACTTCTCTATTCATACAAAATGCACCTAAATGTCTCTCACCGCATTTAGTGTGAGATTATTCCTACATTTGGGGCATTCTAAATATGTCCTTAGAACTCAGCATTTGAGTTTTACTGATATACAGAAACAGGTGTCTGTGGGTAAAGCACACAGTGTAGCTGTGCAACCATATGATTTATACATGGATCAGCCATAACAATATAAACATTATGATAACTGACAGGTGAAGTTCATTCATTCATTTTCTAAGATGCTTAATCCTAATTAGGCTTGCGGGAAGGCTGGCGCAAATCTCAGCTGACTCTGGGCGAGGGTGAGGTACACCCTGGACAGCTTGCCAGTCCATCGCAGGGCCAACACTCACACAACCATTTACACTCACACTCACACCTAGGGGTGAATTGGAACAGCCAGTTAGCCTACTGTGCATGTTTTTGGACTGTGGGAGTACTCGGAGTAGACCCACACAACTCCACACAGAAATGGCCCAGCTGAAAATTGAACCCAGGACTTCTTGCTGTGAGGCGGACGTGCTAACCACTATGACAGGTGCAGTGAATAACATTAATTATCTCATTACAGAGAAAATTAGCAAATGTAAGGATCCGAGTTACTTTGACAAGAGCTAAATGGCTAAATGACTATCTGTTCATCTCCAAAACTGCAGGTCTTGTGGGGTTTCCTGGTACGCAGTGGTACCACAATCAGTATCTACTGATTGTGGTCCAAAGAAGGACAAACAGTCAACTGGCAAGAGTGTTAAGGGTGTCCAAGGCTCACAGATACATCTACAGATTGAAGGCTAGTATGCCTGGTCTGATCCCACAGAAGAACTACTGTAGCAGAAACTGCTGAAACTGTAAATGCTGGCTATGATGGAAAGATGTCAGTACACATTGCAGCTTGCTGTGTATGAAGCTGCCTAGCTGCAGACCTCAGGTGGTGTTATTTTATGGCTGATTGGTGTATATCAAAATTGCCATGTTACTACACACGAAACTCCTTATTTTCTGGCTGTGTTTTGCTTATCTGTATATATCTGACAACAGATGAAAACGTCTCAAATGGCACCAAAGGAGCAAAAGGTTTCACTGTGTATGGATTAATGTTCTTTCAACCGAAGTGCAGTCAGTAGTAGAATAGTAATAGTAGAAATTCATCTGAAGCCAGAAACTCCAGTTAGAGAGCACTTGTTCAGGTATAGGTATAGCACAATTACAGTGTGCTCTCTTATATAATCTTTGCTCTTTTTATAAACTCAGCAAAAGGCTGATATACCTGGCCTGAAGTAAAACCGGAGACTATGCAGCAGCCATTTTGGACGTGAAGCACTAGATGACTAGTGCTGCAGGTACTGCAAGCCCACCATTAATTTTCATGAAGGAATTTGCATGAAAAATGCAACTTTAGCTGTATCAAAAAGTCTAGGGGTATTGGATGCAAAGATTACTGAATTGGCCAGTGCAGGAACAGTGGCTTCACAAAAAAATGTCCCTGAGCACACAAATAATATGGACACCATTATTTAATCAGTGCTATCACTTGCTGGATGACTTGTAACAATTTATAAATTGAACATTTTACTTGATTTACATTAACACACTGTCGACATAAACCTATATTTTTGAGTGGACAGTTTTGGACGGATAGCTTTTATATGTTTCTCTCTTTCTGTGGGCAGTGGTGGCTTAGTGGTTAATGCGATGGGTTACTATTCCGAAGGTCAGCAGTTCACTCCCTACTATCACCACTGTTGGGCCCTTGAGTGAGGCCCTTAACCCTTAATTGCTCAGCAGTATAAAAATTATAATTGTAAGTTGCTCTGGATGAGAGTGTCTGCCAAATGCTGTAAATGTATTTCTGTGTTTGAGAAGATGAATCAATTATGCTTTAGTTTAAAGAGACAAGAATATATTTACTTTAATAAAACTGCCTCTGAGTTACAAGATAAATTATTATTAATCACACTTAAACTTGCAAAGTGTCTCCGTTATCACCCATTACTGGTATTAGTCTCTGGCATATAATAGTTGGTTGTTATTATCAATTAAGTGCATTTTGAGTAAAAATATGTGAATACACAATACATTTCCACACATCTAAAAACATCTATTAACAACTTTAAGGAAAGCAACACAAACCAGGTATAAATTTGCCAGGGCCTCAGTAAGGCCAATTGCTAACGTTTACATATCTTTTCATAAAATATGTCTTAAATACAACTTAAATTGTCTTTAGTAAACAAATTACAAGCACTGGACCAATTAGCAAGTGGTTTTAGATGTTTTACCATTCACAGATTTTTAAGAAGAAAAAAAAAGGAGAAATTATTTTAAATTTATTTTAATTACTTGGACATTTTACACAATCCTAATTTGTTGTTATTGCAACAAAAATACAAAGCTAATACAATTTGGAGTGTTCTCATTATTGCAGTATATTGCTATGTCCACTAGGAAAAGTTTGTACATCAGATTAAAAACTTGCATTATTACCTATTAAGCTTAAGTAGTTTATGCTCTACCCTTGGTTTGTGTATTTATTGTTTAGTATACAACGCAAAACATTTTTTCAAGAGATTTCTAATGGATTTGATCATTTGGACCAGTAAGACTACATCTGATTTTTACAGATGAGCCAGATGAAATTTCTGGATCCAGGATTTTTAAAGGATTCTTTAACATGGTTAAAGAGTGGATGATTTTTGACATTTTAGTTTATATGGATTTTTTTCTTCAAGTGCAGACCTCCACCAATTCCAGGAAAAACTCCATATAAACTAAAATGTCAAAAATCTTGTTTTGTCATATTCTCATTTTATAAATTATTACTTCGACATGATTTTAATTTTTTAGCATACTACACTAAAAAAAAATCATAAAATCATATTTGTGCATACATTTTCTTTTTTAAATAAAAGAACCCCTTGTTACATTTGTGATTACTTTGTAACCATAAATTCACTTTAAAATAATTTCCGTAATCATGTCTATGATTAAAATCCATAATTTGAGAATGCCATAAAATGGGCAAAATAATGGGATTTACAAATTTAGTAATATTGATGATGAAACATGTATGCTTGTTTAAATAATACAAATATTATTATATTAATGATAAAAATATATAATATTAATTAACAAAACTTTACTCGACAACAGGCCTGGCCTCTTGTACTATGAATGGCTCCATCCTCTTCTCTTCTCTTCTTTTCTTTGTTATGATGTAAGCAGCAGCTAGTAATTATGTTTACTGGCACATCTATTATTACCGGATCTTCATTCTTGATCTGTCATGAAGAACACAGGCCAAGATTATATTTGGATAATCGCTTACAGTGATAGTCATAAATGACTGCTGAAATCACAGTGTGTGATCTCAAACTGGCTTTAGTCAACAGAAGGTTGTCAGTTCATAACACATAAGCATCAATTAACATGTGCATGAAGATCAATGTCATGGGAATGGCTCTTTGAAAATTAAAAATACACAGTGTTACTATTAGTGCATTTGTCAAGATGTGTTTGACATCTAAAGTTTTTTGTCAGTTTTCATTTGACTTATAAAGCTAATGCAGCTAAGTGATAATTAAAACACACACTAGGACATATTCACATATTCATATACACTAAATTGCCAAAAGTATTTGATCATATTCTTAATCCATAGCGCAGTGGTGACTAAGTGGTTAAGGCAATGGGTTACTAATCCAAAGGTCAGGGGCTCAATCCCCACTATCACCCCTGTTGGGCCCTTGAGCAAGGCCCTTAACCCTCAATTGCTCAGTTGTATTAAAAAAAAAAAAAAAGATAATTGTAAGTCACTTTGGATAAGAGCATCTGCCAAATGCTGTAAATGTAATAGGCAGATATAACAGCTTCAACTCTTCTGGGAAAGCTTTCCACAAGGTTTAGGAGTGTATTTATGGGAATATTTAACCATTCTTCTAGAAGCGCATTTGAGAGGTCAGACACTGATGTTGGACGAGATGGCCTGGCTCACAGTCTCTGCTCTAATTCATCTCAAAGGTGTTCTATTGGGTTCAGGACAGGACTTTGTGCAGGCCAGTCAAGTTCTTCCACACCAAACTCGCTCATCTATGTCTTTATGGACCTTGCTTTGTGCACTGGTGCGCAGTCATGTTATAACAGGAAGAAGCCATTCCCAAACTCTTCCCACAAAGTTGGGAGCATGAAATTGTCCAAAATCTCTTGGTATGCTGAAGCATTCAGAGTTCCTTAGAGGGTCCATGATCCCCCTCCACCAAACTTTACACTTGGCACAATGCAAAATGCACTGTTCTTTAGCTAATCTGAAGGTCACCTGAGGTTTGGATGACAGTAGCGACTGACTGCTGAAAGTACTATATGCCTAAGCATCCACTGACCCCGCTGTGTCATTTTACGTGACCTACCACTTCGTAGCTGAGTTGCTGTCATTACCAATCACTTCCACTTTGTTATAATACCACTGACAGCTGACTGTGGAATATTTAGTAGCAAGGAAATTTCATGACTGGACTTGTTGCACAGGTGGCATCCTATCACGGTACCACGCTGGAATTTACTGAGCTCCTGAGAGCGACCCATTCTTTCACAAATGTTTGTAGAAGCAGTCTGCATGCCTAGGTGCTTAAATGTATACACCTGTGGCCATAGAGGTGATCAGAACACCTGAATTCAATTATTTGGATGGCTGAGTGAATACTTTTGGCAGTATGGTGTATTTGCTTAAACTGACTATAATAATTATTATCATATTTTAATTAATAATTTCAGTGAAGGCCTTGTGATGAACTAGTTATGACATTTTGTAACCAAGTCAGTTTTTTTTAACTATGGCAGCAGAACTAAAAAGAGAGAAACCAGAAGGAAGACAGACATGAGGGCACCCTGTAACGTTGGGCAATCAGCCATTCCACTGT